>JBBPBQ010000002.1:36317314-36414104 GCA_037974755.1 Cicer yamashitae | reverse complement strand
AAAAAAAAAAAAACATTCTTAAAACAAAAAAGGAAAGTAGAAAAAATAAACCACTTCTTTTTATAATAAAAAAACATAATTATAACAAAAATAAAATAAAACGAATTAATGATATATTAATTAAAGTCAATAGCTAATAATTAAAATAAGAAAGGGAAACAATTTTAGGGGAAAGTGACATCTTGATTTATCAAAAAGCAGTAATATTTTTCCAAATGGAATTTTAATATTTTGAGAGTGTGTGAGAGTTATTTAAGCATAGAAGAATATCATTATATATAACACAAACTCCAGCCATATATAAGAACATAGGATAAATGTACATATATTTTGACAAATAAAACAAAAATGAAACAAAATCACTTTGTTAGTCCAATGGTGTAAAAATTCATAAATGATCATTTTGCACTTTTAAATTAATCAATGCAGAAATGTAAAATATCTTAACCCATGTGGCTGAGTTTGCAGATTATGTTTGAATGTGAACATACACTCCTTCCTAATCATAGCCAACAACTAAATTTGGAAATTAACCAAAACAAAAAAAAAATTGCTAAACATGTCACAAAGGTTTAAAATGGTGGATTGTGAAGATAAGAAGAAAAAAAACTCATACGAAAGATAAACATTTTGACAAGAATATGTCCATTATGATTTCAACTCTATAAATATTCTTATATCTTCCATATCACTTCATATAACTTGTTTTCATACTAACTAAATTCACGGAATAGATGGTCATGGGTCATATTCATATTGTCAGGTTTGAGTAAATGTTAGGTTATAATATTTATTCAAACGACGGTGTTACAAAAATAATTGATAATTGTTTTATAAGAATTCGTTTACTTTGACAATATATTTCCTATTTTTATTTTTTAAAATTTGTGTTAATTTAAATTTTAATAAAGATATAACACTTTTAAAGTGAATGATTGTCTATATTTTAAAAATAATATAAATGTCAAAAAATTATTTTCATTAAACCGATGTTGATTAGGTTCTCAAATTTAAAAATAACTAACATTTTGTTTTTATAAAATGTATATATATATTATGAGCAAGGCCAATTTATAAAAATAATATGCATTAATATTTAGATGAGTACCAACTTTTGTTTTAATACTAAAAATGTATATGTGCGTGCGTGCACCACGATTGTGCGTTCACATTTATATTCACACGATGTTTTTTTTTTTTTTTATGTATTTATGCAAAAAGAAAAGAGAATGAAAAAGACAAAAGCAAAATAATAAATGAAAAGAAATGGTACAAAGAAAAAATTAATATTAATGATGTTCTTCAGTTAAATTTTAAATGTTTATTGATCGAATTTATAATTTGCAAAAAAATGATTGAACGTGATTCAAATTTTATGCGGTTATATATTCTTACTAAATTTTTGATTATATAGTCGGTCTAATTATTTTGTTAGTCTTTCTTCTAATTTATATTTTATGTAATTAATTTTTCATTAGATTTCTAAAACAGAGGCTGACCTCAAAATTTTATGGCCCGATTTAAATGGACAAGATTTCAGATTTTGGAAAGCTGAGTAGAGGAAACATGGAACATGTTCATACAAAACATTTAACAAAAGTTAGAATTTTCAGCATGTATATGACATATGGAAAGACTTAAACATTTATGATATACTTTAAAAAAGAAGGTATTTCTCCAAATTCCTCCTCCGATCAAAGTAGAGTAGATTTCATAAAAGCCATAAGCAAACACATCGGGGTTACAAACCTTAAAGTTGAGGTTAGGTTGTGTTTGAATCACGCCAGAGACAAGTACATTACCCCCCTGAAATCATCGAAGTTAAAATTTTAGAGTCTTGTCTAATTAGTTAAGATTAATCCGTTTCATCATCGAAATTAGTATTTCTAAAGCATAAGCAATCTAATCAGGTTATAATGAACCGTTGGATTGTGGAAATTACAATTTTGAAATCATATTTAGTCTAAATAATTAAAATTAAACAATTTGATCATTGAAATTTAAACTTCTATGTCATAGTCAAATTAATTAACTCAAATTTAACGGTTGGATCACTAAAATTTAAAATTTTAAGTCATAGTCAATCTAGTTAGTGAATATTGAATCGTCAAATAATTGAAATTAAACAAAATATGATTTAGAAATCTAATTTCGATGAGCCGGTGGTTAAATATGAACTAATTAGAGTAATTATAACATAAAAATTTAAATTTCGACGATCGAACAATTTAATCTTAATTAAATAGACTAACTATAACTAATAAATTTTATTATCGTTGATTCAAATATTCATCTTAACTAATTAAACTAACTATGACTTAAACATTTAAATTTCGACGATCCAATAGTTCAATTTTAGCTAAATAGACTAACTATGACTTAGAAATTCTATTGTTGATAATCTCATGGCTCAATCTTAACAAATTAGACAAGCTATAACTTAAAAATTATAATTTCAACAATCTAATGATTCAATTTTAACTAATTAGAATGAATATGACTTAGAAATTAATATTTCAATGATATGACTATTCAATATCAACAAATTAGACTAACTATGACTTATAAATATTTTCGACGATTCAACAATTCAATCTTAATTAAATTGACTATGATTTAGAAATTAAAATTTTGACGATCAAACGGTTCAATCTTAACTAATTAGATAAAATATGACTTTGAAATTCTAATTTTCACAATCCAACCGTTTAATCTTAACTAATTAGACTAACTATAACTTACACTTTAAATTTTGAAAATCCCACTATTCCATCTTAATTAATTAGAATAAATATGATTTACAAATTATAATTTCGATGATCTAACGATTAAATTATAACTAATTAAACTGACTAAGACATTGAAATTTTAATTTCATAATTCAATCATTCAATTTTGACTAATATGACCAAATTTGAATTATAAATTGTAATTTAAATGATTCTATAGTACAATTTATAAATATTAAATTTCTTTTCTTAATAAATTTAGAAAACTTTAAACATTTTTTCGCTGACATTTTATGTGGATGTTATTTAATTATTATAATTTTTTATATTAAATAATTTTTATTAAATACTAACTCATTTAACTATTAATTTAAAGATTACTTATACCAGTACACTTTAAATTAATACATATACAATAAAAAATCTTCAAATAATTAATATTACAACAGTCTTATTTTTGCTTCACCCTCCCAAGGTCAAAATAATAGATCCTACTAATTTTTATTTGAACCAAGGGATAAATAAAGTTTACACAATACATATTTTACCTAAAATTCTTTCAAATAATTTGCTCTTGACAAAACTCAAACTCATTCACTTTGTTTACAATAGATTATTTATTTACTTAATAGATGAGTAATTCTAAAAAATGTTTTATTAATTACTAAACATTGTAAAATATTATTTCTTAAGTTAATAGATAAGTAACTTTTTCTCAAAAAATTTAATCTATAGTACTATGACCACTCATAAATCAAATGGACTACGACAAAAAATCGCTCTAAAAGATTACGTCACACAAAACCGCTACAAAAGACTACGGCACAAAACTTGCTAAATATCGACGGGACTACGGCATAAAAACCGCTCTAAAAGGATAGTGGTATTAGGACCACTAAAAAATCGACAGAACTACGGCATAACAACCGCTCTAAAAATGGAAGGGACTATGGCATAACAACTGCTCAACAAATCGAAGGGACTACGGCATAACAACCGCTCTAAAAATGAAGGGGATGCAGCATAACAACCGCTCTAAAATCTCGATGGGCCAGAAAGAAAGGGAGAAGTGGCTCGAAAATTAGACGAGCACAGTAAAATAGAGATAAAAGAGAAAGTTGGGAAATGCATCCAACTTTGGTGTGCCTTTAAACAATAGTTTGAAACTTATTATATAGTGATGGAAGCAAACTCACATATGATTTCTAACCAATGTGAGACTTTAGCATATTAAGAGTTGAAAACTACTCAAAATATGAGAGTTTTCCAATGTGGGACTTCAAAAAAATTTATTTCCAGTGTGGGACTTGAATTTTAAAAAACATGTTTCTTTCCACTTGAATTTACACAAAAAAATTCTTTCCAATGTGGGACTTCAACAAATTTTTAAATTCACACAATAACATACTCTATGTTCCAACAATCCCCCACTTCCACATTCACATAGGTGAGTCTATCAAGAGTACTCTTGTAGCTAGGTACTCCACTCCATATAGAGTATAGATCTCATTAAGAGTTTCTATTACCTCATCCTATCATCGCTTCAGGAATCATACTTCTCTGATTTATAATAGCATGTTCATCTCATATCACTTCACAACTTGTTATTACCCATTGAACCTAATTCATGGGATCTCCGGTCTTTTAGGTCGGGTTACCTTCATGAGTGACTATATAGGCATAAGTCTCATCCTTTTGGATGTATTTATTACTTTCTCTCTAGCTAACCCTTTCGTCAAAGGATCTGCCAAATTTTCATAAGTGGATCCACTATAACAACTCATTTAGAAAGTAACTCTCTAACAACGATGTGCTTACGACGAATTTGTTGTCTCTTATCGTTGTAATAACGATTCTCAATCTTCGCAATAGCCACGGTACTATTGCAGTGGATCAACACATCTGACATAGGTTTTTCCCATAAAGGGATCTCAACTAGCAAGCATCTCAACCAGCTCGCTTCTTCACTAGTAGTAGCTAGTGCTATCATTTAAGACTCGATAGTGGACTGGGCCAATATCGTCTGTTCTTCGATTTCCAAGATACAACACAACCATCTATACTGAAAATATAGCCACTGGTTGCTTTGGAGTCATCTGATAAGGAATTCAAATCAGTATCACTGTATCCTTCAAGGATGGCAGGAAATCTTCAATAATGTAATCCGAGACTCATGGTCCTTTTAAGGTATCTCGTGACTCTTTCGATAGCGTGTCAATGCTCCATACTAGGTCTACTAGTAAACCTGCACAACAGTCCCACGACGTAGGCAATGTCGGGTCTAGTACAGTCAGTGGCATACTTGAGACTGCCAATGATGCTCGCATATTCAGTTTATCAAACACCTTCACCAGTGTTCTTGAAAAATTTCACACTTGAATCAAATGGCGTGCAAGCAGGTTTACAGTCAAAGTATTTATATTTCTTTAGGATTTTTTCAACATAGTGAGACTGATCCAAAGAAATTCCATTTTTTTGACCTAGTAATCTTGATTTTAAGGATTACATTTGTTTCTCCGAGGTCTTTAATATCAAAGTTGTTACACAACAATGATTTCACAATATTTACAGCATGAATATTTGAATCAAAATATGAGTAGGTCGTCTACATAGAGACATATGATAGTGCAAATGCCATTTTCAGATTTGTAATGAATACATTTGTCACTTTCATTCACTTTAAACTTATTTGATCATGTTATCAAACTTTTCATGCCATTTTTTAGGAGCTTGTTTAAGACCATACAGAGATTTATCTAACTTACGGATCTTGTCTTCTTGTCCTTGAATTACAAAACCTTCAGGTTGTTCCATATAGATTTTTTCATCCAAGTCACCATTTAAAAAAGTTTTTTTAACATCCATCTGGTGTATCACTCGGTTATGAATAGCCGCAAGTGATATGAGCACCCTAATGGATGTTATTCTAGTGACTGGTGAAAAAGAGTCGAATAATTCTATATTTTCTCTTTGTCTAAAACCTTTGGCTACAAGGCGTGCCTTGTATTTATCAACAGTTCCATCAGGTTTTAGTTTATTTTTCAAGATCCATTTACAACCTATTGGTTTGCAACCAGGAGGCAAGTCTACTAAATGTCAGGTCTTGTTAAACTTTAGAGAATCCATTTCATCGTTTATAGCTTCTTGCCATAAATCTGCATCCAATGATGACAGAGCTTCCTTAAGATTTGAAGGATCCTCTTCTAAATTGTAGGTCATATATTCGCGTCCATAATTTTTAGCAACTCTTACTCCTTCGAGTTTCTGTTTCACCTTGTTTGTGGCTTTAAGTGCTTTTTGTCACAGGAACTTGACTAGGTTCGCTGCCCCCACTATTTCTCCATTTGAAAGGGAATTTATTTTCATAGAAGTCAACCCCATTAGACTCTATGATCACTTTTGCATTTAGGTCATAAAACCTATACGCATTTTTGTTTACTGCATACCCAATGAATACACATTCATAGGCTCTACTAGCGAGTTTAATTCGCTTAGGATTAGAGATTCTGACATAAGCCAAACAGCTCCAAGTTTGAAAATAAGACAAGTTCGGTTTTCTTTTCTTCTCTATCTCATAAGGAGATTTTTTATTTATTTATGAACTCTATACAAAACATAGCAAATAAGCAATATATATTTCTCACACCAATGAGATGCAGCACTAGAGTTAAGCATACTAGCAACAACTAGTTCAATAAGAGTTTTATTCTTTCTTACAACTTTACCATTCACTTCAAGCAATTATGGTGCAATTGTTCCAAGTATAATTCCAGACAATTTATAAAATTATTAAACAAACTAGAATCATACTTAGAACCTCTTAATCTTTCTACTAAATTGATTTTTAATTTCAGTTACAAAGATGCTTAATATGTCAAGTGTTTCACTTTTATTTTTCATTTCTTGTTAACGTCCCATCAAGTTCACAAATATCGGAGTGTAATAAATCTAATGACTCATATTCGTAAACTACAGATTTATGTAAACTCTTCGTTATTTTAGCTTGACTACAAAAATTACAGTTTTCAAAATCATTTTATAACTTTGAAATTAAACCTAAGTTGCTTAAGTTTGAAATCAAATGTGTTCACATCACATAGTCTAGCATGTCAAAAATTAAAATCATACAACATGTAGGCAGAAGGAGACATTTTATTGATTTCAATATTCAAACAGAATGAGACATATTAAATTTCAACATTTAATTTAAATATGTCATGAGTGACGTACCTTAATAGATGATCTCATGAATTATCTTCAGCCTCCACGGATCTGTCATCGGTCATCTGATACTCTGAGTAGCAGCTCATAACATACTTATTCAGAGTATCTCAAACATCTCTAGTAGTATTGCTGGAACTGTAGTAGTTATACAGATCATCAGCAAGTCCATTAAGAATATAATTCTTATCATTATTCTACCATGGGTTAATTCTCTAGCTTTCTTATCCTTTTCTGTATGCCTCAAACTGAAACAGTTTATTGAAATCAGAGGCAACAGAACCAAATCCAGTAATCTCTTCGGTTGACATGGCAGAAAGAAACATCTTAAAATTGTTAGTTTTGAGTTTCGGAAAACTGTTTAAAAATCAAAATTTATGCCACCGAAGATATTACTTGGTTGAGTCACGGACTAGGTCGCTCTCTTTAAGACGTTTCGCGGCACTGCCCAAATTGTGCAAGGCAAACTATCAACCACGAAGTCCCCAAGATAAAACAGCCCAGATTCACTGTATCGGAGTTCCACTGCACTGTAGAAAACCGTTTTACAATTACACCCTCAATAAGGCAGTTAAGCCACTCTTAATATGACATTTAAAGTCACTCGCAATATGGTACTATGACCACTCATAAATCAAATGGACTACGACAAAAAATCGCTCTAAAAGATTACAGCACACAAAACCGGTACAAAAGACTACGGCACAAAACCTTCTAAATATCGACGGAACTACGGCATAAAAACCACTCTAAAAGGATAGTGGTATTAGGACCACTGAAAAATCGACAGAGCTACAGCATAACAACGGCTCTAAAAATGGAAGGGACTACGGCATAACAACAACTCAAAAAATCGAAGGGACTACAGCATAACAACCGCTCTAAAAACAAAGGGGCTGCGGCATAACAACCGCTCTAAAATATCAAAGGAACAGAAAGAAATGGGAGAAGTGGCTCGAAAATTAGGCGAGCAGAGTAAAAAGAAGTTAAAAGACAAAGTTGGGAAATGCATCCAACTTTAGTGTGCCTTTTCACAATAGTTTGAAACTCATTATATAGTGATGGAAGCAAACTCGCATATGATTTCTAACCAATGTGAGACTTTAGGAAATTAAGAGTTGAAAACTACTCAAAATATGAGAGTTTTCCAATGTGGGACTTCAAAAAAAATTCTTTCCAATGTGGGACTTGAATTTTAAAAAACATGTTTCTTTCCACTTGACTTTACACAAAAAAAATTCTTTCCAATGTGGGAATTCAACAAATTTTTAAATTCACACAATAATATACTCTATGTTCCAACATCCTTAAAAATATAGATTATTTTTGTTTTCCGTCAATGTCACAGCATTCACCTATTGATCTTTGACATAAATTGTTAATGTGGCAACTCCACACCACCTTATATATACAAACATCTCACATGACAGGGGAAGTAAGCAAAGACTTGAGGTTCTATGTTTGCAAGTCACCTTTATTAAAAAATGAAAAGATAAAAAAACAATATTTTACAAAGACAATCGAATTTAACTCCTATTAGAACAACCATGTACTCTAAATTTATCGACAATATGTAACTTTATTCATTACCACTCTTTTTTTTTAATTAATGAACATCTCAAAATTTTAAATATAAACTTTTATAAAAAAAATATTTAATACATTTAACAATAAAAAAGAAATTGTAAAAAGTTTTTTTTCCAAATATAACATATTCTTAGGAACAGTATATCACAAGCAACAATAAATTCATTTATTTAGTCGATAGTAGCCGAGCACAATGTTAACTCATACATTGCCAATGAAACTCCAAACAAAATTGGTAAGAAAATTTGTTAGAGTTCTATCTTTGAGTTGATTAGGAATCATGTATTATTGTTTATATAATTCAATGTGAGGACAGTTTTGATTTGTTAGCTCAATTTGTTTGTAAGCTTTGGTTAGCTTAATATCAAACTTTTACCATTTTCAGATTTATAATGTGCCTTTGCCTTTTTAAGGTTTCTCATTGTTTCTACCATTTTTATTTCTTATTATCTCCCTTTGGTGTTTCTTTTTTTTAGTTTATGTACCAATAAATTCATTTATTTACATCTCTAATGTTCATGTTTGACTTTATATTGGGAAATAGTTTGAGGAGCATTGACATGTACCATTTCATTAACAATGTGATGATTTGCACCATAATTGTAGATTTTTCCTTAATTTGTCTTTTTTTGCCATGTGATTTCAATATCATATTCTTCATATTGTAATGATGCTGGTTCTGTTTTGATTTGAAATATAATTCATCCCATCAATGATGTTATTTCTCTTGTTAGATTCTTGATTCATGGGGTTTTCAAAATAGTGAAAAGGGGATATATTATTTATGTCGTTGGTTTTGTTCCTATTATAAAGTTTTATTTCTTATAGCTTTAGATCTTTGAGGATTTTAGTTTTGGAATTTCAGCAATTTTATGCTTCAATGAACCATAATGTGAAGTACATTAGAATGACAAAACTTATAATTAATTATGATTTATGAGCACATCACAAAGATTAAAAAAAAGACAAATATTACAAGAGGGGTGAGATGTAGAAAAGATAACAACCATAGAGAGATGCTGACATGAAGATACTATTTCTTTTCACAAATAAAAATTTATTATAAAAATCATGCGAGGATAAATATTTTTCAATAACGAATTAGTTAAAATTACTATTTTTTTAATATTTCCAACATAAAAATGAAAATAATTATAATGCACTTACTACAATTTCTCACGGTATTTTTTTAAAAAAATGAGTTGTTTAAGAAGTCGTTTTGTTGGAGCGTACATTTCATACACAAGATTAATGTTTGTCACTAAACTATTAATTATAATTAATAATTTTTATGTCTTCCAAATAAAAATTAGAATATATTAATTATAATGTATTATAAAATAACGTACCAAAAAGTATTTGACAATAAATGGTTAGTTAAAATTAGTGGTTTATTAATATCGTTGGAGTATATAGTTCATACATGGGACAAATGTTTGACACTAATCAGTTAGTTAAATCTATTATTTTTTATATCTTTTAAATAAAAATGAAAATAGTTACAATATATTCTATCTACATTTTTAAGTTTGCACATGACAAATATTATGCCTTAAGTTTGCACATGACAAATATTATGTCTAAAAGTTTGCACGGGACAAGATAAATTTTTTAAAATAACTATATATAGGATAAATTGTCAAGTATGAGATTAAACTATCATAAATGCAACAAACTTTCACCGATAAAAATTTCAAAGTTACTCTCATACATGTGACCAGTTGTCACTTATGAGATTGAACTATCATATACTAGACAAGTTTTTATTAATAAATTTCTAAAATAATTATCAAACACAAAACAAATCGTCTTATAAGATTGTACTGTCATACACAAGACAAGTCCTCATTGATAAATTTTTTAAAATAACTATCAAACACAGAATAAGTTATACTATGAGATTGAATTATAAGTTCTCACTAATATTTTTTGTTTTTTAATAATTTTTTCTTTGCAATTATGTTTATGGTGTGTTTGTTTCACTTTAGTTTATATATATAACAGATAAATGAAAAGATTGCGCAGTAATGTTTTACAAGTTTTTTTTTATTTTTCAAAATTTTTATAAGTTTATATATTTTTTAAATCATATAGAGAAATAATATCAACTTTATATAAATCAGAACTGCAGATCCGTGCGGATGTACGGGTATTTTATTAGTATTGATAAAAACTAAAAATTTGTCTTTGTTCGATTAATGGTTGCAATGTATTTAAGACATAAGGGAGGTTTGGCCAAACTACAAACATTGTCATTGGAGGCAATGCTAAATGAATCTCAATAAAATGGCTTTCTTTGGACCCCAAAAGTGCTTTTTCTTCTATGGATTATTGATTTGTTGAAAATTGGTTTTCGTACCTCCCAATTATTGATGTACCCCCATTTTAAAATTTTTTGAGTGAAATTACTAAAATATCCCTTAAAAAAAGTAAAATTCAGAAAAATTCCTCGTACCCCCTCATTCTGAAATTTCCGAAAAAAGTGAGTTTTGGTTTTTTAAGTTTTTTCCCGGAACTTTCAAATTCATTGAAATTTCCAATACACAAAATACGTACCGGAAATTTCGTTTTTGAAATTTCCGGGAATTGTTCCGGAAATTTGAAAAATCCGGTAGTTCACTTTCAATACCGGAAATTTCAAAAATGAAATTTCCGGTATGTATTTTGTTCACCGCAAATTTGAAATTTCCGGGAATTTCACCGGAAATTTCAATGTCTCTGAAATTTTCGGTAGTTGTGTTTTTAATTTTTTTTTTTTTTTAAATTTTGTTATTTTTTATCTATTGTTTGATTAATTTTTTTCATTCTATTGTTTACAGTGAGGACCAGAGGAGCTAAAACCAGCGGTGAACATTCTAGAGTTCGGCCGCCTACGCAGTCAAATAGGAGAGCAGCAGTTGAGAAACGTAGAAGGCGAAATGAAGAAATAGATGTTCACCAGCAGGATCAGCAGGAGGATCAGCAGCAGCAGGATCATCATCAGCAGGATTATATTGATAATCAGCAGCAGGATGATTATATTGATGATCAGCAGCAGGATCAGGAGCAGGAGTTGCCTGATGCTCCATTATTTCCTGGTGGTCCGTACGATTTATCTGTGCTGAAGAATTATGAGGACCACATAGCTGTAAAAATCTGGAATGGGGAGGTTAGTTAATAATATTTATTATTTTAATTATTTATTACTTTAATTATTTATTATTTTAATTATTTATTATTTTAATTATTTATTATTTTAATTATTTATTATTTTAATTATTTATTATTTTAATTATTTGCTATTATAATTATTTGTTATTTTATTTATTTATTTATTTTAATATATTTGTAGTATAATTTGTTATATTTAAGTTTTATAATCATTATTTAAATTTTAATTTATTGTGTGTTTGTTATTTATTGTAATTAAACAGGATAGGCGCGCCCTTAAAGTGGTCTCAAATGGCAAGAAGCAGGCCAAATTTATTGGCATCAGAGCTGTATTACTTGCGGAGATTGATCATTGGATTACTATATCTGGACTACGTCCTCTGCAGCGATGTAGTCTGAGTATGATTGACGGTAATTTAATATCAGCTTTTGCCGAGAGATGGCACGCAGAGACCAGCTCATTTCACCTGCCATTTGGTGAGATGACTATCACTCTGGACGATGTCAGGGGTCTACTCAGCATTCCATGTTGTGGTGAGTTCTTCACCCCTCCAGCTAATTTCACTGAAGACCTGGCGATTACTGCTGCCGTTGAATTACTAGGAGTTACTGTTGATGAAGTAGTGGCAGAGACCAGGATTAACAGAGGTCCATCGTACAGCTTTGAGTGGTTGAAGTCGGTATTTTATACACAGCTGCGTGATGGACGATACGATTGTGCAGCCAGGGCATACCTACTACATTTAGTAGGGTGTACGATATTAGCAGATAAAAGTTTTACACTAGTATCTGCTAAATATTTGTTCCTGTTTCACGATCTTGATACATGTGGCAAATGGGCTTGGGGACCAGCAGCACTTGTTGTGCTATATGACTATCTAAGAGATAGTACTCTACTGGCAACGAAGCAGATCGGTGGATATTTATCTCTGTTTCAGGTACTATTATATTATTTTCCATACTTATTATATTGTTATTTGATAATTTGGTTAATTAATTATTTGTATGTTTTTATTATTTACAGACCTGGATATATGAGCACTTCCCTCATATATGTAAAAGAGAACTGCATGAGCCGCTTTCTTTCATGCCTCGGATGTATCTGTGGACTGCTAAACAAACATCCGGGAGTGTGTCGTACTACAGAGCAAAGTTGGATGCTTTGAGGGAGTCTGAGGTTATATGGGCAGTAAATTACGACGATGACTCTACCACACGGTTTCAGTCTGTTTCGTTGTTTACTGGACATATTCGTTGGTGTTCCACTATAGTACCTTATTTACCAGAGAGGTGCATCTGACAGTTCGGATATACTCAGCATATCCCTCCTACACCACCTATGCTTGTAGTACGTGATGTGGATGTCGAATGGAGTATGTACCGGAACTCTGTTCGAGCCCTTCGTGCAGTTTTGCATCGGGCTACATATCCACACCAGACTGTTGAGGGGTACATCCAGTGGTACTATAGGATATCTCATCCTAGGATGACCCCTCACGTTGCTGCAGATGCTGCTCCTAGTCATGCTGGAGGTGATACTGATGTTGCTGGTCCTAGTCATGCTGGAGATCATATTGATGCTAGAGGTCCTACTGATGCTGCCGGTCCTAGTGATGTTGCCGGTCCTAGTGATAGTCGTGGGGAGTGGTATACACGGTGTCAACACATCGGTGGTCTGATACAGGAGAGTTTAGATTTAGATAGACTACCGGGTGATGATGACATGCGTGCTTTATTAGAGAGGGCTTTATACATCTCTAAAGGAGGGAGTTATCAGTAGTATTTATGTTGTATTTGTAATATTTAGACTTATTTTTATTTAGTTAGTATTCAGACTTATTTGCTTACACTTATTATTTATTTTGTTATTTTATTATTTATTTAGACTTAATTGTGTTATTTGCTTATACTTTATATTTATTGTGTTATTTTATTTAGACTTAATTGTGTTATTTGCTTAGACTTTATATTTATTGTGTTATTTTATTCAGATTTATTTATCTTGTTCAATGTGGTGAATGTAAACTAACTAACTGAAAACAACATATAATATGTATTGAATAAAAATTGTTACAAAAGTTTCAATCATCTGCTAAAGACATATAATCTGATGTACCCTCTAAATCTAATGAACCCCAATGTTGTAGACGTCCTGCATACGCTACAGCCCATGATGCTACGGTGGACATGTTGCTTTCAATTTAACCTGAACCCAATGACTGTCATTAACAAAACCAATGTTGATAATACGATCACGTGATAGGTCTCCACTGTGTGCACCCGTCAATGGGAAAAAAGTCAAACAAAAACTTTTTGCCAATGTCACAAGAACGAGATTATATTTTGTTGCTATCACGTAACCCATATCTGGAATGCTCAGCCACTTTTCCATTGGTTGGTTTCCCAGTTCATATACAAGTAATGAGTCAGTCACTTCTTGCAAACGTTCCTTGAATAACGCAAGATATAAATCAGGTTTGGACTTAATCTCTAAATACAACTGTCGACGCACAATGCTCCAAGATTCTTCATTATGGCCAAGTAAAGCAGCAATAGCACGATATCCACAATTTCCATCTGCTTTAACATTAACTACGTCTACAATATATGGATGAATTAGAGCAGGAAACTCGTCCAAATATTTTCTAACCTGAGGGACTTGTTTGGATGCTTGGGAGACTTGTGTTGGATGTTTGGGAGACTTGTTTGGATGCTTGCTGGGAGACTTGTTGGGATGCATCAACATGTTCAAAAAATGAAGGGTCGCGATATACATCAAATCCATTCGGCTTATTGCCTTTTTTCTTCTTCACACCACCTTTTGTTTTGATCTTAGATGGTGGGGCACACATTGATGTTGTTTCTGGATATGCAACTTCACGCAACTTGCTCTTCAATGCCCTTCTTCCAACAACATTAAGTGTTTTCCATATTTTCCAAATAACATTCATCTCATATGTAATGTCCAACTCCGAATCCTTTTCCAACTGTTCTTCCTCTTTATCAGTATTCATGGTTAATTTCCTCCATTGTATATGAATAGCCTCCAATGGAATTGGAACACCTTTCAACTTGTACCGTGCCAACTCACATGCACACGGTAATCCATGAGTGTTTCTAAGTGTACAACCACATGCAGCTTTGTCGTTACCGACATACCTGACTCTCATGTACTTATGATCAATATCAGCTAAAGCGTTCTTCGATACAACCCAATTCAAATTCTCAAAGAATGGATTGTTGTGTATATGCTCTCTGCGACCCTTACTTGTCTCAAATGAACCTTTGATCTTAATAATTTGGTACTTCAACATGTCATGCATACCAGACCATGCCTTACAGAAATCTCCTTTACTATGTTCCAAAAATTTCTTCAACGACCAATGAGCAGACTCAACCCTAATATTCAAACATAAACAAAATTTTATATAAGTATAAATATAACAAAAAATCATACATGTTTAATCATATATAAACAAAATTAATCATATATAAGTATAAATATAACAAATAAAATAAAGTTTTAATGACGTACCTATTAGTTGTAGTATTTCCTAGATGCAATACTCGATTGGTCCATGCTTGAACAAATCTTTCCTTGTGAGGATTCAACCATGTGTCTTTGACGTAGTCAAAGAAAATAATATTATTGACACATGCTTGCTCAAACATTTGCAACATTTCCTCATACTCCTTCTCTTCAGAACAATAAACAATTTTCTTCTACACCTCAATAATGGGTTCCTGCATATCTTTCTTCAGTACATATTGTTTGCATTTGGCTCCAACATTTTTATTGATATGAAGTGGACAAAGTAAATTTGTTGAAGATGGAAATACAACTTCAATTGCATTTATCAAAGCAAGTTCTCTATCAGTGACAATCACCTGAGGAAATGGAGTGTTTGCAAGAAACAACTGTTTTAACTTCTCCAATGCCCAACAGAAATTTTCTTGACGCTCACTATCCATATAAGCAAATGCAACATTGAATGTCAACCTAGTTGAAGTTACACCAACAATTTCAAACAATGGTAACCTATACTTGTTGGTTTTGTAGGTGCTATCCATGATCAATACAAAATGGAACATGTTCAACAAAGTTATGGAATCTGGATGCGTCCAAAACATGTCCCTCACAACGTTGGAGTCTCCATGAGTCCTAGTCCAACATGCATACTTCTCAGCTTCAAGTAACTTCAACAGATGTTGCATATCAGTTCTAGGTCCTTTCAAATTCTTTCTATATGTGCTTTGACGGTTATAAATTTGAGAGATACTAGTCACATTCTCCTTATCTCGATCCCTCAAAGATGACAAGATATGCCTCGGTGCAACGTGATACCTTGTCAGCTCGTCAACATGATTCTTATCTTCATCGTTTAAGCGCCCCACAAATGCATTATTCTCAAAAGTAGCCACTAACTCATGGTTGTGAAGTCCACATACTAAACTAATAATCCATCCCTCAGCCTCAGCATTTTTCAATGGTCTCGATCGAATTTTAAACGGACAACCACACCTTTTTGTTGAAGTACCTGACTCACTTTTATTTGACTGATATTTTCCACCTCTATCACAACCAAGAATTAATTTAGATTTCCTTCCTCTCTGTCCTGTCTCTACGTCGGATCGAGTTATGATAATAGCTACTCGATTTTGACGGCCAACCTCTCTTGTCCATGATATGACAGCTTCCCGTGATTCAAAAATTTAATCGGTTGTGAATGCTTCAGTCAAATCTATACAGACTGGTTGTCTTCTTTCCATACCTATATCAACAAAAAAGAAAATAAAAAATTAACAACATATAAAAAATAAAAAAAAAATTCAAATTGACTACCGGATTTTTGAAATTTCCGGTGAAAACAACTACCGAAAATTTCAGATCTCCCAAATTTCTTGTAGTACAAATAACGTACCGGAAATTTGGTAGCGAAATTTCTGGTAACGGAAAATAACTACCGAAAATTTCACAAGTTTTGAAATTTCCGGTAGTTACATTTTAACTACCGGATTTTTGGGTGAAAAAATACGTACCGGAAATTTTGGGCGTGGATGAAATTTTGGGAGTAAATTTTTTTTACCTTTTATTGAATGGTGAATTGTGTGGGCAATTTTAGATTTTTATGAATTTGGAGGGGTACAACCTCAAATTGGGGGTACGAAAACCAATTTTCTGGTTTGTTTTGTTTGCATTAAGTCTTCCAGGAGGTGTTCACCAGATCTGTAATCTTAGTCTTTTTGGATATTTAAATGAAAATCCCCTCGCTACTTTGAGTTCAAGATCTTAATTTGGTGTTTCTACTTAAGATGAACAAGAGGGAAGATGAATAGACGTTGTCAAAATTAAGGAAGTTGTGTCGTAAGAATGTGCGAAGATTTGTTTATTTTTTAAAAAAAAAGAATAAAAGTTTTTTTATAGAAAAATACGTGCAAAATAATAAGCAAAATACTCACAAGAGTCAAAATTTATTTAAACCACATTTTAGTTCAACGACTGACAACAAGTTTGGTCACTCTCATAAAATAAACATTCTCACTAAAAATATTCCCTATATGTTTAAACATTTAGAATGTAAATAATCATAGAGAAAAGAATTATAAACAAATGAGAAAGACTTGGAAAAATAAAATGAGGAAAACTGAGATAGAAGAGAGAAAGCAGAGAAGATAGAGAGAGAGTAGAAGACCGATAGAGAGAGAGCATAAAGGGAGTGTGGAGAGAGAGAGAAGTTGAGGGAGAAAATACTTTTGAAAATAAAAAATTATTTTAGTATTTTAAATAACTTGTACTTAAAATAAAAAGTTGTCTCTGTGATTTAGTGAATCTCATTTTGTTTGGTTGTGTGCCATGTATTTAACTTGTACCGAAATTGTGTTGTTTAATCCCATATTTTTCAGCAAATCAAATGCACCCAAACCAAAATCACATCAATGAATTAAAAGTTTAGGATAGTCACGAGATGAAAACTATGCAGCAAGGTCAACATAAATTATTCTGAAGTAGTTCCTATGTTATTTTAGCACCACCAAGTGGTCAACATGTTTCCCATTGCTCCCTAGAATTGTGACCTAAAATCTTAAGTAGATTTGAATATAATCCAACCCCTCACGCCTTGTATACCTAATTGAAAGGGAATATGGGAATCAAATATCTGCCTAAACATGTACATGCTAACCACTAGTGTATCTACCAACCATACTAGGTAATAAAATAAGCTCCCCTGTCATAAATAAAATAAAAGACATGAGGAACAGATCAAGCTGAGTATTTCATGATACATGAAGAGCTTGAAAGCAAAATATATCACTATGCCAACACATTGTCATTCCATCAGAAGTATCGCCGCCACAGATGCAAAAGTACTTGAACAGAGATGCAAGATAGCACATTGGATATGACATTAAACCTGAAAACCATTATCATCAGAAGAAATCTCTACTCTACTAACTAAGCACCGTCTCTGAGTTTACATGACTATTACTGCTCCCAGCATGGCTGTTAAATCCAACCACAGGTGCAGAACGCTGAGCAAAATCCAGTAATAACTTTCTCTGGGGATCATCCGTGTGAGGAAGACTTGCACGTAAGAGCTCAACAGGCATTTCCTTACTGACAGCTTTAGCAGCATCTGATCCAATTGCAGCCACATTTTGTGTCCCTTGCATAAGCAGTGATTGCATGATACTGTGGTACTTACTCATGCAATACTTCGTGAGGAGGCCAAAAAATTCATCAAATGAGGCCTGCCAAAATGAACGATTTCCCATATTATTGCTACAAGGAGCTTGAGGATCAGTTAGAAGTTCAGTAGCCCTCTCAAGAACAGAAACTAAAATAAGGGAAGCAGCATCTCCGGCAGAGCTTCCAAGGGGACGCAGTGGAGGCTGCTCCGAGGAACAAACGACTGCTGCAAGACAAGCACTAAGACCACCAAGATCCATTCCTTGGACACACTGACAAACAACCATAGCTAGATTAGTTGTAGTCTCTGCAGCTGCTGAATCAGAGGGGATACTACCAAATAAGAATCTTAAATGACGAAATATAGCCATGCAGACAATCCGCATAAGCTCACTACCAGGAACAAGCACCCGAAGATACTTTGCTAAGAGCTTCCGTCCCTTTGAAAGAGATGCTAATCGTAAGAAAACAAGGTCATCCTTAGCAGCAAGCCCAGCTTTGTGTCCATTCTTTCCCAGTGGGTCTACGAGATGAAGTGATGTTGCTAACCCTTCCAAAAGGACCTTCCTTCTTCGTAAGAATTGAGTTCCACCATCTTGTAGCAGATTACACTGAAGGAAACGGTCAATATCATCCACATCGAGAAGAAGACAGAGACCATCCTCAATTGTGACTCTGGCTGCAAACAAAGGCTCCTGCTCAAGGGACTTCTCTGAAATAATTCCCTCAGAGCCACCACTAACAGAGGAGTTTGGAGAATCAACTTCAAGAAGAGGGCGAGGCTGACGAATGGGCAAGTATGAAACCCTCCCTAAAGCATCAACCTGAAGAAAACCGTGTGGCTCAGTATTGGCACGGGCTCGTGAAGAAAGTTCCTTTATTTTGGTTGGGCAAAATGAATGTTTCAATTTAGCCCCTGATTTTTTGGCAAGACAAGATTGGTGATAATAGTCATCAACATATGGGTCATTACAGTGAGTCACGGCAAGCTGCATTTTAAGAATACTTTCAATCTCGTCACTAGTCATATACTTGGACCTGAACTGTAACGAACCACAATCACTCTTCTGGCTACTGGCATTAGAACCCTGTTGGGAGAAACGATGACTCTGTCTGCGAGTTGATTTTTGTCTATGTTCTCTAACATCACCAAGACCAAGCTTATGTTCATATTTTCTACCAGGGGACGAACCAGACGAAAGATGGTGATTAACTAAATGGGACTGTAAACCTGACGTGAAGCCTGCTGATTGCTGAAGAGGATGATGCAATCTGTGCTGCTGTTGCTGAAACTGAGTCAGTAAGTGAGGAGACACTGATCCACTGTGATGATATAGTTGTTGCTGCAACATATTATTCAGGAGGTTAGAATGATCACGAGGATACAACCCTGTTTGCTTGACCCATTGATTCTGGTTTCGATGATTGAGGAGGGAGCCAGTAGGAAATTGGGGCACACTTCCACTAAAACGTGGCTCATATTTTGATCCACTCAAGGGTAATGCAGAATTAAATAAATGAGAACAATTTTGTGATGACAATGCCATGTGAGCTCCCCCAGCATAAGGAATGTTCAACTGGCCTGTACTGTGATTTGGAGAAAACTGTTGAGACCTACCACCTGGGGGAGGATAAGAGGTAAATGAAGATGTTGGTCCCAAAATTGGTTCACTAGAAAAACGAGGAAGCTCTGGGCACTTGTCAGGATACGAAGATGTTCTATACAAGGGCTTTGGTCCTTCTATGTGCACAGTGGAGGAATGTGGCTGTGACGACCACCTCTTATCATCATCAATAGTTTCACTATCATAAAAATGTTGATCAAACCAGTTAGGAACAGGTTCACTAGAGCAATGTTGGAGGTGATGTTGTAGCTGCCGTTGATGGTCAGGATACGAAGACGTTCTGTATAATGGCTTTGATTCTTGTAGACTGACAGAAGAATGGGGATGTGATGACCATCTTTTGCCATCCTGAGAACCTTCACTATCATAAGTGTGATGGTCAACCCAGTAGGGAATATCATCCCTCTGTGACCATTCAGAAGCAGAGGAATCTGTAAAAAATATAGGAAAAGAAATAATCAAGTCAAGAATACCTTTAAAAATGAAACAAGATTCCATGCAGATAAGGGGGTATAGTGCACAGCTATGAAGCATAACAAAATTTCTCTTAGAAAATTCGATTCCAAACTCCAAAGTGTTATTGTTGTCTTATGCTTCACAGAAAAATTTTACACACACCTAAAGACCTTCTGAATGACCACAAAACAAGAGGCAACTTCCCTGATGAAATATCATACATTGCACAGCGTTGCCTCCTTCTACCACCATTAGTGCAGTTACTAAAATCCAAGTAAAACCTAATCACTGAGTTTGACCTAACATTTCTCAGGCCCCTTCTATAGGAAATGGAACCTTATCCACTTAAAAAACCATAAAAAGTGTAAGCTAGTCTGGCAGTATTTACGCAAAGGTTTTCAATTTGCAGAGCTACGGGTTTCCAGAGGTTCTAAACCAATGCTTGGTTGTTAACACAACTTGAGATTTCTTAATAATGTGCATGTATGTACATAGAGAGGCACCGAAAAAAGCTTCTGTAACTAACATTGAAAAAAGAAGAAACTACAACTAAATGATTTAGTAATGTAATTGTAACCCAAATTTCCCTAGATTTCCAAGATTTGAAATGACTTATAAAATTTCCAGCTCTGCATACGTAGGTAGATTTGTCCTGAATGGAGGGGATAGAAAAAAGGACAAGTTCCAAACTAAGATTGTTTTTGGGTGAATGTTGCAAATGGTTTAATAAGTCTGATGTTGAGAATTAGCATAAGGAAGTCAATAAATTTAAGGCTATTTACACATACTAAGAAAGTCAATCTACTCCCTCCATTCCTTTTCTAATTGTCATTTTAAGGTTATTTACATATACTAAGAAAGTCAATAAATTTGGTTACTTTTGACAATATTATGCCTTTTTCTATAATACACTTACAATTTATTATCACGTTTCACCTATTTATCTCTCTACAATAAATTGATAGGGATAATTGTGACAAAACAATATTTAATATTACTCTGAACTTTGAAAACGACAAATAAAAACAAACAAAAATTTTCTTAAAAAACGACACATAAAAAGGAATGGAGGGAGTAGATTATTAGAAAATTATGGTATAAATTTTCTTACTTTGACGGTACAAGATTTTAGTACTTGATGTTACACTTTGCAGTCCAAGTAAATTTAACACAATTAAGTTTCATCCTAAGCACCTCTAGTGTTGAAAAACAAAATGAAACTTTACAAAATGATTAATGAAGATAAATAGCAGTTCATTAGATAAAAGAACAAGCAAATAGCTGAGTTTATTATATAGTTGCTTACTCACTTTCTCTTGACACCCGATCACCAATAACTCCTGCACTTCTTGGTCCACTAACAACTTTGTTCAACTGAAATATATCAAGATGCTCAATCTTAATATCACATTACATAAAACAGATGGCATCACCATTCAATGATACCATCATTATTTCCAACATCATAACTGAATCCTAAAATCAAATACTACAAGCAGAGTGCATCGAAAATATCAAACAACTTTTGAATCACAGGCAAAATTTGTTAATTGTTTCCAAGACATTCAAATAAAGGATAAAATAAAAAATACAGATGAGGATATATCTTCAACTTTCACTGAAGATTCAATATCCGAGTACAAGGAGGAGGTCGAGTTGCCACTGTTAGATGGAGGTAATTTGGTGAGCATGATGAAGATGAAGAAGGAACAAGTAGAAGGCAAAGAAAGAAACAACCAAATCTTGCGCAAAGGAACGGGTGGAATTGATTCTAGATCCTTGAAGATTCTGTCCAATCTTGTGCTGTCGTCGGTATCGACAGTTCAGAAAATGCATGCAAAGACAATTGAGATCCAAATCGTGGGAGAACCAACCTTGCAGGAATTGCTACTGACGCCGCCGGAGGCTCACTGGTTGTGCCTCGCACTTCCACTGAAGCCGCCAGACACAGATCCACTTGCCACGGTTCAACCGTAACCAAAACCACCATATGCAAATCTGCTTGTCGTGGTCGAAGAGATCTGCAAAGCTCGGAGACCAGAGGCTCCTGTATCTCCATCAAAAACATCAGACATCATTTCATTGCGAGAGAAAGAGAGCTTATACACAAGCAAGGTTATGTGTCATTCGACCGCTGTCACCGAAGCCACCGGATCAGGTCATTCCCAACAGATTCCTTGTGGTTGATCGTGTGTTGCTACCATGGGAGCCATAACCTCTGCCAAAAATGCATACGCCAGATTCACCTTGCCAGAGTTGTCATACTCCAGTCAACCAGCGAAGGCGCCGCCTCAGCCGCCAAGCGCTGAATCATTGTCATTGTGTTTGTTGCATGCCCCCGTGCTCGCTGTTGGAGAGAAACTGGGGAAGAGAAAGTGGAAGGGCAGAATTGGAAGTCTGCAAAAGAGATCTCATCGTTGACCTAATGAGTCAAGCCCAACTTAAACATCTTATTTATGCCCAACAAGTTCAGAAAGAGTGGTTACAAATTTGTCTATTAAATATAGGTGAATGCTCATCCAACCCAACATTTTTCAGCTTTTTACCGGATTCTAGCTTCCAGTAGTGTAAAATACACTACCGAATCCTAGCTTCTGGTTGTGTATTTGAGAATGGGGAGGCAAAATCAGGGGGGCGGATGAGCATTCACCTTAAATATAATCCTACACGTCTTCAGTGATGTTAATTGGTTGGGGGAGGCTTTTAAAATATGAGCTGAAATAGATGCACTAGAGTTATCCCAAAAACAAAGGGGGAACAAATTGTTATTGTTCAAGCCAAGAGAGTGCCTTATGAAATGGACCAGGAGAAATTTCATTTTCCTATGAAAGTTACTACTTATGAGCATTGTTGTTAGGAGCGAGCTCTAAAGCGTAGGATCTTAAGATCTTACGCGTTTTACGGCATGAATAGTGTTAGAGCAAAGGTAAGAGCTTCATACGACCCAGATCTATGCGCTCGCAGAGGAAGCGCGTGGAAGCGTAGGGGCGGCACTCCTCGTCGCGCTGGGGAGAGGCGTCGTTTTGACCCGTTACGCCGTTTTGACCCGTTTTCGACCCGGTTGTAAAAACCCTAGATCTGGCTCGTTTTGCACCTCTTCGCCTTCGTATTCTGCTTGTTTCCCATAAATAAAAGACATGCGCACGAGGATTTGAAGGCAGCAGCAGCCAACACGTGGATTTGAAGGCAGCAACTGTTTGTTTCGTTTTCTGTTCGTATTCCTCACTGTTCCTGTTTGTTTTCTGCTGCAACTTAAATTAAATGATTCAATTTCAGATTCCCTCCTATTTCTTCTATAAATTCTTCTCATCTCTTCGTATTCCTCACTGTTCCTGTTCGTATTCCTCACTGTTCCTGTTCGTTTTCTGCTGCAACTTAAATTAAATTCGTATTCCTCACTGTTCCTGTTCGTTTTCTGTTAAAATAGAGTTTTAGATGTTGTTAGATGATGGTGATAGGTTTTGTTTTTTTATTTGAGACAATGGTAATAGCCTTTTGTGTTTCAATTTGTGACTTTTTATTGAACCAATGAAATTTTTTATGTTAAGGTTATTTTTCTTAATTTTATGGTATAATTTTGTCAATTTTGTGAGATCTTAAGATCCGCTTTACGATCCTACGCTTTACGCTTTTTCTATATCCCAAAGATCTTAGGTAGGATATAGAGTTTGACAACCTTGCTTATGAGTATTGCTGGTATTGGTTTATCCACCTTCCATGGCTTGCTCAATTTTCTATTTGATAGAAGCAAGTTTTGGTGCAGAGGAAAGATTTGGCAGCAAGAGATGCATATTTCAGCCTTGAGGACAAGGCTATTTTTCAAGGGGTCGGTAGTAATAGGACACTGACTATTGGAGTTAGTTAGTATATCCCAGATTTTATGGGATTCTGTTATAGATGTCTGTTATAAGGAGCGAAGGATACTTAGGAATTCATTCAGAAATATTGTAAGAAAAATAGTTAGGAGAGAATTCTTTAGTTAAGGGCAGTTATGCTCTGGTTTAGGGTTCTTGAACTCCGGTTTAGTTTTCTTTGCTGCATTTTCAGATTTCTACCATTGTAAGAAGCTTCAAAGCTCATTCACTTCCTTCAATAAAATTCTGGTTTTTATCATAATGAGTCTTCTCTTTGGTGTTTTTCATTTTAATATATGTTGAATGAGAGAGAAAATCCGCTATGTGAAATAGTGGATAGCATTGCGGTCAAATACCGAAGGCCGCATAGAGGTCGAAATAACTAAATTATGTATAAAAAAAGACATGTTACATACAAATAAAAAGGGAATGGAGCCTTAGCATGGCTTATATATTGAAAGTTATACGCAATTTAGTTAATATAGGAGTAATACTCACTAACTGTTTAGTTTTTCAATTATAAAAATCGACCATGTTTGGCACTCATGCAAAATCTTCAGTTTTATTAGTTTTATAAAACATAAAATTCTAATTTTTTTAAGCTATTGCAGCTATTTCGGCTAGCAGAAATTAGATTAGCGGCCGCTATTGTCCTAATAGCAAAACTAGGATAGTGTTGCGGTTTTAATAGCGGATTCGTCAAAATCCGCAATGCTATAGTGCCGCTATTTGACAATACTGCTCCTAATCTTACTCAAGATCTCGATCTTGACAACCTTGCCCATGGGGACTGGGCCACTTGAGGCCCTGCATATATGAAATTTTTCCTCTGGGGATAAGGAACGAAATTCCCCTAAAAGCACTGTGAGGAAGGGGATCATACTCCTTACCTTGTGGGGTCCCTGTCCCAATAAAACACTAACGGACATTTGTATGATAAATATATCTATTAATAATTTTAAATATATATTACTTTATTGAATTAAAAATGACTTAGACATCAAAAATATAATACAACTCTTATTAGCATGACATCCCTGGATGGCACTGTACTTGGTGATGACAACTATGAAGAGCATTGGATGAAGCACAAAAGATAAGATAAAAAATTAAAAAAGTAAAAAAAAGTTAAAACAAAAACAACTCTAGCTTTTAATTGTTTTCTTGCTCTAAAAACTAAACAGATATGAACAAATTTTGAGAATAAACAATTACAACACACTTACTCAAACAAGTATTTTGTTTTGCTTTTTTTAAAATAAGATTTTAAAAACTGTAATCAAACAGACTATAATGTTGTTTGGTAGCTTGATGTTCATAAGTCATTCGTTAATTCTGTTTGCTATAATCAGATTCACAATAACAGAATGGCAAGAAAAAAAAAACATCAAATTTAAATGCAATTCAACCAACAGTAAACTATTAGCCTGCTTCTACAGGAAAGATAGAAAGACAACTCCTTATTATCAATCAAGATTACTACTAGGTTAGCTGCTCACACTATAACCCTCGCACCAAAACACCTGAATCCTCACTGCATGCAATGGGAATGGATTGTGCTTATGGCATCTCTTTGGTATTCAGGTCATATGTCAAGTTCACAGGCATTTAAAGTAGTTTACCTCACAGACACAATGATTGAACAAATCTGGTACATCTTATTTTATTTTCATCCTGTGTTTAGACTTTAGATATGTGTTTTAGAGGATTCCTTATCCTCCCCTATTTTCATCCTGTGTTTAGACTTTACTTGCTTTTAATATAAAAGAAATATACACTACAATACATACTTTTTCTAATTTTAAGTGAAGGCATCCCAATCAAAATTAAAAAACAGACATCAACATACTAATCAGTCATTAATCTAATAAAATTTCCAGCAGTTCAAGAAAGAGCTAAATATCATATTTTCACATTCATACCTTCAAAAAAGTGGTAGTGAGATCATCAATATCAGAAAGTGATCTTACATCATCGGCCTGCAATATGGAAATAACAGTTATTTGGTACAAATTCAGCATCATCTCTTCAATATTAATCGCTCATATGAGAAAGATCCATGGGTAGTCATTTCTGATTAGAGGCACCATGAATAACTGACTAGGTTAGTGTCTTGCTAGTTTTTGACAAGGTTTCTAACATCTAGTCTTCTACGATTGCGGATAGAAGAACATGGCGGAAGGCCAAAAAATCCACTATTTAATGACGCCACTTCCACCATAAACTGCCATGGCGCCCCCATCCTTCACAAATTGGCCATACAGCCATGGCCACTATTTGATAACATTGGTCTATACCGTAAAGGTAAAGGCCAATCTTCATTTATATTGTGATCTACATAAACAGGGTTTTAATGAAAATCCTCATTTAGAAAGAACATTGTAAATACAGTAACTAGGAAAATTACATCTCATTATATTCATTCACTATAAGTATATTGAATCCTTCTTGGTAAGTAGAGACATAGATTTTTCCACATATGCTTCGGTTTACTTAACAGTTTGCAATACTTTTGCTTGAGTACAACATTACCAAATGAGGAAAGGTCAAGGAAAAAAACAGATTGGACAAGGAAATGAAGAAAATGTACACAGTTAACCTATAAGCAAAAGATCAAAATGATATACCTTAAAACATAGTAGGCATATAAATAAAATAGGGTAAGGAAATAGAAAAAGTAACCTCTTCTCCATTGAGAAAAAACTCCTCCTCGTTGAACGCAACAGAAGGGATATAATCATTTTCATCATCTAACCCGCCCAACTCAACCTCCTCAGCAACATCTTTACCAAAGAATGCATATTGCGATGCATCAAACACTGAACCTTCTGCATAACAAAAAAAAATTGAATCAATGGTATTTCAACAATCTCATAAATGTTTAACATACAACATAAGTCTACAAATTCCATCACGTCAAGACAAATAATGCGCAAGAATCGTCATAATTTCAAAAAAGTACACAAAACCTATCTTAAGTACAACAAGTCGTTGATTGATAATACTCAGAAAAAGAATGCTACTGATCCAGCATTGAACAGTCCAATGTCATGAACCAGAGTATGCAGCCACATCTACAATCTTCTTAGAAATTAAGCAATCAATAATAAATACTATGATTATTTCAATTCAAACATGACAATCAAAATTAGCAAAACACTTGCAAGAACTCTATTAACTGTGTTGCTATGAACTAGAGATAATATTTAAATTTAAAAAAGAAAACAAATAAAAAGATCAAATTCGTCAGCAAAAACAGATCAACATGCTCAAAGTATCATAAGCAGAAAAAAAGGTCAACAAAATGACAACGAAGTTTTTTAAGCAAATTAATAATAATAAGAGTATTGTCAATAATAATAACCATAGTAACTCCACAAATGAAAACAAAAATAAAATAAAACGAACCTTCGGAAACATGTCCCAAAAGGTTAAGATCTTGGGTGTTGGGAGCACCAAGAGCATCACACCCAGCACCAAACACATCCATCCATAAAATCAATGAAAGATCACAAAGAAGAAGAAAAAAAACGCAGACGACGACGACGAAGAAGAAGGCAGAAGAGAATTTAAAGAAGGGGGGGAAATTGAAATGCTAAGCGGTGTGTAAAATTGGTCAGTTGTGACATATATAGATTATTATGATTATTAGGTCTTGAATGAATGAGATCGAAGGATCGAAGAATGAATGAGATGGGCTTGGATTTGAGAGAGAGGAACCCTACGAAGGTAGGGTGAATTATGCTTCGCGTAGCGTACCTTTTATATTTATTTATTTGTTGGAATATTTTTCACATTATTGTATTTTTTTATTATACTAATAATAATGATTATTATTTAATTATTTTTTGATCAAATCTAATTTTGTTATTAGGCGGGGACAATTTCGTTGTGTTAAATCAAATCATTTTTATAATATTGTCAGAACAAAATGAAAATGAAATCATATTACAACTCATATAGGTGATAAGGACTAATTTGATCCTTTAGTCACTTGTCACTTCATTAATTCATATATGAAAATGAATGCTACACTTTAAAATCAAATGAGACAAATTAGAGTCTTAAAAATCATTATTTAAAAATTATTTTTAAAGCAAATAAAAATAGACTTCATTGATATATAATCAAATGATTGAGACAAATGACCATGATTAGTTAGTAAGTCAACATATCTATTTGCCTCATAGAAAATAGGACACACGGAGGTTCTCCAAACAATAAGGTGGAGAAGAGTAATGAAATGATATCATTCCAAAGGTCTAAGTCGTTACTAAAGAATTTACTCCAATGATTCAAAGAAATGATATCATTTAAGAAAATTTTAATTTCCTCGTAGTCTCTTAACGCATGCACAACTATTTTCGAATATTCCCCACATCTCATGCAAAGATTGTTATTAGTCATGCCTCAGTAACATTTTTCATTAGTAATGAGGATTTCACCATGAAATAGCTTCCATAAGAAAGCTCTAAATCGTTTTGGGCCATCCCAAGACCAAACACCGTGAAATAGTTTTAGGGGATTCTGGTCGAAGTGGGCCTTACCATGAATTATCATATATGTTGATTTAAGAGAGATGTTAAGACAAACTCTCAAATTAAGTTTTGATGAAAATAAACAAAGGTTAATTAAGTATGTTAATTATGATTCTAAATGTTATGTTAATTTAATCTGTGCTCTTGAGTGTTTTTATTAAAGATAGGAACCAAGCAAAGCAAAGAAATCAGATGAAAAACTAAACAGAACATTCTTGACCATAAGTTATACAAAACGGAGAATGTTCTGCAGAATCAAAATTGACTGTCGCAGCCACTTCACCAATCTTTCTCCATCACTTTAACAATGATTCTGCCTTAATTCTTTATACCAATTTCATCAGTACATGGCAAGGAATAGATAGGAATCATTATTACTTAAAACAGTTCTCAAATCACTAAGATAAACCATCATGAATCTAAGCATGTCAAAAACGGACTGTAACTTTCTCCAGTCTGTAACTGTCAAGAAAGTTGAAACAAGACTGAACTTCAAGATTGATTATAAGTCCTCAGATTGTCCAGAAGACCATCAGACCTGATTGATCATCAATCTCCACTTTTAATCAATGTTCTCCGTTTTTGAGAAGAACAATCTCTGTTTCTGCAGTAGAAGACTTCTCAGTTCTGTAGAAATTATTCACTCCTTTCCAAACAGTTTTGGATCGAATCAAGTGTCCAGATCAAAGCCCAATTATCATCAAGTATTTTTGAAGCTTAATGGGTCATTAAGCGCGTAGGAAATATGTTTGAAATTGAGCAAAACAGCCCAAACAAGCAAGGCCCAAAACTGTCACATGAATGGTTTATTTTTTCAACAGAAAGGTTGCTTGTGTCAGAAGAAAACAGAGCACTACCAACAGCTCTTTCTGATCAAAATTAAATGCTCAAATCGTCTATAAAAGGAAGGCAAATTCGCAAGCATCATTTAGAACTTCAAGTGCCAAGTATTCTCATTAAATCACATTCACTTGCATTCTTGAAGTTATCTCATTCACAAAAGAAATCAGGCTGAAATTATTTCATACTTCCAGATTATCTTATTGAGTTCTTTTATTCTGAATTTATTCTCAAACAAGAGTTGAGCATAATCAGATTCAACCAAACCTTTTAAATCATTATTGTGTAAACTCATAACTATAAGGATTGTTTATAGTTTGAGTGTGATTAAAAGAGTTAACTGTAAAATCCTAGCAGATTAGTTAGGTGACTTGATTGAATCCTTTCTGGGTGGAAAGGAAGTGTAGTTACAGATCAAGGTTGATATTTAACTGTGTAACCAGAAGATTGTTCTCTGTTATTTGAACACTTAGTGAAAATCTCACAGTTGTGAGGACTGGACGTATCCCACGTTGGGTGAACCAGGATATATCTTTGTGTGGTATCTCTTCCTTATCTCTATTTACATTCAGTTATTTTTATTGTCAAAGTTAAATAGAGAAACTAAAAACTGTGATTTTAACTAATCAAGAACGTTCTTCGTTTTCTGTTTTAGAACCAAGAACGTTCTCCGTTTCTATTTTCATAACCAAGATCATTCTTGAGTTGTTTTTCTTAAGTTTTTAACAGGAAATTTTAAATAGGCAAGATTACAATTCAAACTCCCTTCCTTGTAACTTGACATTGCTACTTCAAGAGAAACTACCATCATAAGTGAGATTCCAACATGGAAAATCGGGTCTACCATTAGTTGGGGGTTCAACAACTGCAATATGTTCACAAATTGTCGTAGGCACGAGTTGTTGAATGGTCTCCCACTTCCAACTTCCATTAGAAGCATAATGAGAAACTAGCACCTCCAATTGATTGATAGGGATACTATCGAGAATATTGTCAAGAAGCACCCCAACCTCTCTCAACCAAGTATCTTTCCATAATCGTACATGATGACTTCTTGGATGCACCAAGTTATATTGTTGACAATATCTTCTCAAACATCATTGATAGCCTTTCATACAATTGTTGAGTTAAAACAATGTTGCATATTAGGAATCAAAAGATCGCCACAAGAATATTTATTATTCTAACCCAAAGCTTGTTAGGAGCGATAATCAGATGTCAAGCTAATTTCATCATATAACTAGTGTTAAGCCACTGAGATTATTGAAGCCAAGACCACCTTCCTTTTTAGGGCGGAAAACTTGCTCTCAAGAAATAAGATGAATTTTCCTGTGATTCATTGTTGATCCCCAGATGAAGTTTCAAAAAAAAATTCTGCTTCACGACTCACATAGTTAGGGATTCGAGTTGATTGAACAACAAACCTCATAATACTAGTTAGAGATGATTGAGCTAAGGTTACCCTCCCCGCAAATGTTAAAGAAATTGCGTTCCATCCTGATAATTTATTCCTCATTTTATCAAGGACAAACTCATAATTTTTTTTAGATGCTCTCTAGTGTAACATTGGAGGACTTATGTACACACCTAGATCCTTAGTAATTTGAATCCCCAAATCATCACTCAAAGAATTTGCAAGCTCTCCTAGAACATTTTTGGAGAAATACACTTGTGACTTATGGTAATTTAGTTTTTGACTTGAAGTAGCACAATATTTTTCAAATAGGATTTTTGTGCTAAACAATATTTATAATTTATATTACTCATTAAATGAAATATGTATACAATTATCTAACCATAGGAAATTCACATATAAATAAAATTAATGATAAAACTATCAACACATATTCTTAAACACTTTTAATATCAAATGAATTCTTTAGAATCCTACTAAGTAATAAAATAACTTATTATAAAATTTGGAGTGTTACAATATTGAGATTAAGAAGACGATTTTGGAAGGTCATAAGAGCAAGTTGAATTTTCATCTAGTAGCTACTAAGATGTATCAGGATTTAAAGAAGATGTTTTAGTGGTCGAGAATGAAGAAAGAAATAGAGGAGTTGTTGTAGACGTGTTTGATATGTTAGAATGCTAAGAAGTGTTGAGACAAAATCTCAATTTAATGTTTTGATGAAAACAAACAAAAAGTTAATTAAGAAATATAATTATGATTCTAAGTGTTTTGGTATTTAACTTGTGTATTTAAGTGTGTTAAAACAAGATAGGTACCAAACAATTCAAAACAGATCTCATTAAAATCAAGAAAGCAAAAACAGCAAAACGAAGATCGATCCTGCCATACGTCTGTAAAACGAAGATCGATCTTCACTTCCATCAGAATCAAGAATGATCAGTTTTGTGTAAAAGATTGCATCCTAGAAGCTTTATTCATCTTATATCTTCATCAGAAAGGATAAATCTAAAACAAAATGAGTCCAGAATTCGAAGAATCAAGGCATGCTTCATGAAAAAATATAAAAGCAAGATCATTCTTCATTTGGAACAAATGCAAGTACAAAGGTACAGGCCGTAAAGTACACTGCAATTGTACTTTCAAATCAAAGCCTGCACACTGACTTAAAGCAAGCAAGTCATCTCAGAAAACTGACAAGATCGAGTACAAGTCAGATCACCTTCAACTAAACTGAGGAACGATCTTGGATGGCAAGAATGATCTTGGATTCAGCTTGTTCACTCTTGCTTTTGGTCTGTTTCATTCTACCTACTTTCTCATGACAACTGGCCTCATTTCAACGAATATGTGAGCTGTCCTAACCTCTCTTGAAGCCTATAAATACAACATCAAGATGAAGAACAAAACATAACTCAAAGTGCCAAGCAAAGCATCAATCATTTAATCATATTCGAGTTCTCTCAATATCATTCTCTAGCTTGCAGCTCTATTCTTTGTGTTGTGTTAGAATCAGTAACAACTGAGTTCTAACTTATAGAATCTATTTCTCAAACAAGAGTTGAGCAAATACTCAAATTCTAAACATTCTCAAAATCACTACTTTGTAACTCAAGGCTATTGTGTTAACATAGCTTGAGAAGTGTGTAAAAATCCTTTTATGTTGTAAAAGGTAGTTCACAAAATCCTTTCTGAAATAGTGTAAGGTAAATCTGTGGAAATCCTTTCTAAGGTAGAAAGGTGGAAATTGTGTAAAGATCAAGATTGATCTGTGAAAAGTTGTGTGACAACCAAGAACAATCTTGTCTTGAGCACTTAGTGGAAAATCTCATGGTTGTGAGAACTGAACGTAACCCGGGTTGGGTGAACCAAGATACATGCTTGAGTGATCTCTTTATCTCTATCTCTATTTATTACATGCATTACAATAAGCTTTTATATTGATAAAATTGATATTGTTGTTTTTCCACTAACCAAGATCGATCTTCGTTATAACCAAGATCAATCTTGAGTAAAACTTTTAGTTTCAAACAGGAGTAATTTCAAAAGGGGCAATTATAATTCAAACCCCCCTTCCTTAAAATCTACATTTTTACTTCAAGAAGATGGAGCATAAAAATCAGTCGGATTGTTACAATTATCGAAGATTCCATAATGAAAATGGGACAATACAACTATGTACTTTGTTGTTGGATTACCTAAAACACAAAAGAAGTTTGATGTCATATGGGTTGTGATTGATAGATTGACGAAATTTGCTCATTTTAATACCCATAGGATAGACTTACAATTCAGAAAGATTGACTCAGATGTACATCAGGGAGGTAATGAGATTACATGGGATTTCGTCAAGTATTGTCAGTGGTAGAGATCCTCTATTAACTTCAAGGTTATGGAAACAATTGCATTCGGAATTAGGAACTAAATTGAGAATGAGTATGGCTTATTATCCACAAACCAATGGTCAATCTGAAAGAACAATTCAATCATTGGATGATTTATTAAAATTTTGTGTTTTGGAACACAAAGGAAGTTGGGATGAGTTTCTATCGTTAGTTGAATTCAGATTTAATAAAAGTTACCATTTGAGTGTAGGTATAACACCTTCTAAAGCTTTGTATGGAAGGAGGTGTCGTACACCATTGTGTTGGTATGAAACTAGAGAAACTAAGATTCTTGACTCGTATTTGGTAAAGAAAACCACTGATCAAATTAAGTTGATTGGGATAAGATGAAGCTTGCTAAGACAGGAAAATGAGTTATAGGAATAAGAGAAGATGACCTTTAGTATTTATAGAAGGAGACCGTGTGTTTTTGAGAGTGACTTCTAGGACAAGAGTAGGTAGAGCAATTAAGACTAGGAAACTTACACTTCGGTTTGTTGGTCCATTCCAAATTCTTCGTCGGATTAGTCTAACTTTCACGATGTTTTTCATACCAACACAATACCTTTGCCACAAAATTTGTCTAACTTTCATGACGTTTTTCATGTATCTTAGTTTGGAAAATATTTTTCTGATCCTTCGCATGTGGTAGAGCATGAGTTTGTACAATTAAGAGATATTATTGAAATTTGAGGTATTGCCTACAAAGATAGTTGCTACGAAGGTTAAGGAATTATTCGATAAAAGCATTCCTCTAGTTAGGGTACTTTGGAATGAAGTTACAGAAGATTCTACTTGAGAACCAGAAGCAAAGATGAAAAATAAATACCCACACCATTTTCCAAGTACGATAAATTTCGTGGACAAATTTTCTGTAAGGAGGGTGGGAATGTAACACTCCAATTTCCATTTCCTAGTTGATGTGTACAGCGTTTTGATGTGCTTGTATGCTTGTATATGTTTAGTGTTTAGGAGGTGGCTTAAAGACCATTCTTGTAGTTTCTAAGTGTAGGGAAATGAGTGTTAGTAAGTCAAATTTGCCCAACCAACATAGGATTCTCCTAGCTAAATGTTTCTTCATCAAAGGGGTTTGATCACCCTAAATTTACCTGGCTAATCCAAATTTTCTAAGAGAATTTAGTAATGATGGCCACCTTTTGATGTGGCATACTGTAATTGGTTAGAAAGAGTGGCAAAAGGCGATTCTAAGCTTGACAAATACGCCACTGAATTTCAAGTATCCCAGGGAATTCCGATTGATTTTTCACCTATAAATGGATGTCATTTTTTAATTTTTACTCAATTATTTCACTTATTCCTTTTCCCAACCCTTGTCAAAATACTCTCATATGTCTTGATAGGGTTTTACAGTTCTTAAATATTGAATCATCTATTCCATCAATCAAATCGTTATTTTTGTCGATATTTTAGTACAAGTTAGGGTTTTGATTCTAAAGTATTTACCAATATTATTGTTCTAATGTTTTTCTTGAAATTCTAAATTTATTTCTTTCATTTCTTCATCATCTATTATTGATATAGGGTTTTATTCTACAGTTAGGATTTTAAGCGACTTGTAGGCTGCACAGGGGCTTTATGTCATTTCCTTTTAAACTTGTTAAAAAGCTTTTGAACCTTGATATCACTACTGCGATACCACAAAAATATGTCTTTGATTTCACTTTAATTCTTTTGGTTAATGTTTATAAGTTTCTGACAAAATATCATTTAGTTCGGTGTAATCAGTTTTAATGTCTAATTATGTAAGCTACTTTTCTATGAAGGTCGTGATTAATAATGCGATTATAGCCCCTTAAATCTTATCCAAATTACTCTTTCAAATCCCCAACTTCACTTTTTATGAAATCTTCTATTTTGTACCGTTCTTCTTCACCGTGTGTCCGATTTGAATGAAAAACAACGCTAGAACAGTTGTGTGAGTAGTGGCTACATTATCTGTTGGTTTGTTTTCTTACTTAGAGTACGTTTCCTTGACCTCAAACTTGACCTTTTAGAGTGGGTTCTCATATTTTACTTTTTATGTTGGACTAATTAGAGGAAGAGGATTCAAAGGAACAAAAGCTTTTTTCTTGTGGACTTGGATTAACGTTTGAAAGCATCCAAATTAGGTAAAAGGTTAGATAGAGTTTGAATTTATGAGTATATTATAATGTGACATGAATGAGAATACTGTATTTCCCAACAATTTATTTAGGTCTCGCTACACACTGCGGTAGCCCTATTTAGTAATAATTGAATTAATACTACAACATAGAGCTTTGTAGGATGAAAATACGAATTAGAAACTTGACTTAAATATATGTTTGATTCCTGCTAATGCGCGCTTTTTTGGTTTTAGTTATTGTAAGATTTTTTGTTCGATTTTTGTCCTTATAAATAATTTTGTTTTGGTTTTGATCTCTATTCTTTTGTTTTGTTACCTACAAAATTGATTTTTATTGAAATTAGTCCCTACAATTCCTTATATCGCTAATAATTGACGGACTAAAAATCAAAAGTTATCTACATTGCAAGGACTCGTTCCAATAAGAACCAATTTTACAAGGACTAAAACAAAAGAGCAAAGACTAAAAACTTTAAAAAAAATTGCAAGGACCAAAATCAAACAAAAAACCTTATAACAACTAAAACTAAAAAAGCACATAATTACATAGACCAATCGTATATTTAATTTATGTGAATGTGTGATATAAGTGACGAAAGTTTAAGTTTTTATATATTATGTGTTGAAAGTTTGAATATTTATGATATATTTGAGAAGGTTTGAATTTTATCTGGTATGTGATGAAAGTTTGAATTTTCGATGATGTATGAGATGAAAGTTTCATTTTTTATGATTACTTGTATATGAATATATGATTTTCAAGATATGTGTGGTGAAACTTTGATTTTTATGATAAGCTTTATACGAAAGGTGATTCTCATGATAAGTGATATGAAGGTTTTATTTTATTGGAAAAAGAACATACGATTTATGATCTTAGTGATTTTTTAATGAGCTATGATTTTGTATAAGTGATTTTTGAAGCATATGACATGATCTTAGCGGGCTGTTTGGGAATATTTGATTTTGATAATACATCATCATGTCATGACATATGCATCTTAGTAGAAGTTACCTTTGTGGCAAATTTATTTTCTCCATTGGTATGAAAGATTTTTCGATGTAGAAGTTGCCTTTGTGGTAGATTTATTTTAACCATTAGTATGGGTGATTTTTATGTGTGGAAATTGCCTTATTGGCAGGTATTATATCTAGATCATATAATTTTTAGAACCATGCATAACATTGCATTGGCTTGTGATTATTTTGTTGTGATTAATGCGCATCTAATGTGATAACAATTTTTCTTAGACGATTTTGACGTTATAATTCCTTGAATGTTTTGATATGTCCTAATGTGTTGTGATATAACTCTATTATGATTATTTGTGAGTTCTCCTTACTTATATTATCAACATGATTTATAAAATCACCTCCTTAGTTGTTTGTGTTTGACTGACTTAGCTTTGTGTTTTCGAAATTGCAGTTATTACAGGATTGTGAGTCTTGAAGTTCAAGTTTTGAAGAAACTCCGCTCTAATAATGACACTAGAAATGGGTCTTTAGAGTCTTGTATTTAATCATATCAATTGACTATGATGTTAACAATGTATTTTTCAAAAAAAAGTAGTTTACTCTATTTTATTATTATAATAAGGGAATCTAATATTATTTTGAGTAGGGATGCGTATTTGTGTAAATGCGATACCTTAAATATTATTGTGATTTTTTAATGAAATTTGAAAAGCGTTTTACCCTTTTATTCAAGTGATTTTCTCTCTGCTATGAATTTGTCTCTAAAAAGTATTTTAAAAATGATACTATTAAAGTATTTTGGTTTAGAGTGTCACAGTTACCAAGTCGTTTGAACTTCTTGATGTTTTTTATTTCGTTATGTTTTGCTTTCCTTTCAATAATTATGTAGAAGTGGTGACTGTTATAACCAAGTTGGTTTTTCACTTATAGTTTTGATGTTAACAAAAGTATTTTATGAGAATAATAGGTTTGGATTAATGGCTTCATTAAGTATGCAAAAATTGGAAGAAGAAAATAAGAGGAAGGTACCAGAGGAAGAAAATCAAATGAAGGTACAAGAGGAAACGACCAAAGGAAGTGACCAAAGGAACTGACCAGAGGATGAGATCAAAGGAACACAAAGTATACGCGTCTGCCTCTGAACATATGCCTATGAAAGTAACGTGCCTCAAAAGGTTACGAAGATTGCCTTTGATGTCTAGGGGTTTGGAAGACTGCCTCTGAAGAATGACTATGAAATTGAGTCTGAAGATTGCCTCTGAAGACTAAATTTGAAGCATGCCTCTGAATCCCTTGCATGCCTGTGATGTGGACAAACTAAACATGCCTTTAAAGAGATCATATCAAGGTATAATTAACTCTAAAGAGATTGTTCAAAGCATAAATTAAAAGCTCACAATCTGCTGATCAAAATGGGGTAACACACTCCAAATGATGCCTCTGATGTTGCACTGACTTTGAAGTTTCAACAAGGTGATTTGCTCAATGCCACTAATTCTATGTCAAGCAATTCTGCCTGTGACTATCATTATTCAATAAAACACAACATCTCACTCTAACAAGAAAGTCAATGCATCTGATGGAAAGTCAACGCCTGAAATTGAAATAATTAAGTATGAACAATGGTAGTTTGAAGAGGCGATTAGAACAATATATGGAACCTAAAAAGGTAATGTACAAACTCAACTCAAAAGGTAGACTTTCCAATATTCTTGAGGAATCTAAAGACTGTACTTTTGGCTGTCTACTGAGGCATTACAATACAGACTCAAGAGGAAAGGTTTGTCAGTATTCTAGAGAAATCCAAATACAGTATTTCTAGTTCTAGTGAGGCATGATAATATAGGAAGTCTGGAGAGAAATATAGGAAGTCTGGAGAGAAAGGGTAAAGAATACTTAGCTTAAGAGGAGACTAAAGCCAATATTCTTAAGGAAATTCAAAATTGAACTTCTAGTTTCCTGCTAAGACATTATAATACATGAAGCATGGAGAAGAGTTTGTAATACTCAAAGTCTGGAGAGATTAAGTTAATAATACTTAGTGGATTAAGTTCCTAACTGTATTAGGACAATTCTCTCTTTAAGGGGAGACTATATGTAGCAATTGTTGCGAACTAGTATAAAAATCACTATGTGTTTTTTTTCTCCCTTATCTCTTTACTTTTGCTTTTGGAATTTTTATATTTTATCTTCCATCGCTTTTATTTTTAACTATAAGATAAGCTTTTGATAAAGAATCAATTTTAAACTAAATAAGATGATTTTAAACAACCAATTTTAAACCAAATAAGATGATTTTAAAAATGATCAACACAATTCAAACACAATTTTCTTGTGTTTTCCATAACACCACTATTTTGTTTGTTGATTTGTCGATTTTTATGATGTTCTATGATTGTTAAAATATATGTTTTATGAATAATTGTTGCTATTGTAGATTAGAATGAAATATTATATTATAAATATGTGATTTATCCACATGAACTAGTCTTGTATCCCATAATTATTTACTTGAATGAGATATGAGCTTCACATAGATAAGTTTTGTACCCCACATGAGATGAATTTTAAACTTCACATAGATGAGTTTTGTGCTTAAAGGCATATATCTTTTTGAGGACAAAGAGAGGTCATGATCAGTCCAAAATTTTCTTATTCTTAATAAATAGATATATTAATTAAAATAATTTTGCAATATTTAAGCTATATATATTAACTCTTTTGCTAATAAGCATGAATTGTCTAGTGGCACATTGGCAAAGAGCACTATCAAACTCGAAGGTCTTCAGCTAGATTCCTCAAGATCAGTTTGATTATTGAAAATCATTATTTTATCTTAGAAATTTATGTGTATTATCTACATGTTTAAAGAATATTTATAAAAAAAGATAGATGTCATGATCGATTTTTTCGATTACCACGTCAACTAAAAACAATACTTGTTTTGAAATTGTGTAATATTCATGTAGATTTTGTATCTCACAAAAATGTTGTCTCTACAAGCAGAGACTAAGATCGCTGAGTACATCGAGAGCTAAAGATATTCTACATCTTTTGAGAAGAAATATTTCATTAACCTACTCGCTGAGTAGGGCTGTGCAAAAAATCCGGTTATGTGGCCCAAATCCAAAACCGCATCCAAATCCATTTTAAATATCCGGTTAAAATCACATGGTTATAATCCGGTTTATTTATGAACCGGTTGGATACTCACTTATGTTTTATATTTGGATTTGGTTGTTATCCGGTTTTTATCCACTAAACTCCCAAAAATCCTAAATCTCAAAAACTTTAAAACGATTATGATTTTGCCATCACCCCACCGACCTTCCACCTTTCGGCAGCGTTTTCCGGCAATTTATTACTAACTTCATTTAATCAATTATTTATTACTAGAGTTGTAAAAAAAACCCTAAACTCCAAAGTCTCTTTAAATTTTTTTTTACTAAGCCCCTAATATTAAGCCAATTTTTTTAAGTCCCGACTCATTATTTCATTATTTTTTGTGGGCTTAAAGGAGGGGACTCATAGGCCCTCATTATTTTGTTAATTTTGAGATATATTTTTGAAAAATTTTTCAAATTTATTTTTTTCAAAAATAATATCAGAAAAAAATTAAAAAACTTTTTTTTTTCTCAGAAAAATTTTAAATCGAATTTTTTAAAAAATTTGGTGAGAAAAGTTTAAAAAAAATTTATTGAAAAAATTGATTTTTTTCTCGAATTAAAAAAATTGTAAATTATTTTTTACCGAAAAAAATCAAAATTTTGAAAAAAATCGAAAAAAATTATTTCTCAAAAAAAAAAATAGAAACCGATTTTAAAATTAAATTTTTCGAAATCGGTTGCTTAATTAAAAACCAGTTATTTAACCATAACCAATTTTACAATTGGTTTTATAACCGGTTTTAAATCAAATAATGGATTTGGTTATAAATCTAAATCCATATATTGGTTTTAAAATGAATATGGTTTGATTTTTTTAAAAAACCAACCATGCACAGCCCTACCGCTCAGTACATCGAGAAGAAATATTTCATTAGAGTAGGTTAATAAATCAAGAATAAAACTTATAGTATCCACATCGTATTATCATCATCGTATTTTAGTAAGATTAATTGCCCAGTTTTGTATGCATTTATTTATTTCAGACAATTAGTTATATACATTATTAGCACTTTATTTCCCTAATAAATTTGAAAGTATTGTCATTGTTTCTATTGATAAATCCACATAATTAGCCATTACATTTTTTTAATAAATAGTCAAAAATGTCATGTCTAAATACGAAATTACATTGGTCTACTAATCCTCAAACTAACTAACCAAAATAAATAAGATTCCTAAAAAATTGTTTTAATTTTTATTTGGATGCAGCTCAACTTTGGCACCAATAGTCGACCATTCTAGGCATTTGAATATCACTGAGCAAATATTTCAAGATTCATCTAAAAGTTGAAACGACTACAATTAACAAACTTAGCTGTGCATGCCATTCACAAAATCACGAGATTCTATATACACAGCATGCAATAGGGAATACAAAATATTAAGAAGCTAGATTAATTAAATATAAATATTCAGTTCGATGGCACAGATCAGTGCTTTGTTGGATTTTGATTCAGTAAATCAAAGAGAAACAAGTCCATATCGCTAGTCCATATAGCTGTCGAAGAATGCTGAGTTGGGTCAGTGACCTAAAAAATAGTCAATTAAATAACAATTAATATACTTGAAAGGACTATTTAAAAATATGTTTCAAATATGAAGTCTCTGTAGTTATAATCAAAATTGAACTGCAAACACTTTGTCGTAGATATTTTACTCAAGGTAACTAACTGAAATATTTGCATAAAAAAAGAAGCATGGAAATATTGAATCTACAATGAACTCGAACTAATTTTAAAATACTGATTGATCCTTTTTTTGCAATAACGTGTTATATTAATTTCATACTTACAGAACATATCCAAGAAACAGCATCGAGATGTATGCTCTTTGCAGATGATATAATCCTATTTGGAGAGTCGAGAGGGGAACTAAATAGAAGGTTAGAGAGTTGGAGACAAGCCTTAGAAAAGAAGCGTATGGCTTCCGCCTTAGTAGAAGCAAGACATTGTTTATGGAATGCATAGCAACAGGAGAAACATATCCAATTTGGAGCTGAAAGTTGAAGATCAAACCATACCATAAGTCACACAAACGGTGTAAGTATCTTGGTTGGTTCCATAATACAAAACGACGATTCACGAAGATGCAGAAGATGTAAGCCATAGAATTCAAGATGGATGGTTGAAATGGAGGACTGCCTTGGGTGTTTTATGCAATAAAAAAGTACCGCACAAATTGAAGGGAAAATTTTATCACACAGCTGTAAGACCAACATTGTTATATGGGACGGAGTGTTGAGCAGTAAAAAACCAACATGAGGATAAAATAAGAGTAGCAGAGATTCAAATGCTACATTGGATATGTAGAAAGACTAGACTGAATAGGATTAGAAATGACAACATTAGAGAGGGAGTTGGGGTAGCACCTATAGTAGAAAAGATGGTAGAAACTCGGCTTAGGTGGTTTGGACATATGGAGCAGAAACCGGTAGATTCCGTAATGAGGAGAATAGATCAAATGGAGGATAGTCAATTGTTAGAGGCTGAGGATAACCTAGAAAAATTATAAGTAACTTTTAAGAAAGACTGAGAGATAAATGAGCGGGAACGAGATATATTATGTGATAGAACGCTATGACTTTGTTTGGTCCATGTAGCCGATCCTACTTAGTGGGAAAAGGCTTGGTTGTTGTTGTTGTAGTAACTTTGTGTGTTACTTACAGGCACGTATGTCCTATAATTTTAAAATTTATAGTATTTGATATCCCATGTTTGTATCATTCCACAATTTAAACTACAATAATGTACAGAAACAAAAACAGGCAAGAACTGATTTAATGGTGAACAAGGATTTGTTTACCAACTCACGCAATTACAAGCAAAGCTGCTTTCAGTCCTAGCGTACATTCCGGTTAAGCAATCCTTGAAAAGATAGGTAAAGATCTTTGTTATCTGACCCAAATATATCATCTGCCTTTCGTAAAGTTTCCTGAAAGAGCACAAAACAAGTGAACTATGATTATCGGCTAGGGAAGAATTTCAGTCGAAATCCAGTACTTTGACTTGATATTTATTTACCTCTCGTGTTTGTTTCTGAGCATTTAATTCCTTTATGTTAGCAAGAAATGCACTGAACTGCTCATATGAAAGACGACTCCTGAAAAAGTGATTCATTTAATTTATTCAATCAATTTCCTAAATAAGTTGAAGTAAAAAGTCACTTTGCAGCAGCATGGAGAAAGAAAGTCACCTGGCTTGACGAAAAAACTCCTTTCCATCAATCTTTGGAGTTCGACCTAAACAAATTTTTAAAAGTTATGAGGGATAAATAACTGAAAGTTATGTAATAATGAAACTCATCACAGAGGTATGTGCCCCCTATTCCCTTTTTATGCTTTATATAGAATAATACCCTAACCAACAACGTCATGCGAATAACATTCCAATCAAGAGCAAAGAAGATAAACAAACTTCAAGGACCAATCTTAGTAAGATGAGAGAAAACAATTTTATAGCAAAATTAACAATGAATCTTCAAAACCTGGAACTGATCGTCCTCGAGGTGGAGAATTTGCTGCTGATGACTGCTGACTTGATGAATACCATGACGAGAGAGATGACCGGCCTTCATGAGAAAGTTTTGTGGGAGAGGTGGCACCAGAAGCTAGCTGGGGTGATACAGCAGCAGAGTATCCTCTAGGAGAACCAGCCGTTGAGATCACTTTTGGAGTTGCAGTTGGTGTAAGACGTGGTGTGATATATGGGGTCAAAGAAAACTGTTGCGATGAATACCTGGAAGCTATAGGATAACAAAAGAAAAGCATTAAAGAGAATGGATATGCATCTCAAACAAGATTTTAAAACTCCTGCAAGCACATTTTTCCTTATTTATAGATTGTTCTAATTTCTACTACATTTTTATTGAATCCATCTTCTGAAACATTATTCTATATAAGAATTAAAAACATTAGACAAACATGCCAACAAACATACCACATTTTTTATTTGATAAAATATAGTACATTAGACATTACAGCACAAAATGACCAAGAATTATATATGATATTCAAAAGGAGTGAGAACAGAATTTATTTCCAAAATTCTAATTAAGTGTCAAGAGTGAGATTTTTTGCATAGTTAATTTCTAATACAGGATAGGACTTATATCCAGAAATATAGCTCTTCTGAATGTGAAAGTACAGCCTGATCGACAATAAGTTATTGTTGGAACATAAGAAAATATCTTATATATTTTGATATTATATTAGAGTATCTCTTAGTCCGAGGTAGAAAAGACCTTCGGGCACACTGATTAAATTTTAAGTCATTAGAGCAACACTGATGGGAGTTGCTTTACCTAAAAGGGAGCACCACCTATTAGATACCCCATTGGAGGATGAAAAAATGGGTGCCTTATAGAAAAAGTAAGCTACACAAGCACTCTCTCTCCTCAATTTTTGCAAGCCCCACTTTATAAATTTTATTAAAATAAATGAGTGTTAGTTGAAATGTAATGATAATTATGATTGAGTTATTTGTAGAACTTATTTAGTAAATTTTTTCCAGGTGTTGGGTTGGAGGATCCGGGTGCTTATTAAATATACTAATATTAAAAAATGCACTTGTTAACAAGACCCTATATATATAATATGAATGAATGCAAAACCGGAAAAACAAAATAAATAGCAACACTGAAGCCAACTTAAAATTTAATTACATAACCATAAGTTCCATAACATCCAAAACAAATCATAATAGTCAATTAGTTACAAAACGCATATATAACATAAAAAGTTTTAAACAAATCATATGACTAATTAGCAAAATACCCAAAGTCATGACATAATTCCAAAATGCACAAGTGAAAAATGAGCAGCAAGAAGGAAAGAAACATGAGGGAAGAAAAGGGAAGTATATATAACATAAAAAGTTTTAAACAAATCATATGACTAATTAGCAAAATACCCAAAGTCATGACATAATTCCAAAATGCACAAGTGAAAAATGAGCAGCAAGAAGGAAAGAAACATGAGGGAAGTAGCGTATAGCATGAGAGAAGGGTTTGGGAGTCTGAGGGAAAAGTTAGGGTTATTTTAAGGTCAAAAGTGTAGGAAACCTGTTTTAAAGTATACAGGTTGCCAACCAGGTCGCGAAACCCAAATACAAACCCACACGAAACAAAGGAAATGAGTCATGAAACAGGTTGTCGAAAACTAGCCTGAGATCCGTGATCTCACATTTCCGGCGATTTTCAACGCAATTCTGCTCAAATCTCTCTAAAAGCGATTATGTGTCCATCTTAGATCGTGGAGGGTGAGCGAGATAATAAAATAGTGTTATTCCATGATTTACTGATTGATTTTAATAACATTGGTGAAGGATACTTTCTCTTTATAAACTTGTTTGAGACCTTATTATCTACGTGGGACTTGGGTTTTTCCCAATACACCCCCTCATGTCCAGCACACTATTGGGCTTGTTGAATGGATGTAAATGGTGGGTGCCCGAAACGATAGGCTCTTGATACCACATTAGATTATTTTTATATTGAGTCTAACTCAACATTAAAAAACCGGGTTGTAAAGTTAAGGGTGCATCTCTTTATAAACTTGTTTGAAACCTTATCTTTAATCTATGTGAGACTTGGGTTTGTAAGATTAAGACTAAAATACTCTTCATGCAACACCACAAATTTTGGGCTTTTCTGGAGCACGAACAGTACGTGCCGCCTTTCCGGAACAGTATCGCAATGCCTTTGGTCTCATTCATCTTGTTTTTCCATTTTACTTCGTTTGGGATCACTTACAGCCTATGGGTCCCACTTTTAAGGTGTGTTCTAGGGATTTCTTTACCTTTGTTAATCACTGTTTGCGTCGTTAAATCAATTTTTTATAATTTAAAGGTTCAATTGTTCCCTGATTCAAATTTTGGGTTCAACATTTGTGTTTCTTTTCTGCCCCTGGCTACGACTTTAATGTTTTGTTTTGCATGGACATGGTGAAAGTGATGGTACTGCTGGTTCAGTTACTGATACACTTGACACACAATCACAAGATGTGCAGAATTTTTTTCAGTATTCGAGTTTGGCCACCATGGCTGTAGTTTGGTTTCTGTTCCAAGGAAATTATTTTTTCAGGTTTGTTTGTTTTGGATGTATTTCCTCATGTTGAAGAATTTTCAGATGTCTTTTTGGTGTGGTTTAACACTGTATGGCTGCATAGAAATTATTTCCAGACCTCAATTTATCATTCTGATTTGGTCCCATTGACATCACCATCAATGTTTAGCTTTTGTTAGGTTCGTTTTAGAAGATGTTACACTTCTAGTTGGAACTTTCACTGTGGTTAGTGTTGGCCCAATATGGTTTCACTATGGTTTGTAGTTGTTACACCTTCAGGTAGGACTTCAGCTTCAGTAAGCGTCAATATCATTTTGGTTTTTGATTTGGTTTGAAGTTGCGACATCCTCCCATTCAAGCTTCAGCTACTGTTGACGCTGCCCTATTATCATTTCGGTGTGGTTTACCAGCTGTTCGAAGGAGTCAGCAGTGGTTTCTTCAATTGGTTGTTTGGCGGTTTGTTCTTCGACACAAACTGATTGGTTGATGTTCTGAAGCTCTTCATTGGTTTATCCAAGATATCTTTTTTGGGTCTAATTATGTCACATGTTATATTTGTTGTTTCAAATGGTTATATTTGGGACAAGCTTAAAGCTTCAGCTAGAGAGAAAGTGTTAGTATATAAGAAAAGATCTTATATTAGAATATTATATTATATTATAATATATCTTAAGTTATTTCCTAGGATCAATTTATATTCTTAGAGTATCTCTTAGAATTAGATTTTTTATTACTTATTATTATTGTTTTATTGCTGTAATTATGATTTGTTCTTGATTTCCTATTTATCTAGGATTGAGTCTATGTATCCCTATAAATAGGGATTGGTATTGAGTCTTTTGTATCAAGTCATTATCAAGTTATTATCAATAATATTCGATGTTCTTAATATTTTCTCTCCTCCTTTTGCCTAAAATCCATAACTAACAGTTATATATTTGGAAAATCATCTACCTTCATCATTTGTTTTGCCCACATTTGCAGGGCCATTGTATGAATGAGGTGCTGTATATCCATTTACATCATCATCTGTAAGAAATAACAAAAGAAACGCACATAAACAACATTAACAAGTACAGTTATAGAAATAACAACTCACTAACAAGGCTATTTATATGAAATTGATAATCAAATAATCAATGAGGTGAGAAGTACCCTTATCAGGATATGCCTTTGGAACTGCTTGGTCACAGGTTCCAATATCTATGGTTTCAGCTTGCTATTCCAAGGGTAATGAAAAAAACACAAGGGAAAAACTTGTTTAGAAGAAAGGGATTTATCATCTTCACTAACAAAATCAATAGTCACTATAATAATTGTGTTTTGTGATAAAGTTAATATGTTGATGTCTTACAGGTGGATTGTCATCAGCTAGCGACCGCATCAGTTGTTTTTTGAATGTCTCCAACTATCAAATAAAAAACGGAAAAAACTTGTCAGGCATACAGAACACTAGGGGGGGGATAAAAAAAATAGATCTTCACACGCAAGTCGATGTTCATCAGTACATAATATATACAAGGAAAAAGATGCATGCAGTAATAAAAAGCGAAATGTATATACAAGAATACACATATGTCAGTAGTTGAGTTAAAAATCATATAAGTGAAGGAAAAGATATACTAAACCAACTAATGTAGGGGTAGTGAAATATGAGCATATCTTTGGGAGGACCGATAAATTTACTACCAAAATAAATGTGTTGGATTCCAAATCGTGGCTGAGAATCAATCATTTATTGACTGGTTATTCTGTAATTAATTTATTATATTATATAGGACAGCTCTAGCAAATATCAAATCTTGTACAGTAAATCCCTCCTATTTTAATTATGATTTATTTCCTTCTTAGACTAGGGCCTGCTGTATTTAAACCAGAATTGTAACCATTCTAATTCAAGAAATGAAACGATCATTTCCTCAATAATTCACATGGTATCAGAGCAAACCTGATCCAAGTGAGAAACACCATTACTCCATGGTTCATATTAACTTCATGTCCCCCATGTTTGGCTCTATCAGAATAATATGAAGTGGTCAAGGATATGAATCCGTGACCAGAAATCGTGGGCTTCATGTCCCCCATGTTTGGCTTACACACGCCATCATTAAAACTCTACAAACAAAAATTGAATTCTAGAACAACTGTTCAGCACAATATGTAGTCTGCATAAGGAGGCTACCAGTTATAGCCAAGTTTGGAACTTCTCAAAAAATGTAATTAACAAACTGGGTTTTGTAGCGTATCATTGTTATTGGTTAGAGTACTAGTGTGGACATGGTACAGTAATAGTTGACTATCACATACTCATTCAGCAATGGTATATTTTACTTTGGCAGCCAACATTTTTATCAAGCCTCTATCAGTATAATATGAAGTGGTCAAGGATATGAACCCGTGACCAGAAATCGTGGCCTAGTTTTATTATGGTATAAAAGTTGGCTACATTTTTTTAGGCACGTACCAAGTAATGATACATACCATTAGAATAAGCCATTCAAGTAAAAAATTTGAGGATTAAAGACAAACCACACACGGCAAATAATTCAAAACAACACAATAGATACAGAAATGAAATGAACATTCACCCTTGCAAAGTCTCGACTTAGCTTCTTCACTGTTGCTGCCAATTCATCCCTCTCCTTTGTAAGCTTCACCTACAATCAAAATGTAGATTACAAAATCATCTACCATTACATTGATCTGTGGAAAATATTTAAATTTCAAGATTTCCAACCAAACATGCAAACAATTTCACAAGCACCAAGGAACCTAATCCATCCTCTCTTCCTCTCACCAGGTTAGGTTCCTTAAGAACTTCTTCTCTGATAATTACCAACGAATGGCAATAGAATACTAAAATATAACTAACCTTTTTCTAGAGGTATATATATATTTATTTAAAAAGAAACAGATATTCTACATTTAACAACCATATCTTTCATACCACCACCAGCCTTCAACATCTGCTGCCATCTCCAATAGTAGAATTTTAAGAACCCACTTTAAGCTTTTAAGTGTGTCCATGTGATACTCAATTTTCACTCCAATAGGAGTTTTCATCCCTAAGTAGCTTAACTCACAAATATTATCTCTTTTATCAAAATCTTATATTCTCTCTCTCAATCTATGGAACCCGAAATCACATGTGACATATCAAAATGATACTTTTTTGTTAAGAAGCTTGTAAGCAACTCCCATTAGACCATTATTACACATTAACATCATTCATTTCCTCCATTCTCTCTTTCCACTCTTGTACATAAAAAAGTTCATCAATTCTCACCTAGCACCATTTAGTTATAAAACACTATACATACAGCGCCTATCCCATTTATTTTCAAAATGAGAACTGGATAAGTTGATATTAACAAATAAAAATAAATAAATAAATAAATAGTAAACATACATTATATATCACATAACAAGCGTCAGTGAATGCAAAAAAAAAAATAAAAAATACGAAAAAAACGGTTAATTTTAATAATTTAATAAATAAAATAATTGGGAATTGAGTAGGACAGACATTTTCTTCAACGGCCGTGTTGAGGGCAGAGTGAGCCTGTTGTGCGGCGCGAGTGAGCGTAGAGACACGGTCCTCGAGGTCATTGATAAGTCGATCCTTTTCTAGAAGCTTCTGGCGGAGGCGACCGGTGTCGGACTCAAGAGATGAAACCCTAGAAGCGATGGCCATAGAAGTTATTTTCCGGGCGAGATCCAACTGATGGTACGGGTCCGTCGGTATAACCGCCAGAATCTCGTCAGGTAGGTCGAAATCCACTGCATTGCTCCCACCCTGTTGTGACGACATGCCCTAATATCAATTAATTCAAAATCAACGGTCACTAGATAGTGTAGTACCCGAAATTTAAAGGAAGAGAGGAAAGTCGATGAAATGAGAGATAGGGGTCGGTCGGTTGGTGGCTTCTTGTTACAGAGAGACAGAACGCTCTCTGAAAGAATACAAAAAGAAACAAACAAAAAGGCAAATGACGTTATACAACGTTGGAGAGCACCCAAAAGACCATTTTCAACGATTTTTCTTTTACTATTTCATTCTTAAAATAATTAAATCATTTTATCATTTATCACGTAATAAAAATAATTTAATATAAGTACTGTATAAATAAAATAAAAACATTATTTTTATAAAATTATTCTTAATATTATAATATTAATAAATATATAGTAAAAAATATTATTTTGAAAATTATATAAATAATATTAATAAAAAGTACGATAAAATGATTAAATATTTTGAGACGAAAAAAATATTTTATTTTTATTATTTATGCTTTTTTTTCTAATAATATGAATTGGGCTCTCTTTGTTTTACAAAAAAAATTTGAATTAGACTTTTCTATTTATTTAGTTTTTTTAAAGTGTACAATTTATTTTAAAGAATAAAATAAATAATGTTAACAACTCATAATCAAATTAATAATTAATATAATGTGTACATGCATTATTACCAATCATTAGTTATTATAATATTAATTATTAATTTATTTATTTTATCAATATTTTTTTTAGATGAGCCAAATTTCTTTTCCCTCTTGTTAGAAAGTTTGAATTGTAGAATAAATTTTTTATGTTTTTTTACAGTCTTTCCGTTTTTATTTTTTTATGTTAACATTTACATTTAAAAAGAAACAAAAACTCAATCCAAATATGATCCGAGTTAAGGAGAGGAAATTGCGGGCCATATTATGAGCAGTATAATTCCCTTTTCTGCTCACAAAATTACATTTCAGCAATTAAGTTGTAAGCTTATTGCCTGAGCTTATTATGCCATCGCAACATCAGCACAACCCATTCATACTTCAGTTTGTTGCAATCAACACCTTTCATTCATCATTGCGAACCACAGCTCCCAAGCCCCAAGTTGCACTATTAGTAAGAGTTGCATCACATGCCTTTACCCAATTTTTTGGGGGTTTCTTTCATATAACATTCTCATCATTAGGATTCCTCGCTAGAGCTCCTATTTTATATGTTAGGCTTTTATATTAGTGAGATATATGTTAGGTTTTTTATTTATTTTTACATGTGTCATTACCTATCATTAGTGATTATAATATTAGTGATGTATGTTAGGCTTTTTATTTATTTAACATGCTCATATCATCATTAGGATTCCTCGCTAGAGCTCCTACACACCCCTTAGATTGTCCATTAGATTGTCTCATGTACAGGTATGGTCACTTGCTCAAACACCGCTTTGTTCCTTACGTACCACAAACTGTAGAAAATGGAGAAAATGAGACACAACATCTCCTTATCTGCTTTAGCCAACATGTAGTACATCTAGTCAACATGTAGTACATCTATGCTCAACAGTTTCATATAGTGTTAGGCATTTGAGACGAACACATGGAACACTTTACCCCTATATTGTTTAGGTTAGTCCTACCAGGTATAGCCTCGTTTATAATAAGCCACATGAGAGATTTTTGTTTAGGAGGAGTCCTGACTTTCCAAATCCGTTTCCACATTTTCCTATTTTCTTGATTGTGAAAACTACTAACTTAATTCTTTAGAGGTGTTCAATTATAACTTGACTTAACATTGTAATTTTCATCCTTGGTGCCCATCCACATGAATTGATCCTCCTCGTTCAGATTTGTTAGGAGTAGTCCTTGATTTTGCTCATTTTCAGTAGTAATTAAAATAGACTCTATAAGTTTATGGTTCCAACAATGGGTTCTCTCATCAAATAGGTCCCTAACCTAAGTCACATTGGTAACCAATGGCCTCTAAGTTAGGATTTTAAACTCGTTTTGATAAGGTAGCCAATTGTCTTTTCAAATTCTTGTAGTTCTCCCATTTCCAATTTTCTATCAACCACCCTCCTTTATAATGTTGATAGCAAACCGAAGGCTATGCCAAATATATCTAGACCATTTCCCACATTTTCATGAAGAATGTTTGTGTTTGGTTTGTCACCAAATTTGTTTTGCTAACATAGTTTCTTAGAAATCTCTTAAAACCGTGAAACCTAATCCACCATGTTCCTTTGTCTCACATAGATTCTCTCATTTTGTCTTGTCAACACCAAAATTTGTCCATTTTTTCTTAATATTCAAAAAAAAATTTAATAAAAAGGGTATTTTGAACTTTTTACCCTAACTTTCTATTTTTTTTTATTTCAATATATAATTTTTATTTAATTTTTCGTATGATATTCGCTTGTTAATGAAAAGAGATATATGTTAGGCTTTTTATTTATTTTTATTTACTACTTTTTTGGTCTAATAATAACATGGTAATAAAAAAATTAATTCAAAACTTTTTATTTTTATTTAATAAAAAATAAAACAAAATTAAATATAAAATTAATAAATATGAGATTTTTTTGGAGTAAATTAAATATGAATGATTTCTATTTAATATAATTTCTTGGAATTTGAGGAAATTTTTTAAAACAAAATAAAACTTGAGGATTCAACTTAATTAGTCATAATGGTAGACATTTATTTCTAAAAATTACTTAACCCTAATCTATTAATATAAATAAGAGTGTTATGAGACTATAGGAGGAGGACGAAGAGGAGATTAGAAAATAGAGACCGATTTTAGATGTTTGAATTTGCCTACCAGAAAGCCACCACTGGTTCTCTATTGCGCCATTCTTACACAACCTTCTTGATAATCACTCATTTCAAAAAAAAAAAAAAAATTTGAGACGAAGATAAAAGGAGAGACAAAGCAATCCTGAAATTCGGTATGTAAATTTCGTTTCTATAAAACAAAATAGTATAATAGTTTTGTTTAGTTTATTAACTCTATTGTTTTTCACGTATCCTTTTTATGAATCAATGTCTTAGTTTTTATTTATTGTTTTCATGTTAACTTTGTTCATATAGCAAGACTATTTGTAAAAAATTTTATACTACTAGCATGTTTTTTTGTTTTGTATATATGATGTTATAATTTAAACAAAATGCATTTTCATATTCTAAATATAAAAAAAATATTGAATTGAGAAAACGCATTCTTCAATAATCAATAATATGTGAAAAAATTGCAAACGTCACACAAATACTCATTTATGGTTTTACTCATTCATGTAAACTTAAAAATACTTAGAAAAATAAGATAAATAAAAAGGATAAAATGAAAACAACATATTGTTATCTCTTTCTCCGTATTACCTTTCACCATATTGTTATCTCTTGCGAGAGGTCCAATATTACCTTTCACCATCTCTAACGCCACACCAAAAATTGCATATCGTTTGCTCTTTTTTATGACATACCGGTTTTGGTAGAAAAAAAAAAACAGCTCATAAATATAAGCAACGATCGCTTAGGGCACCGCTTTTATAAGTATTCTATATCCCGCAAAAGATAAACATATCTCTTTCCACCCTTTTAGCTTTTTCCTAATATTCTTCTGTTATAAAGTTCAAAATCCAAATACTTCTCAAACTTGTTAGTGATATTAATAGGCATTCTCTCCTAGAATTTTTTTTTGCCCTCATCGAACACGGTCATGCCAAACATCATGTTTGATTTTTCCATGGTCTGTTGATATATGTTGAATATGTTATTTAACTTCATTGCTTCCTCCTTCTCCGCTCTACTAAACAAGATACTGCCATCAGCAAAAAATAAATGTGATATAGTCGATGCATTTTTTGTTACAATAATGCCATGAGTTTTGCCCTTTATTTTTCTATTATAGAAGCAACGCCCCATATTTTGATATAAAGTGTTACCTAAAAAATACTTTTTCTTAGAAAAATTACACAATTTTATTTTTTTAAAGTAAAAAATGTCTAGACTACTATTCATTTAAATAATTAATAACAACAACTTTTATTTGTTACTATTTAGAAAATATTTATTTAGACACTAAAATAAGATAAAACTTTTTAAATCAAAGTCATAAAAATTATAATAATTAAAAATGACAATGATCTAATTATTCCTAACATAAGAAAACCCATCTCCGTATTTCTAATCCTTTTAAAAAAGTTAGTTACAAATATTATAAAAAAACTTAGAAATATCGTAAAAAATTTGTTAATTACAAAATAGTTTTAAAAACTCATTTACACCTCACGTTCGTAGTGCAGCGACATACATCACATATTCTTGAATTTCCTTGAAGTTATTAGCACCTAAAATGTTGTTGTAAGAGTCAACTTTTTCCATCATATACATCAAACCAAAGCTAAACATATGAAAAAATGTCTCAACAAATAAATATAAAAACTTCCAATTTAAAAGAATAAAACGCAAAAAATTAATTTGTAAAACAAAAACATGTGTACTTATGCATGCTCCTAAAAACTATATGATTCAAATATAAAATTGCCACTAAGACAACTTCCACATAGCAAAATCACATATACTAATGAGGAAAATAAACCTGCCACAAGACAAATTCCACGAAGATACATATGTCATGACATGATGATATATTATCAAAATAAAATCTTCCCACATAGCCCCCCAAGATCATGTCATATGCATTCAAAAATCACTTATTCAAATCATCATCTTATACATAAAATCACTAAGATCATATACCACATGTCCTTATCATGAGAATCATATATTCATAGATAAATAACTATAAAGATTGAAACTTTAATCTCTGAAATTATAAAATTTTAACTTTCATCACATACACTAAGTAAATTTTTTATTTCATTTACATCATAAAAATTAAAACTTTGAACTTTATTTCATTTACCATTACTAGAAAAACTGGATTTTAGCGTTGGAAAAAGATACACGATAACAAGCAAAAGGACGACACTACATTAATTTATTGTCAGATTAACATCTGCGTGACAACCAATTCTAAAAGCCTCGAAGCTAATTGTTTACGTTGGCTTATTTACATTCTAAGCTACTTAGCGCTGGTTTAGCCAATGTTAACCTCACGCTACAACCATTGCTACACAAACCACCACTAATAGTTGTGTTGGATTGTCCGACACTAGATAGCATCGGCGTAGCCCACACTTTAGAAAAAAAATACTAAAAATTAAGCATAACCACCTGCTATAAAAACATTATGAATTAAATTTTTAGGAATTAGAAAAATGAAAGATCTTGGCGAAGTTACTGTTATAGTCCAAAGGCTAGATCTTGTCAAAGGAACCCATCTAGAAATAAAAAACTTAGACGATTCTTCCACTAATATTTGCAAAAGATAATTTGGCCGAGTTAAAAGCATTTAAAAAAACACAACAGGAGAAATCATGCGACCATCTTTCAATATCTCACAAATTTTGGAATAACATCAATTTATTATATCTATTTAAAACAAACTCCCTCACTCTATTGTTGCCACCTCATAGTAATTCCTTCCACGTGTGCAAACATATCCCACCTCAGCAAAAAAGATGATGTGTACGCCCCATGTTAGAGAGTTCTCTTGTGTGTTGTGTTTCACCTCATTTTCTTCCACTCAATTTCTAAATAATTTTTCCCTCTTTTAATCCTTCTAATTCCTAATTTTTTTAAACGCTTCCTCCAATAGTTTCTTCTTCTAGATTATAATTTGTTCACTTATAATTTCTTCTTATGGATTATAATTTGACATGTTTTTGAATACATTAATTAGGATTAGTATAATGATTGCAGATATCAGATCTTCGGAAGCTGTACTACATAACTTGAGGAACATGTGTGAAAACCCTTGATCTTTAAATGTTGTTGTTACATTCGGCGCTGCTCCTGACATTGATTGGGATTAGTATAATGTTGTTGTTACAAGGAAACAAATCCTAAAGTAAGCAGCGAGGAAGTCGTTGCTCTTGACATTGACTGATATATTTCAGTGGAAAGTTCACAAATTGATTGGGATAATGGAACCGTAGAAGAAACCAAGGATACTAGAAATGGTTTTGCATCTCGCAATTGTTTCGTGACACCTCCAATCGCGTTTCCCTGTGGCCCAACATCTCGCAATCACGTTTCGTGAATAACCGACTTTGCTACAAAGATACCTCGAAAGAGGTATAGGTTTGTTCGCTGCAACAAAAAATTTCCTTCTCTTTGTCTATTTCTGATTTTGTGGATAACCTGCTTCTCAGATTTTGACTAGCATAAATTCAATTTTGTTCTATGCTTCAGTGCTGTTTCAAAGCATGGGATTTGGAGGAGATGCATCACTCTACTCCTCATTTTTTATTGGAGGTGTTCTTGCTTTCTCAACATTCATTTCACTTCTTCTTATTAGACAGATGACCACTAGTTAGGTAAGAAAAAGTCTGACTCAAGTAAATTCTAATCATGTTTAAAAGATATGTGCCATTGAATTAGAAAATAATTAAAATTTAATAGCTTAGGGTAAGTTAAAATATGAACAAAAAAGACAAATCCATCTTAGTATGTCATTTCTTTTTAAAAAGCCCTCTAATTATTGTTGATTTCATTCTTGAGTTATATTTATATTATATATGCTATATATGATATGGTTCCATCATATCTTGATTATATCAACTTAAATGCTTTTCAATTTTCAAATATTCTCATTCATTTGTATTTTTTTCATCAAACAAAATTAGCTGTTATGGCTGGAGAGACATTGACAAAAATAAATGCAAACAAAATAAGGGATATTGCTCACTCTAATTTTAAATACAACGCTTTTACTAGCCTCTTAATTCAGTTGTTACAACCAAAATATCGTCAAACAACTCTAATTTTGAATACAATGCTTTTACTAGCCTCTTAATTCAGCTGTTACAACCAAAATATTGTCAAACAATCAAACAAAATAAGGGACAATTAATAATGACTCCAACTTAAAATATAAGGGTGTTGTCAACCCTCCAAATAAACACTTGAATATCTGAATTTCTTAGATCATTCTGTGATGAGAAACAAAATAAGTTTTGCCTTTAATCCCGATGCCCACAATAAACTTATGAAAAAAATAGCTAGGTTAAAGCGACAAATGAAAATGGTGGTAAGGAGAGGAGGAGTGGAAATTATGTATCTTCAAGACCTGCTTGACAAACTTCGTATGATTTTAACTGATGGCTTTCGAATCTTACATTCTCATTTTCACTATGCTTAATTTTTTTGTGCCTTTATACACACATTTTTTTTTTTAATTCATAAGCTTAAGAACGTTGTCTGCGAACATTGTGTCAGTTCCGACAAGCTAGGTTTCAAAGGAAAAATTAATTCATTTAAGAAGACTTTCCACCTTACCTCATAATAGTAGAAATAATGGTATTTATTTACTATTATTCTATTTTGTTCTTATGGTTTCAATTTAAAGATACCTTGATTTTTTGTTTCTTTGGGTAGTTTGATTCCCAATTATATGGTTGTGTGTCGCCCAAGGTTTCAATTTTCATTAATGTCTCTCTGGAAAATATGTTTGCCAACTCCATGGTTATGTGTTGATTATTTCATTAACTGTGCACATATTGGGTGATTTAGCTTCTATGTTGCATTGTATTATTCCTCTCCTAAGCTAGATTCAAGAAATAAGTTTCTTTCGACTCTTTATGTCAGTAATTTTTCTAAATTTATTGTGAAAAGAATGCATTTCATGGTCTATTGTTATTTCCACCATTGGCATTGTTTTGCTTAGCAGGAACTACCTCAACCTTATATTATTCACATATGAAAAGAACAACTGGGACATAATTTATTATTTACCTTGCAAAATCTATACTTTTTGGATCTTGGACAATATATAATATCTTTAACGACATTCTTTCCATCAGATTCCTATTTTAATTGAAAGAGCAAATTAAAGAAATCAATATTTATGAGTGATAAATACCATTTTAGAAAGTAGTTCATCAAGAGGTTCATCAAGCACTTCTATATCATCTCGCTAAGTTACACAATCCAAAGATGAATTAGGGGAAGTGAAAAAAGAATATGACAGAGAGATAATTGATGATACCTGAGAAAAAGAATACATAAGAGAGGTGTTGAGAGATCTTGGAGCAGACCATGAGTGAATCACCTCCACCTCCATATGCTGCTGCGATCAGATTTTCAAAAACAGTAACTGCATATGATCATAGAATTACAAAGATTGGCTTATAAAATTGAGGAAAGTAAAAGGCAAAATACTTTCATATTTTATTACTACAACCCTAAGCTGTTTATATAGGAAAAGAAATTACAATAGTAATACTGAGTAATAATGACATAATCATAAAATAAAAATAAACAGAATAATATAAAATAAAAAAGAATCAAATCTGATTTCCCTTGATTCTTCAACACCCCCCTCAAATTGGTGCATAGATATCTGTCATGCCCAACTTAGCTATAAGTCGCTCAAAATTGGGTCTTGCCAAACTTTTTGTCAAGATATCATCAGTTTGCTGATTGGAAGTCACAAATGGCAAACATATAATTCCAGCATCAATTTTTTCTTTTATGAAATGGCTGTCAATCTCAATGTGCTTGGTTCTATCATGTTGTATAGGGTTGTGAGCGATACTTATTGCTGTTTTGCTATCATAGAACAATTTTAAGGGTGAGTCGACTTTCATTTTCAGTTTGTCCAAGAGTTTACAATCCATAAAAGTTCACAGATTCCTTGAGCCATTACTCTGAATTCAGCTTCTGCACTGCTTCGAGCAACAACCCTTTGTTTCTTACTTCTCCAAGTAACGAAATTTCCCCAAACATAGGCACAATATCCAGTGGTGGATTTTCTATCAGTAACTGATCCTGCCCAATCAACATCTGTAAATATAGAGACTTCTCTATCATTAGTTTTCTTGAAGTACAAACCCTTTCTAGGATTGGATTTCAAGTACCTTAAGATCCAATAAACTGCCTCCAAGTGTTCTTCATAGGGATAATGCATGAATTGGCTTACAACACTCACAGAGAAAGCGATGTCAGGTCTAGTGTGGGCTAGATAAATAAGTTTGTCGACTAATCTCTAGTATCTTCCAATCTCAACAGGAACACTTCCTTTCTCCCAAAGTTTAGCATTTAATTCAATAGGAGTATCTGCTGGCTACACCGACTCATCCCAATTTCTTCCAAGAGATCTAGGATGTATTTTCTTTGAGACACAACAATTCCCTTCTTGGAGCGAGCAACTTCCATACCAAGAAAACATTTAAGCGCGCCTAAATCTTTGATCTCAAACTTATCTTCAAAGCCAGGTGGACTATCCATGTATACTTCCTCCTCCAAATCACCATTTAGAAAAGCATTCTTTACATCAAGTTGGTTAAGAGACCAATCTAAATTCACTGCCAAGGACAAGAGAACTCTAATAGTGTTTAATTTGGCAATAGGAGCAAAAGTCTCTAAGTAAACAATGCTATATGTCTGAGTAAACCCTTTAGCAACCAAGCGTGCCTTGTATCTTTCAACTGTGTTATCAAAATTATATTTCATAGTAAATACCCATTTACAGCCAACAATATTCTTTCTTGTAGGTAACATCACGACTCTCCAAGTTTGATTTTTCTCAAGAGCTATCATCTCCTCAAGAATAGCTTCCTTCCACTTTGGAATTTTTTGGGCCTTCTGTATATTTTTTGGAATTTCTACAACAGACAACTTAGAGGTAAATGCAGCAAATGAAGAAGACAATTTTGAGTATGACACATAATTAGACAAATGATATTTAGTGCATGATATAACAGGTTTTCTAATTGCAATAGGAAGGTCTATATCAGGATACTCGACATGACTCTTAAGAACAGAAGAAGACTTACTTGTATCAAGATAATGTGTTGGTTATCTATTGGTTCGGAATCATGGAAGGGTTGAAGAATGGGTCCTTTATTTCTCTGTTTATGGTTTCTTCTTTCAAAGACATTTCTACTCAAAGTAGGGTCAATGGTAGTAAACCTTCTTTGTGTCTCTTTATCTAAGTCTTTATGTTGTGGCATTTCAGGTGGTCCTTCATTATTATTGAGATTAAGAATTTGATCATTGTGATTTGGATTTGAAATTGTCGCCCCCAAATCTGTCGAAACCTCATTCGTAAGTGGATTGAGTTCCAATATGGATTCTTGGGCATTTTATTTTGGTGCATCAATATAAGTCTCAGAACTTTGTGACAACACAATATCACTGAAAGTAATGATGTTTTCAAAAGTAAAAGATGAATCTTCCTTAAAATTTCCCCCTGAAGATGAATGTCTGTAAAAAATGGTTGATTTTCAACAAAAGTAACATCCATGGTTACAAAAATTATTTTTGATTTTGGTTCAAAACACCGATACCCTTTTTGAGTTGGAGAGTAACCGGTAAACACACATTTTATTGCTTGTGGCTCGAGTTTGTCAAGTTGTTTATGTTCATGAACAAAAGTAGTGCAACCAAAAACTTTTAGTGGCAAATCAGCAGAGACACTAGTCAAAGGAAAATAATTTCGAAAAACATCAAGAGGAGTATGAAAATCTAAAACTTTAGATGACATTCGATTAATTAAATATGATGCAGTTAAAACAGCTTCACCCCCACAAATATTTTGGAACCTTATTTGCAAATAGTAAAGCTCTAACAACCTCAAGAATATGCCTATTCTTTCTCTCTGCAATTCCATTTTGTTGGAGTGTATTAACACAAGAACTTTGATGAACAACCCCATTTGCAAGAAAAAAATGGGACAAAAGTATATTAAAATATTCTTTACCATTGTCACTTCTGAAGACTTGAATATTTTTTTGGTATTGAGTGTGCACCATTTTAAAGAAATTTTTGACAACCTGTCCAACTTCCGATTTTTCTTTCAATAGATAAACCCAACAAATTCTAGTATGATCATCAATAAAAGTTATAAACCATTTTTTATTAGAAAAGGTGTTTATTCTATTAGGACCCCAAACATCACTATGAATAACTACGAACAATTTTGATTGTTTATATGGTTGTGTAGAAAAAGAAGAACGATGATGTTTAGAAAATTCACAAGTTTCACAAGTTTCACAATGAAATAAAGACGGATCTTTCTTAGAAAATAATTTAGGAAACAAATGTTTCAAATACGGAAAACTAGGATGTCCTAACCGTAAATGCCATAACATAATATCATCATTATTAGAAGAAACAAAAATAGATTCAAAGCAGGTATCGTTTTTGGTTGGTCTTTGAAGTCGAGTCCATTGTCAAGATAATAGAGTCCTCCACTCTCCTTAGCATTGCCAATCATCTTCCCTGTGCTCAAATCCTTAAAAGTGCAATGAGGATGAAAGAAGTTAGCTTGAAAATTTATATCCTTTGTTAATTTGGTAATGGATAATAGATTACATGATAAATTGGGAACATGTAAGACATCTTTTAAGGTTAACACATGTGACAGAATAACAGAACCTTTCCCAGCAATGGCTGGAAGAGAGCCATATGTAATTTTAATTTTGTGGTTACCTGCACAAGGACTATAAGAAGAAAACAGACTCGACTCCCTAGTCATATGATCAGTAACACCAAAATCGATAATCCAAGTATGGCTGGGACTGACACTAAGTAGAGCAGTATTTGGAAAATTACCTGTCTGAGCTATAGAGCAAGAAGGAGTTTGAGACTCAAGGAGTTTGTACAATTGATCTAATTGTTCCTTGGTGAAAGGAGATGGACTTGAAGGAGATTGCTTCTCTTGATCAAAGGTACCAGCTTGGAGGGCATGACCTTCGCTTCCTCCTTTTTCTTCAAATTTAGAGGTTTTCCATGGAGCTTCCAACATGTATCACGTGTGTGCCATGGACATTTGCAATGTTCGCACCATGGTTTCTTGTCATCTCTCTTCCCGTATTCACTTTTTGGTGATTAGGGCAGAGCTTTCAACCTCAACAACAGAAGGTGACTTACCCATCATAACACATTGTCTCGCCTCTTCTCTTCTAACTTCTGAGAACGCTTCCCGAAGTGATGGCAATGGAATCTTTCCCAATATTCTGCCTCAAACATCATCAAGCCGCTTATTAAGCCCAACCAAGAACATGAATACTCAATCGTTCTCCCGTCTCTTAAGAAACAAAACACTGTCCTCACAACACTTCCAATGATCGTCATAGTAGAGATCCAATTCTTGCCATAGTGTCATCAACTCTGTTAGAACCAAGTTGGTTTTACATTTAGAGTTTTGATGTTAACAAAATTATTTTATGAAAACAATATATTTGACTTCAAAGAGTATGAAAGAAGATTCATGTCTTTGATGAAAATCTAAAATAAGATTTGATTCATATTTATAATTGAAGAAAATCTTTGACCAAGTTGAAAAGAAGATATGGTCAAGATTTGATCAACATTTAATGAAGATTTGAAGAATATTTGATTTACAAAGTCAATCTACACAAAATAGGAACATAATCAATTTGAAGAATTTACAAACTCAATCTAAACAAGATACAGTTCAAAATTAAACGAGGACTAAATTGAAGCACAAACTTTCACTATAAATAGACACTCAAGGCTGAAGAAGAAAAGCATCGAAAAGCAGAAAATAGTAACTCAAGCTCAAAGTTCTCAATTCATCTTAGAGTTCAAAGAGAGAAACACTTGTTCAGGTTATAAATATTTTCTGAGTGTTCTTTTCTTATAGTGTGAGAGTTATTATTATTATCAACTTTGTTAGAAGCAACTACTTAAGTTTCAATCTCTTTTATCCAACCCGATAGTGGTTTAGTTCTTTCTTCAATCTGGGGTTGCACTACTAGAAAAAGCGCTTTTAAAGACCAATTTTTCGGTCACCAAATGAAGAAAATTGGTCACTAAATCCAATAGCGACCGATTTAGTGACCAATTTAAATCAGCAGCTAAACTACTAGTCGCTAGCTGTTGCGACCAAATCAACGATCGAATTTAATGACCGATTTAGCGACCGAATTTTGTGACCGATTTTGTGACTGAATTTTGTGACCGATTTTTGAGACTGAATTAGTGACTAAAGTTTGAGACTGATTTAGCAACCACTTTGAATTAATTTGCTATGTCATTAGAAACTAATTTAGAGATGAAATTTGTGACATAAATTGTTATTTTTATTAAATATTTGGTCACCAATTGAGTCTCTAAATGTTGCTGTTGTTTTTTAAATTCATTACTTTAATGTCCAATAGAACAATAAAAACAATTTTTTAATTTGATTTCAATATCTAAAAAGTTCATACACCAAAATCATTTAAAAACATTAATCATATCATCGTATATAACTAAAGAATATAATATATTTAAGTAATATTTCTAAATACTCAAAATAATACAGATAAAATTTTAGAAAGTGCCATTTTTGCACTTTCTACTCCTAAACAAAATTTATATCATGTTCCTAAATCCTAACTAAGTATCAATTAAAGCATGATAAAAAAAAACTAAGTATAACCATACATGATGCAATCAAATTACCAATAATATAAACAAATACTACTCAATATATAAACATTATTGATTCTGATTCTGACTAAATGGTTTTCCTTTACTATTCGAAATTCATATAATTAAAAATTTGAACTACTTTCTTTTACAAAATTTCTGCTTGGACCCTTTCATTATAAGTGGACGCTGTGGTGGCAGCAATACTTGGGAGGACTTGGCCTCCTTAACCTCTCTACAGGTTCCTAAAGAGACATTATGCATTTCAGTATCCCACCATGGCTGCAGAGGAGCTCAAAAGCATAAGATTGAACTTCAACAACAAATTCAACAAAATTTGCAATAGGTTCTTCGTTATCAGAGGAAATATGCCAGCATTTCACGTCATTCCCATCAGTCGGCGTGCCAAATCAACATGCAATGCATGGCCACCCCGCATTAAGCAATAGCATAAGAATCATTTGCATTAAAAATCATGTTATCTCATGTTGCACAAGATACAAAATCAGCATTTGTGATATGTAATACCCTTAATTTTAAAATGTACTTTTTGTATTTTCGGGTGCTTTCATGTTGAATTATGAGGCTTTTTAGCCAGTTTTATTGGTATTTTGGAGGTTAAATGCCATAAATATTTTGTGGGTCCCGTTTTAAATTATTTGGCGAGAAATAATTTATTTACGTTGCGGAGAATTTATTATCGGACTATTTTGTTAGAAATATCTATAGTTGCAAAAAAAATTTACCTGTCAATTGAGTTGCAATGAGAATAGATATTTTTATCAAAATTGTTGGGGTGTGTGTGAGAATGTTTGAAATAGGTTATTTTGGGATATTTATATAAATATATAAATATATATATATATATATATATATATTATTTTGGATGAGTAGTATATATATATATATGAAAGGAAAGAAAAGAAAAGGAAGAAAACGGAAAAACATTTCCCTGTTCGCGTCTGCCTCTCATTCTTCCTCTCTTTCTTTGTTTTTATTTCAAAAACCCCAAACATAAAACCTCACATATCACCTAGATCTAAGCTTCATCTCGTGACGCGACTGAAGAGAAAATTGATCGTGATCACGTTGCGGTGCTTGGGAACTAATTTTCGCAGCTCTATGCGAAGCGGAAATTTTATCGCGGTGCCGTAATCGGCCATTCGAGCTACCGTCGAGGTAAGGGCTCCTTCCAAATTTTTAGCTTGCATATTGGACTCTATATGTGTATTTGTGGGGTTTGATTTTGATGGGGTTATGTGTGAATTTGGGGAAAAGGAATTTAATGGGTTTTATGTGAGTTGTGGAAAAGAAATTTGGTGGTTTGTGTTTAAAGATTTTGAGTTTTGATTTGGTGTATTATGGTTGAAAATGTTTGGAAAATAAATTTGGTGGGTTTGAGGTGAGATGTTGTGAGAAATGAATTTAAATGCATTTTGTGGGAAAAATGGTGAAATTGAATTTAATGAGTTTTGAGGTGTGGGTGATGGTGATTTTTACTTGGCGTGGTTGATATGTTTATGGGTAATTTGATGAAAGTTGAGATATGCTTGATGTTTGAAGATGTGGGGTTTTGAATAAATGCAATCTATGTGTGAATTTTGATTTGGTGTGAAATGAATTGATGAGATTGTGTATGTGGTGATTTGAATTCAATATGATTTGTGAATTCAATTTCATGTGATTTGAGGATTGTATGCGTTGAGTATGCTCTGTGTTAAATTTGAGAATCATTAGTGTTAAATGAGCATTAAAAATGGGGAATCTTTTAATAGCTGCATTTACTTAATGATTGTGGTGTCGAGAGTCAGAGTATGCTCATGCATTTCATAGTAGTGATAGTGGTGACCGGATGGGCCACGAGATGATTCCATGTGAATTGTTGGTTCATCTTATCCTTGCGGGGATTATCGCGTCGGTGATAGTGGTGACCGGATGGGCCACGGGATGATTCCATGTGAATTATTGGTTCATCTTATCCTTGCGGGGATTATCGCGTTAGTGATAGTGGTGACCAGATGGGCCACGGGATGATTCCATGTGAATTGTTGGTTCATCCTATCCTTGCGGGGATTATCGTGTCGGCGATAGTGGTGACCGGATGGGCCACGAAATGATTCCATGTGAATTGTTGGTTCATCTTATCCTTGCGGGGATTATCGCGTCGGTGATAGTGGTGACTGGATGGGCCACGGGATGATTCCATGTGAATTGTTGGTTCATCTTATCTGTACGGGGGATGATTCCATGTGAATTGTTGGTTCATCTTACCCTTATATGGATTATCGCGTCGTGCTAACCTGTGAGAGGTTGCACATTAGTAAATCGTGCTAGCCTGTGAGAGACTGCATCTTGGTAATTAGTACTAATCTGTGAGAGGCTGTACAATTATGATTTACGCCCCTTCGAGGAGGGTTTTGTTGATATTCCGGAATCATGTGCATTGGCATATACGCATTGTATTAGGGTGCTTGGCACGTGAGTCATGTTTGACACGTTATGATGTTTGTATATGCGTACTTGATTGTGATGAGCGATTTGTGGTTGTGTTGGTGTTTGTGATTGATTGAATTGGTGTTGAAAGTGTTGGAATGAATTTGGAAGTGTTGGAATGTTTTTGAAAGGGTTAAAAACTGATTTTCTGCTATTTTGACAGGTGTATTCGACTACACCTGTGTTGTAGTCGAATACAGATGATTAAATTAGCTACTGACTTGATTTTTTTGAAGTGTATTCGACTACACAAGGTGCTGTATTCGAATACAGTTGAATGGAATGCTGTATTCGAATACAGACAGGCTGTATTCAAATACAATAGTGCTGTCAGTGCTGTTTTTGCTGTTTTCGCAAGTGTATTCGACTACACATAGGGTGTATTCGAATACAACAGTGCTGTTTGGTCCAAAACTTCATTTTTCAACCTTGTTTATGCATGTTTAACATATGCAAACCCTTTCTAGATGCATGCTAAGTTGAAAGGTGATTTTGTGCATTTAAAATTGAATGCTACGTGGTATTTGTTAATTTCGGTTGGTGACCCTTTACAATTTGTGGAAATCTGGGCTTTGCCCTCAGATGAGAAGCAGGGTCGATCTAAGGCGTGGCACAGCGATGCGTTGGTTTCGTAACTGGAAGTAGTGGGGCTTGTTGCCACTCGTGGATTCTCAGTACCAGTCACCCTTAGATAGATTAATGATCAGCTTAGGCTTGTAATCAAGAATTTTATTTATTTTCCCTTTCGTATTTCAAAGTCGTTGTTGTAAAAAGGGAACTTGTGTATTCGAAACAAAGCATTTTAGTCGGTGTATATTTTACTTGGATACTTTGGATTTTTGTTCAAAACCATTTCCGCTGTTGTAATTAATGATAACCTTTGTCGTGGTGTTACGACTCAAATATTCTATCCAAGAGTATTTTCTTTATTTATGGATTTAACTTGGGATTTTTATCACTTTATTTTGAAAAAAAATACACTCGCGCTTTTAAAAATCGGGGTGTTACATGATACATTAAAAATCGAGTATAGGAAGGGAGGAGAACGAAAGACACAAACCTTGTAAGCTACAATGTGTGCCACTAGGAGTCCTAGATTGCCAAACTGAGCAAACAGCGAGATATCACCAATAAGATCTAAAATCTTGTGACGACATGGTTCATGACTTAAACAAAGAGGTATCACTTGAACACTTCCCACCTCTTCTTTATTTTTTAGGTACAGAACCTCTTAAAGCCCTTTTACAATACTTATAGAAAAGAATTCATGCAAGATAAGATTAAAAATACTTATAGAAATAATAAGATTAAAAATATATCAGAAACATAGATAACAACATAACAAGGTAACTAAAAAAATGAAATAAGTAGGCATTCAATGGCTTGATAGACAAAAGGCAGACGTAAAGTCTTAGAAACTACTTTCAACTATCCCAAAGGTTAACAAAGATTGTTATGTATACCGGCAGCACAATGTGCTTATTTATAGAGAATTTTCCATAAGTTCAGTGGGTATATTCATTTTGGCTAGTAAACCTTTGAGATATTTATAAAATAATAAACAAAAATATAACCCCAAAACACAAGGAGCAAAGAATGCAGCTGATAAGTTACCATAAAAAAATCTTCAAAAGTCAACTCTGCATAACCCAAGGTCTGAAGTGCATTTCTACTTCGCTCAACATTGGCTTTGAGATGGTCAATTTCTGCATTGTCTTGAGTTTCCAAAATATGCTCCTAGAGATAGAGAGAGTTAATTTATTGACTGAATTTATTGACTGAATTTATTGACTGAATTTATTGGAAATTTGGAATGTTTTATACCATACTCCCAATACTTGAACAAGAATATCCAATTAATGTAAAAAGTAGAGGATGCTTCTGAACTTGAAACAATAAAACATACAAGGTACGAAAACTTATAGCCTCGAGAAAACCAATTTCCATCTCCCCGAGTACGCCGAATGGTAGCATATTGCTCATCAAGCACCTACATTAAATTGAATAAAAGAAAGATTCATGAAACATGAAACGATGCAAGGATGCGATACAACATAGCAGAAAAGAAAATAGAGATAAAAGGTTGATCAATCAAACCGTATCTAAATATAGGTTATACATTGTAAACCTTAAACTTGAATCATAATACAAAGAAATTGCAGCTACTCTACAGTCGAAGATATAAATAGTCAAATTATTGTTCTAACATTAAGCTAAATAATCTCTTAAATGATGAATACTAGATGGGTAGAGATGAACAACCTTATAAACTAACAGGGATTGCATGTAACATCAATATTCAGTTGAGCATGTAACATCAATATTCCCTTCATGTTTACCTCTAAGTCACAGGTGCTAAGCAATTACAAAGAGTAATCAGAGGTGAAAAAGCATTTGAGCAAAATAGTAAAGCTTAACTTAGTAGTTTTATTACCTTCAAGCTTTGAAAAGGATTGAAATTGAAGCCTTCGAGCTCCAATGTCACAATAATACCAGATCAAACCAAAATCAAAATACAGTCAGTAGCAAACCAAAAGCAAAATAAAGTCAATAGCAATCCATTGAAACCAAAACAAATGTTTAGAAAACAAAATACAAAATTAAAGTAGAAATTCAGAAGAAAATTAAGAAATTACCTGAAATTGCGCTTAGGACTCACCAGATGTAGGTTAGGGTTCCTGCGATTTGAAATAGAAATTAATAAATGAGAAACGAAGGAAGCTGATTAGGGTTCATGCGATTTGGGAGAGAAACACAAAGACAAAATGCAAAATGGTCGAAGGTGATTAGGGTTCGTGCTACTACTGATATTTTGGTGCTATCACTACCATCATCATCAGAAGAACCACATAACCGCAAAAGGGCGTTTACTGAGACGTTGAAGGTGGCGAAGATGGAGATGCTAATGGAACGAGAGATGGTGTTTATTGAGGCCTTAAAGGTCATAAAGATGAAGGAGAAAGTGAATGGAGGATGAAGGAGAATGGCGAGAACGAAAAATGTAGGCGCTAGGGTTTGCAAAGATGAAGGAGAAAGTTTGCAACGAAAAACGGATCATACTCTGAGCTGTTTATGGTAGTGTGAATGGTGATGAAATGGAAAAGCGGTGGTGGAACAGTGATGGAACGGATGAAATGAATTTTTGAGAGTTTAGGGTTTGATTCAGATATTAGAGTTTAGAGAAGGAATAAGTTTAGAGAGGGAACTTTATTTTAGTGAAAAATGGAGAGGAAATTTTATTTTGCTTGAAATGAATTTTTGCTTGTTTTTAATTAGAGAGAGAATTTTATTTTTGTGAAAATTGGAGAGGGAACTATAAAAATTTTCAATCATAAAAAATAAAAGTTTTGTCAGCCAATTTTAATTAAAAAGAAAATATAAATAATATAGACCGATTTTTCAGTCACTAAAACTTAAGTAGCTAAGTTTTGTATTTTGGTCTGTAATTCAGTCTCTAAAGTGACCGAAATAATTTGGTCTCCAAATCGGTCACTAAAAGCGAAATTTTTACTAGTGTTAGCGACTGAAATTTTGGTCGCTAAAATTCAGTTACTATTTAAGTCTCTAAATTTCGTTAGCGACCGATTTGGTGACGAAAAAATATTTAGTTTTGAGGTTCAAAATTACAGTCTCTATTTCGGTCGCTAGTGTGACTGAAAATATTTGGTCTCTAAATCGGTCACTATTGGCGAAATTTCTAATAGTGTTGTCAGGTTGTTAAGAGAAGACTTGGCTTGTAGGGTCAAGGTGGTTAGTACCTCAAAAATCTGGGGTTGTCAGGCTGTTTGGGAAGATTGACTTGGAGGGTCAGGTGCTTTGTAATTCAAGGTATTTAAATTAGTGGATTAAAGCCTTCTGATTGAGGGGACTATATGTAGCCAAGGTAGTGGTTAACTAGAATAAATCTACGTGTCAAATTATTTTTGCTTTCATTGCTTGCTATCTCTGAATCCGATTGTTTCTATGCCAAGTAAGTCACCAAAACCAAACTAGTTTATATATTTATTTATTTATAAATTATCAAAAAGTTGTCAACTTTGGCAAACATAATTCAACCCCCTTCTCGTGTTTGTACCTTCAGTTGTCATCATAGCTCGGTCTTAAGGCTAAGCACTTTACTGTGTTTGAGAAAAGATCCAAGGGTTCAATATGTCTGGATTCAGTGAAGAAGCTGCTGGAGGAAACATCAATAGACCACCTCTGTTTGATGGAGAATGTTTTGAGTATTGGAAAGACAGATTGAGAAGTTTCTATATTTCACAAGATCTTGAACTTTGGGATTTGGTGGAAGATGGTTACATTGCTCTGAAGAATACTGATGGTATTGAAATTCCAAGAAAGGAGATGAATGCCGATCAGAAGAAGATGTACAAGATGCATCATAAGTCCAGAACGTTCGTGATAAATGCAATCACCTTCAAGGAGTTTAACAAGTGCACCAATAAAGAGACAACAAATAGTATTTATGATAGTCTGATTCTAACCTATGAAGGAAGCAAGAAAGTTCAAGAAGCAAATGCCGACCTCCTAGTCAAAAAGTATGAGTTGTTCAAGATGGAAGAAGATGAAGACATTGAAACAATGTTTTCCAGATTCTAGACCTTGGTCTCAGGATTAAAGGTACTTGAGAAGAGTTATACTACTGTTGATCATGTGAAGAAAATTCTTAGGAGTCTGACAAGTAAGTGGAGACCTAAGATCACTGCCATTCAGGAAGCAAAGGATCTGAATACTCTAAAGCTGGAAGAATTAATCAACTCTCTCAGATCACATGAAATTGAGCTTGAAGAAGATGAGCCCAAGAAGAAGAACAAGACTCTGGCCTTGAAATTTAAGCAGAAGAAGGTTCTAAAGGCAACATAAGAATCAGAGGATAGTTATTCAGATAATAAGAATCTGAACTCAGAGGAAGAGGAGATTGCTTTCATAACCAGAAAATTCGAAAGACGTGGCACAACAGAAAGAAGAAATTTCCCCAAAGATATTCCAAGCAATCCAACAGAGGGAATGATGATAAATATGACAAGAAAAGCATCATCTACTATGGATGCAATGAACCTGGACATATCAAGTCAGAATGTCCAAATATGGAGAAAGGGAAAAGGAAAGATTCCAGACCCAAGAAGAAGAATTTGATGGACACATGAGATGATTCTGAGGAATACTCTGACAATGAACAAGCAGATTTGGCTATGGTGGCTCATACCAACTCTACCTCTAGATCTAACACAGATGCTGACTCTGGAAGTGAATCAACAGATGAAGAAATTGAGGTATTTTTCTGAATTTACTCGATCTGATTTAGTTACTGCTATAAATGAATTTTTAAAAATGAATCAAAAATTATCTTTAAAATCGAAAACACTTAGGAAAGAAAATACAAATCTAACTGAAAAAGTTAATGTCTCAAAGAATCAAAGTACTGAACTTAAAATAGAGAATGCAAATCTGAAAACTGATGTTACTAAACTTAAGACAGATAATACAACTCTGAAAACTGATATTATTGAACTTAAAATAGAAAATGCAAATTTGAAAACTGATATTGCTGAAATTGAGGCTAAAAATCTAACTCCAAAAAGCAATCATAGTTCAACATCAATTGAAAATACCACATTTAACTCTGATAAGCATGAACAAGTATTTGAAGATTTTCTTGCTAATGGTATGGAAAGAAGCAAATATGCTTCTATGATTTATGGAGTTAGTAGAAATGGTAAAAGTGGTATAGGATTTGAGGAAACTATAACTGAACCTAAACCTATTCCCTCTGATATCTTGTGTATTGTTTGCTCTAAGAAAGGTCACTCCAAATTATCTTGTCCCATGTTAAATACAAGGAAAGACAAGAAACCTTTCAAGGCTAACAAACCAGTACCCAACCAAATTTGGGTACCTAAGAACAAAATTATCTTTGTTGCAGATGTCCTCAACAATTAAGTTAAAACAACAATCATGGTACCTGGATAGTGGATGCTCGCGACATATGACGGGAGAAAAGTCTATGTTCCCAGAACTAACTTTGAGCAAAGGAGGCATAGTGACTTTTGGAGGAAAGCAAAAAGGCCAGATCATTGGTCAAGGTACAGTTGGTAATGGTACTTCCCCTTCTATTAAAGATGTCTTGTTAGTTAAAGGTTTTAAGTATAATTTATTAAGTATTACTCAGTTAAGTGATAATAATTATGATATTATATTCAATCAAAAAACATGCAAGGCAATTAGTCAGAATGATGGATCTGTATTCTTTACAGGTCAAAGGCAAAACAACATTTATAAGATAAATCTGTTTAGTCTAGAGAAACAAGAGGTTAAGTGTCTTATATTAGTAAATGAAGAGAAACTAATTTGGCACAAAAGATTAGGTCATGCAAACCTTAAATTAATTTCAAAAGTGAATAAACTCCAACTAGTTAGAGGTCTACCTAAGCTTAGTTACAAAACCGAAATTATGTGTGAAGCTTGTCAAGAGGGAAAACAAACAAAAAACTCATTTATCCCTAAGAACTCAGTCTCTACCTCAAAGCCCCTTGAGCTCTTGCATATAGATCTCTTTGGGCCAGTGAAAACAACCTCTCTAAGTGGAAAGAAATATGGTTTTGTTATAGTAGATGATTATACTAGATGGACATGGATAAAATTTGTAAGAAGTAAGGATGAATCCCACAAAGTGTTTATCACATTTTGCAAACAAATAATGAATGAAAAAGGTCTTAAGATTGTAACAATTAGAAGTGATCATGGAGGTGAATTTGAAAACAAGTATTGTGAAAGTTTTTGTGATGAGAATGGAATCTCTCACAACTTCTCCTCTCCTAGAACACCCCAACAAAATGAAGTTGTAGAAAGAAAGAATAGATCACTCCAAGAAATGGCCAGAACCATGTTAAATTATATGAATGTTGCAAAACACTTTTGGGCTGAAACAATTAATACTGCATGTTATATTCAAAATAGAGTCTATATTAGATCTATATTGAATAAAACACCATATGAATTGTGGAAAGGTAAAAATCCTAATATCTCTTACTTTAAACAATTTGGTTATATGTGTTATATGTTAAACACTAAGGATAACCTTGGTAAATTTGACTCTAGATCTCAAAAGTGTACCTTCATTAGATACTCTGAAAGATCATAGGCTTATAGAGTGTTTAATAGGGAAACTCATATTGTGGAAGAATCCATACATGTTAAATTTGATGACAAACAGCTTGACCTTGAAAAGTCAAAGCAAGATGATGATAATGCAGGTTTATTGGAACCAAAGGAAGCAGATGTAGACAAACTAGAAGAACTTGAAAAATCAAAGAATACAAGAAAATTAGAAGAATATGACAAATCTTCAAAGGATGAATCTGATCAAGTCAGAAATAGTTAAGATAAGTCAAAAGAAAGATCTGGATGGAAGTACCAGTCATCTCACCCTAAAACTCTAATAATTGGAAGGGCAAGTGATCCTTTGAGGACTAGATCATCACTTAAAGATACTAGTTTGTTTGGCTTACTCTCATCAATTGAGCCTACCTCTATTGATGAAGCATTGACAGATGATGGATGGATTTTTGCAATGCAAAAGAGTTAAATGAATTTGAGAGGAATGATAGGATCCCTACTTTACCTTATTGCTTCCAGACCTGACATCGTGTTTAATGTATGTGCATGTGCAAGATTTCAAGCTGACCCTAGGGAATCACATTTAACTTCTGTTAAGAGAATCCTTAGATACCTAAAAGGCACTACCAACCTTACCATGTTCTACAAGAAATCTCCTAAGTACAAACTTAGTGGATACTGTGATTCTGATTATGCTGGAGATAAACTTGAGAGAAAGATCACTAGTGGCAACTGCACATTTTTAGCTGACAACTTAATATCTTGGTCAAATAATAGACAAAACACCATTGCAATATCAACAGCAGAGGCTGAGTACATTTCAGCAGCTGGCTGCAGTTCTCAACTGCTTTGGATGAAACATCAACTTGAAGACTACAACATCCTAGAGTCCAACATTCCCATCTATTGCGATAATACTTCTGCCATTTGTCTAGCCAAAAACCCTATCTTACATTCTAGCGCTAAACACATAGAGATCAAACACCACTTCATTAGGGACTTTGTTCAAAAAGGGGTACTAAACATTCAATTTGTAGACATTGAACACCAATGGGCTGACATATTCAACAAACCACTACGTGAAGATAGGTTTGACTTCATCAAGAAAAACCTAAACCTTACCTTCATACTTGACTGATATTGTGATAACTTTAAAGTAGTTTAGTTTTACATTAGCTTATTTATACTATATTCATGTTATTCACAAAATAAAAAGAGAAAAAAAATCAAAAAAGAAAGAGAAAAAAAAAAAAAAAAAAAAAAAAAAAAAAAAAAAAAGAGACAAAGTTTCAATTTCAAGTCTTTTTGTCTGATGATAAAAGGGGGAGAAATAGATTTGATAATGTGGGCGAGAAAAGGATACTAAGACTTAAGGGGAGGCTTAAGTTAGGGGGAGTTAAAGAAATATAAAGAAAAATTGTTATCAAAAATACAAGTTTTGTCATCATCAAAAAGGGAGAGATTGTTAGAACCAAGTTGGTTTTACATTTAGAGTTTTGATGTTAACAAAAGTATTTTATGAAAACAATAAATTTGACTTCAAAGAGTATGAAAGAAGATTCATGTCGTTGATGAAAATCTAAAATAAGATTTGATTCATATTTACAATTGAAGAAAATCTTTGACCAAGTTGAAAAGAAGATACAGTCAAGATTTGAAGAAAATTTGATCAACATTTAATGAAGATTTGAAGAATAATTGATTTACAAAGTCAATCTACACAAAATAGGAACAAAATCAATCTGAAGAATTTACAAACTCAATCTACACAAAAAGGAACATAATCAATTTGAAGAATTTACAAACTCAATCTGAACAAGATACAATTCAAAATTAAACAAGGACTAAATTGAAGCCCAAATTTTTACTATAAATAGACACTCAAGGTTGAAGAAGAAAAGCATCGAAAAGCAGAAAATAGTAACTTAAGCTCAAAGTTCTCAATTCATCTTAGAGTTCAAAGAGAGAAACACTTGTTCAGGTTAGAAATATTTTATGAGTGTTCTTTTCTTATAGTGTGAGAGTTATTATTATTATTATTATTATCAGTTTTGTTAGAAGAAACTACTCAAGTTTCAATCTCTAGTATCCAACCCGACAGAGGTTTAGTTCCTTCTTCAATATGGGGTTGTCAGGTTGTTAGGAGAAGACTTGGCTTGTAGGGTCAAGGTGGTTAGTTCCTCAAAAGTCTGGGGTTGTCAGGCTGTTTGGGAAGATTGACTTGGAGGGCCAGGTGCTTTGTAATTCAAGGTATTTGAATTAGTGGATTAAAGCCTTTTGAATGAGGGGACTGGATGTAGCAAAGTTAGTGGTGAACCAGGATAAATCTACGCGTCAAATTATTTATGCTTTTATTGCTTGCTATCTCTGAATCCGATTGCTTCTACGCCAAGTAAGTCACCAAAACCAAACTAGTCTTTATTTATTTATTTATAAATTATCAAAAAGTTGTCAACTTTGGCAAACAAAATTCAACCCCCTTCTCGTGTTTACACCTTCAAACTCATTATAATAGGTAGTGACATCTCTATCTCCTTGTTTGGCATGCCACAATCGTGATTTGAGATCGAAAATTTGAGAAGAATTCTGAATATCAGAATTTGTTTCTTTGACAGCCTCCTAAACTTCCTTCGTTGTAGGCAAAAACATAAAAGGTTTTCTAATCGCTGATTCCATATTACTAAGCAGCCAAGCAATAATAATAGAGTTCTCAGATTTCTAAAACCTGTAATTCGGATCAGTTGTGGCAAACATTTGTACCTCTTCTGTGAGGAAACCATATTTTCCCTTACCGTATAGTATCAATCTTGCAGTTTGGGACCATTCGACATGATTTTTTCCATTGAGTTTCTAGATTTCAACCTTGAGGGCATTTGAAGTTCCCTCATGGCCAAAAAAATTGGAAAAACATACCTGCTAAGTTTGTGATGGCATTAGACAGTGCTAAAGTTGTAGCAATGCCCTTTTTTCCACGCGTAACATTTTCACCAAGTAACAGCTTTAAATTTATTTCCTTCGTGGCTTATATATCTGAATGCTGGATGGCATAAGAAGGCTTCTCTTTGACATAAAAATGTTGAGGTATGGTTATTTAAAACGAGGTGCATTTCATGAAGCTAGGAAGGATTTCTTAGTTGAAACCTCTTACTTTTTGGTGCAGGCTTGCCTTTTAGATTTTTTTTAACTTCTCATCTCCTTCTTTTTATACATAGTATATTACTACAAGCTACAAGAAAGTTCTTTTTTTTACACATTTGTTTCTGTTGTTTGGTTATTCATTTTGTGTAAATCTTTTGAGCAATTGACTTATAGGGTGTTACATGGATGAATTTTTAGATAATGCACTTTGGAGTAGTTGTACTAGATTTGGTAACACAATGAAAATTCGGTTAAGAATTTGTTATAGTTTTCAAGAGTTTGTCTTAAAATAGTTAGCCTTTCTTATAGAAGTTTAGGGATGGGTACATGATTCCTAATAGGAATCCAGTCACCTACTACATGAAGTTTTCTTCATTACATGAAGTTTTCTTCATTACCTATTTATCACCTACTACATGAAGTTTTCTTCGACTTGCAAGGTTTAAAACAAAGCAATTGCTTCATTTTAAAAGGAATTATGTTTGTGTTAAAAATGAAGGTGTGCAAAATATATTTTCTAAATATGATTCCTACATTTTATATAACTTATTTGAGATTATTGTAATTGATCATTTAATCGACGGGCTTCAAGTAGAAGTTGAGCACTCTATTTCGTCACAACATGCTCAATCTCAACAAGCAAGGTGTAAAAGGAAGAAATTACTACATTTGCATAGGAATATGATTTCAAAATCCAATTCAGGTCCTTACTCAAAAAATGTGCCAAGAATTTTATTGTATATTAATGAAATTATTTGCTGCCAAAATATCATGTAATTTGTTCCTTTTATGTCCTTTTACAGTCCCCGTTAGACAAGCTTCCCAAGCTAATCTGTCAACATCTACAATTTCCAATGGCACCCGTAGCCAAACAGGTAACTTTTAAAATATTTTAATCATTATTTTAAACAAAAGGATTGCTAATATTTCATGATGTTCGGTCTCCTTATATGGTTTGCATTCTAAAAAAAATTTATTTTCTTTATTAGCTTCCATCATTGAAACTTGGAATTTTGGAATGCCAACATATGTTTGTGAATTTTGTGGAGCTCTTCACTGGTACGAAGAAAGAACGGAAAATTGTAAACACCCTCAACATCCAAAGTTTTCTACATGTTGCATGGAAGGCTGGGTGCAACTTCCATTACTAAAATTTCCACCAACTTTGTTATATGACTTGCTTGATTATGATGGAGATAGTGCAGCAAAATATTTCTGTCGTAACATTAGAATCTATAATGCGGATTTTGCTTTTACATCTATGGGAGGAAAAATTGACTATGAAATCAACAAACATGGCGGCCCTTATGTCTTTCGAATCAATGGACAGACCCACCACCTACTTGGGTCTTTATGCCTTGAGAATAGAGAAAAACCAAAATTTGCCCAACTTTATATACATGACACCGAAAATGAGATCTCAAATAGATTAGGCTTTATCCAAGGTGATAATGAAAATAGTCTTCTTCAAGAGAAACTTGTAACAGACATTTTGCATATGGTGGACAATCACAAAGGTGATAACGAAAATAGTCTTCTTCAAGAGAAACTTGTAACATACATTTTGCACATGCTGGACAATCACAATGTCTTGGTAAAATCATTTAGGATGTTCAAAGATAAATATGATCACCATGATGTCGGAGAATTGAAACTAAGATTTCTTAGCAATAGGTTGACTGATGGGAGACAAAATAACCTACCCTCTTGCTCAGAAGTTGCAGTGCTTTTAGTTGATCAAAGCTCAAATGAAGAAAGTCATCGGGATATAACTGTTGAACACAAAACAACTGGTCTTTAGAGAATTACAAAATTGCACCCAAGTTTCATGGCACTACAATACCCATTATTATTTCCATTTGGAGAAGATAGTTATAAGATTGGGATAAGTCATCGAAATGCAAAAAAGAGGAGCTGCTACAGGCGAGAAACAGTTTACTATGAAACAATATTATTCTATTTGCTTGCAACAATGAGCTGGAGAGGCACAAACATTATTATGGAGTAGGCATTTGTTCCAACAATACATGGTGGATGCTTATGCTTCCATCAAAGAAGTTAGAATCAATTGGATTAGAAAGAATCAAAAACAATTGTGTGTAAAACTATATAGTGGATTGAGAGATGCTATTAATCAAGGAGACGTCATGACAAATTCCATTGATAGAATGACAATGCTTCCATCGTCTTATACTGGTGGACCGCGATATCGTGTTCAAAATTATAAGGTAAATAATTATTTCACTATCTATATTTATTCATGCATTATATACATACCCAACAAATCTTTGTGACTTCCAATATATTTTGCTTTGAAATAAATGCCCTTTCATGTTGTTCTTCTACTATACTTAGGCTGCCTATATATAAATTTTATCAACGTCTCTCTAAATTGACGATCATTTCAGTAACTAACAATTGAAATCATACTCAGGATGCGACGACATACCCGACATCATTAGTTGTGTTTTCTCTATTAAGTTATGGGAGCTAATCAATGATATTAAATGTCAACAAATATTTGGTAAAGTCATAGCAGGTAATGTATTTTGTCATAATTTTAATTCATTTTAGTCTTTGATTAATCTACAAACTAAAGAAATATTGAAATTTATCTACACTACCTATTATTGTGTGTAACAATATTGATTGTCTACTAAAATCTATGAATATTAAAATAAAAATATCTCATAATGTGTTTCCTTTTTTAACAGTTTTGTACACTGTTGAATTTCAAAAAAGAGGTTTGTCCCATGCCCTCAGATTAGTATTCTTGCATTCCGAAGAGAAAATACAAACACCATCGAAGATTGATGACACCATATCGGTAGAAATTCCAGATAAAGATATTGACCTCTTACTTTTAGTGCAGTTGAGCGATTTATGATACATGGACCATGTGGTATTTTAAATAAAAAATATCCATGTATGGTTAATGGAAAATGTGGGAAGCATTATCCAAAGAGATTTCATGATAAAACATCAATAGATGAAGATGGGTTCCCTGTATATATGCGACGAAACGATGGTCGATACATCTTGAAGAATGGCAGCCAACTTGATAATCGTTATGTGGTCCCATACAATCGAAATCTTTTGATAAAATATGATGCCCATATTAATGCTGAGCTTTATAATCGTTCTAGATCAATTAAATATCTTTTCAAATATATCAACAAAGGTCTTGATTGAGTTAGAGCAGTCATCTCTAATCTAGAAAACTTTGATAACAGTTCAACAAGTTCAATGCACTTTCATGATGAAATTAAAAACTATCTTGATTGTAGATACATTTCTCCATCAGAGGCTTGATGGAGAATTTTCTAGTTTAATATGTTTTTTAGAGAACCAGCTGTCGAACGCCTTTCCTTTCACCTCCATGGGCAGCAAACAATAATTTCCCATTATCTATGTGTATTTCTACCATTGTAAATAGAGAAGGAATTGAAACCACGATGTTCACAGAGTGGATGAAAATGAACTCTGAAGACATGGAAGCTCGACAACTAACATATGCATAATTTCCTACTAAATATGTTTGGAACAAGACCAACAAAAAGTGGACTAGAAGGAAAAATGGAAGGCAGGTTGGAAGAATATATTATGTTCCTCCCATAACTGGAGAAAATTTTTATTTACAAATGCTCTTAAACAAAGTATGAGGCAATCGTTCATTCGAAGAAATTAAATTTAATAATGGGTTCGTACATCTAACTTATAAGATCCCTTGTTATGCACTTGGTTTACTAGATGATGATAAAGAATTTGATGATTGTATTAAAGAAGCAGCGACATGGGGTACTGGATTTCAGCTACGCCAACTCTTCTCAACTATTTTACTGAATTGTACAATTATTAATCTATGTTTGCTTTGGGAATCTAATTGGAAGTTGCTTTCTGAAGATATTTTATACAGGCAACGCCGACTACTAAACTTCCCCGACCTCCATTTGTCAAATGACCAATTAAAAAACTATGCGCTTTAGAGAGAGAAAAATATCTTTGAAAGGTCGGAAAGTCTTTGGAAGATTTCAAAGGAATGGTCATTCCCAATAGCAATGTAATTGAGGAAACAAACAAGTGTCTTATTATGAAGGAGCTAAATTATGATGTGTTAAATATGCACGAAGAATACTCTTAGTTGCGACACGGTCTTAATTCAGATCAAAAGGCAATTTATGATTTTGTGCTTCAATCAATTACATTGAACTTTGGAAAGTTATTCTTTGTGTATGGTTCAGGTGGAACGGGAAAAACATACCTTTGGCGAACACCACTTGTAAAATTAAGATCGGAAGATAAGATTGCTCTAGCTATTGCAACTTCTGGCATCGCTGCTCTATTACTATCAAGTGGCTGAACTGCACATTCTAGATTTCAATTACCTTTGAATCCAAATGAGGCTTTAACATGTTATATCAATAAAGGCACACATCTTGCTGAATTAATTATGCAAACATCTTTAATTATTTGGGATAAGGCACCCATGGCCGACAAATATTCCTTTGAGGCAGTAGATCGACCATTTCGTGATATTATGAAAGGAATCGAAGAAGACTACAGTTTGAAACCATTTGGTGGAATAACTACTGTATTAGGTGGTGATTTTCGTCAGATTTTACCTTTAGTTCGTAAAGGTGATAGGCATGATATGACCCAAGCTTGCATAAAAAATTCATACTTTGAAAATCATGTGAGGTTCATTTGCTATGTAAAAACATGCGTCTACAATCAAATCATTTGGACTCAATCTCAAAATGTGCAATGCAAAAGTTCGCAGATTGGATACTTGATGTAGGTGATGGAAAACAATGCTCAGATATCGGAGAATCATGGATATCAATAGAAAAAAATTTGATGCTCCCAGAATCATATGATGGTATTCAATCTATAGTTGACACTATTTATCCAAATTTAAATAGCCATACTGGGGACACAAGTTATCTTGTGTCATGAGCTATCTTCACACCTATAAATGAAATAGTTGACGATATAAATCACAGGCGAAGAAATGATCTATTTATCATCAAACTCAATTGGTAAGACTTATTTCAATGTTAAAGATCAAGATCTTTTTTACCCTACCGAGTTTTTGAAAACACTCAAATTTCGGGGTTTGCCATCACACATTTTAAGGCTTAAAAATGGATCAGTAGTTATGTTAATGAGAAATTTGAATCAAGGAAATGGGCTATGTAATGGTACAAGAATGAAAATTACAAAACTTGGAAAATGGTTTGTAGAAGGAGAAGTGTTGAGTGGATCTACCATTGAAGATAAAGTTCTCATTCCAAGAATATCTTTGTCGCCTTCATTATCCAATTGGCCTTTTATCCTTAATCGAAGACAATATCCTATATCATTATGTTTTTCCATGACAATAAATAAAAGTCAAGGGCAATCATTTCAACACATTGGATTATATTTGCCTAAACAAGTATTTACTCACGAACAATTGTATGTCGCCATCTCAATAGCAACCAATCGAAATGGATTACATATTCTTAGTAACGACGATGACCAGCCCAATGAAAACAAAGTCTTAAATATTGTGTACAAAGAAATTCTTTAGTTGTTTGTTTACATGATTGTGCAGGTAACACAATAACATTTGTATAGAATCTTTGTCAGTAAGTGATTACTGAACATTCATATATTTTACAAATATTTTAACAACCAATCATTTTTTTACTATCGTTATTTTAATCTTTACATATGATTTGGATGTGTAGAACTATACACAGGGCTACAATTAAAGTCGGAAACTCAGAAAAGTGTAGAAAAAATGCTATTACTCAGGTTTACTGTTTTTAACTTTACTATTTTAACTCCTTTCTACAATTTATACATCCTTAAATAGGTTAATAGCTGATGTTTTTTATTACTTAGAAATTTTTTCAATCAACCGTATTGATGGCATGAATTTTTTGGTTGTTGGTAGCTTCACTTGGATTTCAATTCTACTCAACTCTCTATCTACATATCCTACAATTTTCATTTTTGCAAGGGATCGTGTTCGACAACTAGGTATGTAGACATTTAATTCGCTGAAAATGTTATAACAATACACAACCTTGCATGTCTACATTGCCCATAAAATATATACATACCTATTTAAATTGAATATGTTATTTTTCCATCCCAAAAATCAAACAAAAAAGTACAACAACTTTATGACACTAGACACACCAATTCTGATTTCAAATGAAACTTTGTTGAATCTTTAAAAAAATATGGCAGGGCCATGCAATATTAATATGATTTATATTCTTTGATTATTAATTAATTAACACACCAAAACTTTTAACGAGGATCAGAAGGCTTCAAAAGTAAGTGTCTCTTTTTCATTAATTACATATCATTGTGATGACACGACTAATAATTTTCTTTTTTTGATTTATCAACATTCTATGTTTAAGAATACCAATCAAGTTCATAGTAATAGGAAAAAGCCGTCATTAAAGAATGAGAGAGATATCCTGAAAGATCAACATGACCCTTATTACAGTAGAAAACATCAGAACAATGTGATATGTTTTGAATTTGTCTTATTGTATTGTACCTAATTTTCAAATGTTACAAAGTATATTTTGGTTTGTGGCTTCAATTGTGTTGGCCCAAAGTGATAATATCAAATAATTCCAATCTCACTGAAAATTAAATATTTCTGCTTCAGGTCTCCTTTTTCTGCATAGGTGGAAAGTGAACACAGACTTCTTGATGACAATGTTCATGCGGTTTAAGTAGAACTAGTATCGATGACTCAATTGCTTGCGACTGAACTAGAAAATCAGAAGAAGCCAAGAACAGATATGAAGTTCAACTTAACAGGTCAAAGAAACACATTATGCATGCATTCTATTTGATTGAATAGACAAAGTTGAATAATTTACAATTAAATCTCTTATTGAGTTGACATTATTTGTTGTTTCAATTAAAGATCCTATTAAAAATGTTATAACATTACATAACCTTGCATGTCTACATTGCCCATAAAATATAAACATACCTATTTAAATTGAATATTTGTTTTTCCATCCCAAAAATCAAACAAAAAAGTACTACAACAACTTTATGACACTAGACATGATCCCTAAATTAAAACACCAATTCTAATTTCAAATGAAACTTTGTTGAATCTTAAAAAAAATATGGCAGGACCATGCAATATTAATATGATTTATATTCTTTGATTATTAATTAATTAGCACACGAAAACTGTTCACGATGATCAGAAGGCTTCAAAAGTAAGTATCTCTTCTTCATTAATTACATATCATTGTGATGACACGACTGATCATTTTCTTTCTTTGATTTATTTGAATTCTATGGTTAAGAATACCAACAAGTTCACAGTAATAGGAAAAAGCCGTCATTAAAGAATGCCAGAGAAATCCTTAAAGATTAATATGACCCGTATTACAGCAGCAAACATCATAATGAGGTGATATCTTTTGAATTTGTCTTATTGTATTTTTCAAATGTTACAAAGTATATTCTGGTTTGTGGCTTCAGTTGTGCTAGTCCAAAGTGATAATATCAAATAATTGCAATCTCACTGGAAATTAAATATTTCTGCTTCATGTCTTCTTTTTCTTCAAAGGTGGAAAGTGAACATGGACTTCTTGATGACAATGTTCATGCAATTGAAGTAGAACCAGTATCGAAGACTCAATTGCTTGCGATTGAACTAGAAATATTAGAAGAAGCCAAGAATATATATGAAGTTCAACTTAATAGGTAAGAGAAACACATTATGCATGAGTTCTGTTTGATTGAATAGACATAGTTGGGTAATTTACAATTAAATCTCCTATTGAGTTGGCATTATTGATACACACATGTTTATTTGTTGTTTCAATAATATTTCTATTCCTTTCATAAAACAGTTACCAATCTAACACATGTTATACAAAATATTTCTAATTGCAGACTGAAGCAAAAGAAAACAAGAATAACAACATTAGAGCATTACATACTACTCATACATGTGTTCCCAGAAAGAATGACAATGTTCTTTAATAAATTCATAAAATAATAAATTTCTTAAATTAACATTTGTTTTTATATTTTTTGTATTAATTTTAACCAATAAATTTAGAACAATTCACACTTATTTTTTCAGGATATAACTTACAATACAAGTTATTCCTCTCATCACTTTCGTCATCAGTTCATGCTTAATACTACATATGTATTAATGGCCTCCACAATAACTCAATTTGCCAATGTCCATCTTAGATGTTCATCACACTATACTGTAAGTACCAAGGTGCACCTAAGAGGGGGGGTGAATTAGGTGTTTAGGAAATTTTCTTGTTTTTAACAATTTGGTGATTGATTTTTCTACTTTAGGATAGTAAGTGACAATAAGTAAATGGCAGCAATTAAATGAACACAACACTATTATCGTGGTTCCCCTTATGACCAATGGTACATCCAGTCCTCTTGCACACTACAAGAGATTTCTCCACTATTGCCAGAAAATGTACAAATCCCACCCTAGGATCTCTTCTACAAACTTCTAACAAAAACTTCTAAGATAGCACACCACTATCTTAGATTAGGCTACTTTAAGAAAGTACTACTTTCTTTTACAAACGATGTAATTTGATTTGGAATAAGAATATAAGAGAGGTATAATGATATAAATCCAATATTACTTCAAGTACTTTGAGAACCTTTCTCAATGATATGAAAATGAAATGCAAGTACTTGAAATATGAAAAATAACTTTGAGATAAAATCAGAAAATTGTTCAAAGTTGTTCAAGATTTGGTAGTAGGATTGTGTAATCATTAATCTGAAACTATGGGGTATTTATACTCCATAGACATCACTTCAGATCAGTGGCCATTGTTCCAAGAGGTTTGATGAACAAATGCAATGATCTAGAGCCATTTCAGATCTGAAAAATTGCATTGTTTCTAGTTGTATTCGAATACAATATGTATAATACACCTCTTATAACGTTCAAATTTATTCAAAATTTTCACCTTGTATTTGAATACAAAGGTTATATAGTCGAATACAAATACGTTTATTTTGCCACTGACTTGCTGTTTGTATTCGACTACAGTAGGTTGTAGTCGAATACAGATGTGTAGTCTGAGCTACTGACTTAGCACTTGTATTCGGTTACAACATTTCGTAGTCGAATACAGATGTCAAGTTTTTGCTACTGACTTAGCATCTGTATTCGAATACAATATGCTATATTCGAATACGACATTACTTTTTGTCAAAAACATTAATTTTAAACATTGTTAATGTAATTTTGACATGTGAAAACCCTTTTAATGCATATGCAAAGATGAATGGTTCTCATGTACTTTTGAAGTATTGATTGTATCATGTACCTTTAGATTTAAACATCTAATATGTTTGAATATTGTTGACATATGATATTTGGACTTCTTTTTGAGCTTTGTTGCTTTGATCAAAATTCTTGGTCTTTGTCTTCATCAAAAACATGTGTTTTACATTTTCCCCCTTTTTGATTATTACAAAACTTTGTTGCTTGGAGAGATTTCATCATTTTAAAATTACTCCCCCGTAATTCATGCGTACTCCCCCGTTGAACTTGAGTTTTTGTGATCAATTTTGAAAAAGTGTTGAAGACCTATAAAGGTTTTAGAAACAACATATACCAAATTTTCTCCCCCTTTTGACATGATCAAAAAGAAGAAAAAATATAGACAAGATAATTCACGCAAATAAAGATATATAAAGGGAAAGCATCACACAAAGTAAATATAAAAGATAATATTCGAATATCAAAGAAAATATTGCATAATAACCAGAATCATGTTCAAGCATTACAACGAAAAACATATTGAAAAGGAAAATTAACGAAAACATCATAAGAACTGTTAAACAAGCTACATCAAAAACTATTCCTAGTATTCGAGCGACAGATCAAACATCCGATGGAAGGTGAAGATGGTCAATTTTGTTAGATAAAGCACTAAGTTCTTGTAGCATGGTTTCATGATTGGTGGCAATGGTGGTTTCGATAGTGTGAAATCGAGTGTCGAATGAGGTGTTCAAGTGCTGAAATTGACCGGTGAGGAATGTCTATAAGGAGTTAAGTTTGTCCATCACCATAGGATTTGACACGTGGTCATCATAGGATGCTGTTTCCTCGCCATCGTCGTCCGCTTGGGAAGCATTATCTGCGGGGGCAGCCTTATCTTCTTGGGCAACAGTAGAAGATTGATGAAGATCAATTTTATGCACATATGTTTGAAGCTGGGCATTCCACACTATTTTCATGCTAGGAAGCACACTCAAATCCAACAAGTTGTCCTTAGTGGGTGTATACATCACTTCTCCAAAGAAGTCCACCCCAAAATGTTCCAGAATCCAAGTGAGCTCCTTGGCGTACGGTAACCCAATAGCTTCCTTTGAAGCAAGCATGACAGATTTAACAAAGTACGCCTAGTTGAGTGGACATCCCTCAAACATGAAGTACATGATCTGCAGTTCAAATTCTGAAATCTGAGAGTAATTCCCAGCCTTAGGAACCAAGATGTAACTCATAAAGTAATGCAGAAGTCGGTAGTCAACAGTGAGATTGCCAATTCCATACCGTTGTCGAGCGTATTCAGAACCAGCTTGAGTTCTCTTTTGTTCCATAGTATTTTTGTCAAATCGACATAAGGCAACATACGCAGCATATTTAGTGATATCTTCCCATTCGCACAAGTTGTCGGGCCTATGTTTGTGACCTTCAAAGGGAATTTGCAGAATTTCACCAATGGTTGGAGTGCCTATCTTAATGGTTTTGCCTTTTACTCGAGAGATTAAACTATAGCCTTTTTTGGAAAGATTGCAGTAAAAGACCCTAACCAAATCAGGATAGACAGGACCTTTGTAACTGATGAAATCTTCTACATGTTGTGCTTTGAGTAATTCTGGAAATTTAAATGCAGAAAAGGAATCAAGAGTACCAAATTTTGGAATGATGATTCTTTTGTCCGAGTAGATGGTGCGAAACCGGTCGATTTCTTCCAGTGTGTGAAGTAGACGAGATAAATCCGTTAGATTTTCATTTTTTGGTCTCTTCCTTGAGGGACCCATTACTGCATGCTTGGTTCTTGGTCCTCTCTTGCGAGCATCCATGGTGTTTTAAAGAGTTTTACGAATTTTGGGAAAAATTGGGATTTTGGGTTTTGAGAAATCTGATTTTGAATGGTAGGTATGAGTTAGGATTGATCTAGGTTGCAAAGAATGTTGGTTGGGTAACTAGTTCAAGTGAGAGAAGTTGATAATTTTGGAAGGAATGATGAAGATGCCGGCTGTATTGGAATACTTAATGTGAAAAAAAATGACCTAAAACTGAAAAAGCTTTATATATGAAGGAAAACGCGAACCTGTATTCGACTACACTCTTGTTGTATTCGAATACAGGTGGTTATGGGAACGTGTATTCGATTACACAAGGGTTTGTATTCGAATACAAGAATTTCTGCAAACGTGTATTCGAATACAGTTACTATGTATTTGGCTACATTTTCGAATTTTTGCTTAAAAACGAATTTTTAACAAAAGAATACAACATGTAAGGCACATATTCATATATTAAGAGAAAATAAATATCAAAGACTTTATTCTAACAACTTATCAAGAGGAAATTTTAGATCTTGAAGAGTGATGACAAAGTATAGGTACCTTGCAATTTAGAGATCGTTTTCACTTAAAATGCCAAGTTCTCTTCGGATCTTGTAAAAGGAGTCTTTAGGTAGAGGCTTTGTGAAGATGTCTGCTAATTGATTATCTGTATCCACAAAAGTCACTTCAACATTGCCTTTGAGCACATGATCCCGTAGAAAGTGATGACGTATATCAATGTGTTTAGTTCGTAAGTGCATGATTAGATTCTTTGAGATATTTATTGCACTGGTGCTGTCACATCTTAGTGGAATGCACCTGAGGTCAAGTCCATAATCATATAATTGCTATTTGAGCCAGAGAATCTGTGCACAGCAACTTCCTGCGGCTATATATTCAGCTTCAGCAGTGATAAGGGCAACACACACTTGCTTTTTACAGGACCATGATACTAATGCATTTCCTAAGATATGGCAAGTGCCGCTTGTGCTTTTACGATCCGTTTTGCATCCTGCATAATCAGAATCAGAATAGCCAACGAGACTACATATGCTACCTTTTGGGTACCATAGGCCTACATTGGTTGTACCTTTCAAATATTTCATGATTCTTTTTACTGCTACAAGATGTGATTCTTTAGGATCCGCCTGAAATCTTGCACACAAACAGACACTAAACATAATATCTGGCCAACTGGCCGTTAGATATAATAAAGATCCAATCATACCTCGATATTTTGATATGTCTATTGAAATACTGGATTCATGTTTGTCAACATAGGTTCTGGAGCCCATAGAAGTTGCACTTTCTTTGCTGTTTTCCATCTCAAATATTTTTAATAATTCCTTGCAATACTTTGCTTGATTTATGAAGATGCCATGCTTGAGTTGCTTGATGTGAAGGCCAAGAAAATAATTTAATTTTCCCATCATAGACATTTCAAATTCTCCTTGCATCATTAATGAGAATTATTCACATATGTCATTGTTTGTTGATCCGAATATGATATCATCAACGTAGATTTGAACCAATAAAGTGTGATCATTATTTCTTTTAATAAATAATGTCTTATCGACTTTGCCTTTTTCAAATCATCGTTCACATAGGAAGGTACTTAACCTATCATACCAAGCTCTTGGAGCTTGTTTTAGACCATAGAGAGCCTTTTTTAATTTGAAAACATGTGAAGGATTCTTGAAGTCTTCAAAGTCGGGTGGCTGTTTGACATATACTTCTTCATTAATGTATCCATTGAGAAAAGCACTCTTGACATCCATCTGAAACAGTTCAAAATTCGTAGATTAAGCATAAGCAAGTAGTAATCGAATTGCTTCTAACCTTGTTACTGGAGCAAATGTTTCATCAAAGTCAATCCCTTCTTCTTGATTGTATCCTTGAGCGACCAATCTTGCCTTGTTTCAAACAACTATACCATTTTCATCAAGTTTATTTTTAAACTCCCCTTTGGTACCAATGATGTGTTTATTTCCAGGATTAGGAACAAGTTCCCATACTTTGCTTCTTTCAAATTGATTTAGTTCTTCTTGCATGGCAAGTATCCATTGATCATCTTTAAGTGCTTCACCAATCTTGGAGGGTTCTATTTGAGAAACGAATGCCATATTCAAGCAAGCATCTTGTAGTTTTAGCCTTGTTGTAACTCTTTTGTTGATATCACCTATAATGTTATCAATTGGGTGATCTCTATGGGTTCTCCATTCCTTAGGAAGATTATCATCTTGCTTTTAAATGTTGACTTCCCTTTCTTGAATTGGTTGATCATCTTGATTTTCTTTGTTTGTATCATTACTTTCAAAATCATCATCATCATAAGAAATCTTTTGTCCTCTTTCAAGGGGTTAGTTTCATCAAAAGATACATGCATTGATTCTTCGACTAATAAATTTCTCTTATTGAAAATTCTAAAAGCTTTGCTAGATAATGAGTAACCAATAAAGATACCTTCATCGGCTTTCTCATCGAATTTTCCAAGGTTATCCTTTCCATTGTTTAGCACGAAACACTTACATCCAAAAATGTGGAAGTGATAAATGTTGGGCTTTCTTCCTTTGTAAAGTTCATAAGGAGTTTTCTTAAAAATTGACCGAATTATTACCTGGTTGGTTACATAACATGTTGTGTTTACAGGATCTGCCCAAAAATATTTTGGTAGACTTGAGTCGCTTAGCATGGTCCTTGCAAGTTCTACCAACGATCAGTTCTTTCTCTCAATTACCCCATTTTGTTGAGGTGTTCTAGGTGCAGAAAAGTTATGGAAAATTCCATTTTCTTCACAAAATTCTTCAAAAGAGATATTTTGAAATTCTCCTCCATGATCACTTCTAAGTGATACAATTTTGCCTGATTGTTCATTTTGGACTAGTTTGGCAAAGTTTTTAAATGCTTTGAAAGCTTCATTTTTACTTGCCAAAAATAAGGTCCAAGTGAACCTTGAGTAATCATCAACAATTACTAGTCCATATGAATTTCCACCAAGAATTTTGGTTCTTGATGGACCAAACAAGTCCATATGTATTAATTGAAGCGGTGTTGAAGTTGATATAACATTCTTAGGTTTGAAAGAAATCTTTGTTTGCTTACCTTTTTGACAAGCATCACACAATTTATGAGAAAAATGAGAATTTGTGAGAGATTAGAATTTGTAGGGTTTGGATCAGATATGAGAATTTGTGATTTGAAGATGAAGAAATTAGGGTTGAAGATGAAAGTTGTTGAGTTTTTATTAAAAAATTTGGGGTTGAAGATGAAGATTATTGAGTTTTTATTATTTAATTGGTTAATTAATTAATTCATTAGTTTTAAGTTTTGTGAGATTTATGAGAGATTAGAATTTGGTGTAAGAAAAATGAGAGATTAGAATTTGTGCCACTTCATCCAAAATTAGTCATGTCACAATTTTTACTAAAAAAGATTCATAAAAGACTTTTTTAAAACTTGTTAGAATTTGCAAGGGTATAAAAAAAAAATTACAGGAACTAAAATCAAAACGAAATGATCAAAAACATATTTAAACCTTAACTAAATAGGATACATATTATTTTTTCGATTGCTTTTATAAACTGCATATATTGTGGAAGTTTTAAAAATTTCAAATGTTAAAGTTAATGGATTCGATCATTTTAATCATCGACCTTTGTGGTAATTGTGAAATTTTTTTATATTTTAAATTGGTTATATTTATATAAGTTGATGCATACATACACCAAAATGATTACATCAACCACACAATAAAAGTGTAGTGAAACAAATTAACAAAATATGTCTAAAAGATCTATTAGCCTTCCCATCACGTTTATAAACTGCATGTATTATGGACGTTTTTAAAATTTCAAATGTTAAAGTTAATGACTTTAATCATTTTAATCATTGATCTTTGTGATAATTGTGATTTTTTATTTTATTTTACATTGGATATATTTATATAAGTTGATGCACACATACACCAAAATTAACAAAATATGTCTAAAAGATCTATTAGCCTTCCCATCACTTTTATGCATTTCTACCATTTTGTCAATCAAAGTACTACACCTCTATGTCAAATTTAATTCTATAAATTATCTTCTATTCCTTAATTATTTAATTATCTTCTATTGCAAAGGGCCACTGATTTTTCAAAGGGTCGGATCTTTAATGGGAAAAAATAAACTAAATTGTGTCATGTTCACCTAATTATTATAGCATATACATTGAGTTTTGGTGTGACTTTTATCTTCTAATTTTATATTAATTTAATGTACTTTATTTATAACTTTTTCGATCTTTATTTAATTAAATAATTGAATTTATATATATATATATATATATATATATATATAAAGGATATTATGTTTTGCCTTCAAAACTGAAATCCAAAATTTATGACAATTCGATTACAAAATATTAATTTTCAAAAAATTACAAGTACACATCCCACATTTTTTGTTTCAAAACTGAAATCCAAAATTTGTAACAGTTCAGTTACAAAATATTAATTGTCAAACAATTACTAGTACACATCAAATACAAATAATTGCAAATGAATTACTTTAATTTCATATCAATTAACACAATAAAACAACAATTTAAATTTAACTAATTTCTGTAAAATAAAACTGACCAAAATTCAAAGAGACATGACTTTGTCAAACATTTCTAAATATTTATATACTATATTTGTCTAGCATTTCTGAAATACAAACTTTGCAAAAAAAATTCAGATGGACTATACTTTTCTTGAACATGTTAATGATCAGTGCGATAATTGGAGTATAAAAGTTCGAGTTGTTTGCATGTGTACTGTTTACACCACACAAAGTGAGGATGAACCAATCTCTTTGAACATGATTTTGTTGGATGAAAAGGTATACAATCACAATGATTGTAGATTTTTATTTGCATTCAATTCCGTGTATATATATATATATATATATATATATATATATATATATATATATATATATACTTTAATTCCACATTTTATTGGGTGTATCTTCCTTTACACTTTGTATTGTTTATATAAACAATATTCATTTTAAAATTATAAAGACTAAAAAAATTGTAATGTTAGTTATTGAAAAACAAATATATTTAAATCTTTTTGAATGATCAGCTCTAAATTATTTGACTTTTACTCACAGGAAATACCTTTGCATGCAACAATAAAGAAAAAACTTCTCTCAACTTTCAAAAACAGTATACAAGAAGGTGATATATACAACATAACAAATCTAAAAATATCACTGGCAAATGATTCTTACAAACTTATCGTAGGAACAAAGAAGACATTGTTTTTGACAAATAAATATCATTTGGTGCTAACTAATATTTGGACTGCAAACATCATTGAAACACTGCATGCTGTTGGACATGAAGAACAAGTTTATATTGTTGACAAGCCTACAAAAATAGTCAGACTAGAAATCAAAATGCACGGGTAACAAATTTTAATATAAAATACAAAACAATTTAAATTCAAAACATAATAACATTATTATAATTTCATCGCTTAATAACGTTTAACCATTTTTTTTTTAATTTTTTCTTTAATGTTTAGGGGTGAAATTATCAAAGTCACTTTATGAAGGAACATAGTTGCTGATTTTCAAAATATATGTGTCCATCACAAGCTACATGATGGGTTTTAAGATTGTTGCAGTAACATCAACAAAGGTAAAAAAATTTAGAGGTCTAAAAATTAAAATTAATTTCATTTTTTTCAACAAAATTCTAAAACATTTCTTATTATTTATACCGTAACTGTTAGTGCACATTAACTTATTTATTATAATTACATATGACTACTCAATCAAATCATCTTCAACAACAACAGTTTATATTAACCTAGACATACCGGAATTCAACATGCTTTCACAAAGGTGTACCATTTACATCTTTTTATCTTCTTTCTTTTCACTTAATATCTACTTTCAATATCATTTTATAAGACCTCATTAACATTAATAAAAGAAATTACAAAAACAATTTTCAAAATATATCTATTTATAGGGAATCCAGTAAAAGTAAAGAAGATGAAGTTAGAGAAATACCACCTCAAGATTTTGCCCACAATACACCAGAGAAAAGAATGGTGAAGAATCGAACAACATTGAAACATATAATGGCCATGAACTGGGAATGTAATGTTCAGGTGGAGTTATAATTTTTTAACTTTTACGTAATTCATAATTCCATGACCATATACTAATATGTATGTAGTTACCTACCTATCTACTTACCTAGCACCACATATATAAATGCAATCACATCATTTTGCAGAATTATAGTTCATAGATCAAATTGATAATTCCATGACCATATACTAATATGTACGTAATTACCTACCCATCTACTTACTTAGCACCACATATATACATGCAATCACATCATTTTGTAGAATTATAGTTTATAGATCAAATTGAGATTATATACATGATAAATTTACATTTCGATTATTTAATTATTTATGCACTACTTAATATAAAAAATAACATGTAACTTAAAATTTGTACAATAATTGAAAAAAATTAGAACATTATATTATGGGTTCGAACCCAAAACTTTATAATTGTGTGTGTGGAATTTAAGTGATGTTTACTATTCCGTATTGTTTTGATAAAAAACAGCAGAATATTCTTTTAAAAAAAAGAGCGCAACATAAATTATTTTTATCACTATAGTTGTTGCTGTAATATCATTGGGATCATCATCATCAAATTTAAATTCTACATGACTAATGAAATACTCACCCAAAAAATCTTTTACATATGGATTTTCATATATATTTTTTCTACCTCTTCAAATTCCAAACATTTTACATAGGTCAAATGTTTACATCTATAGAATATATAATTTATATAATTTCAATAATTTACATATAATTTACCAAAAATATAGAATTTATATAATTTCAACAATTTATATATAATTTACCGAAAATACAGGAAAAGGTATTCACAATCTGTGCAACCATCAATGACATTGATTACAAATTTGGATGGAATTACATATTGGATGTGAAAACTGTCTCACAAAATTAACTCAACAAGACCAACAATACAATTATCCCTCATGTGACATGACATCAAAGTACCCTGCACCAAGGTATCACATAAAATTTTACTTTTCTCACCTTCATTTTGTTTAACTCATAGCTATGACACAAGTTGATTTATTATAGGTTCAAGATTCAATTGAGAGTGTCAATTGAAACGACAACAACAACATTCACTATGTTTGATAAAGAAGCTCAAAAACTACTCAACACAACAACAACTCAACTTTTGGAGAAATGGGACAACATAGACAGACCATCCACTCTACCAAATTTGTGTAACCGCCAGCTCATCTTTGAAATAAGGTTGTCGGATAAGAACTTGAAAGAAGGATCGCAAACATACACGATCACAAGAAGTTTTTTCCCAACCAACATTTTCCTCGATCCGACAAATAGTACCCACATCAAATAGATATAACATTTACACAATTTAAAAAAAAAAAAACACAAATTTTTATGGACAATTAATGACATTTTATTCCTTCCAATAACTAAGAAAAAAAACACATTTTTATGGACATTTAATGGCATTTTATTCTCTTCCAATAACTAGGAACCCAAGTCACCGCAACCGTATGTGACACCCTAAACCCCAAAATAACATTTATAATAATTTATACTAAATTATTTGAAGAAAACTCGCAGCGGACAAAGAAAATCTGTTCAAGAAAATAAAAACTTTTATATCTATTTTAGGATATCACGTTTCTCTAAATACACATGTAACAATTCAACTTTGTTCCTTAATTAAAACACTGCAATTTCAATGAACTTGATTTAACTAGAATTTCTTGATTTAATTCCTAAGACTTACTAGTACTAAGGTTTTCATATAAAAAGTCATTTGTAATTACATAAGTAAAATACACATTACAACCCTTAATTCCTGGTATCACCTATCAGAGCTGGGTTTCTCCCAAACTTGAACTTCAAGACTCATTAAACTGTAATAACGCGACAGTCGATGTAAACATGTCCTCATAGATCCCCTCAACTCAACCCGATACACATATACGCAACAGTCGAGGTAAATGTGTGTTGCATGGTAGCTCTCGACATTTGGAGTGCTACCTCCAAGTCACCTAGGAATTCCCCACCCGAATACCTCCAAGGTCTAACAATCTTGCCTTAAGGCTCAACAGTAGACCGCCATGATCAGGCTTAATTCAGTTGTACTTCCCCAAAATCACTAGGCTTGTCAGACCCTACTTATATGATGACAAAATAATCTCCACTTCTCAAATTCTCAATATTTATTTTCTCCCCTCGTTGGCCTATGATACTCCATTAAGACCGTCATCTCAAACACAAATTGGAATCATCATTATTTCATCAACTATGGGGTTACTTCAATATTCTAATCACAATTTTATAACATCATTAATCATACATAATCATGATCATCATATAAACTCATCACAAATTTATAACATCACTATCATCAATCAAACATTATCACATAAACTTATCACAAATTTATATCATAAATCACACATCATCGTCAAATAAACTTACATCATACACTGCATTCATATTTTATTATCATTTCACATAAACTCATCGAATCAAACATGTGCACCAAATTCATTTGAAATCAAATATCACAATAATATCAAATACCACACATTTAACGAAATTAAATCAATCAGCACCTTATAAATATTTCCATTCCACATTTTAATCTACAATTTTCATATTTTAACATTAATTAATTTATCACTCAAAGGGCTACTGCCGTACATAGCGAGCCCCGGATGAATCGTTGGAAAATACGGTTTTCCCGTTCATCTCACAATATATTATACTCATGAACTCAAACGCTCTCTCACCCCTTACCTTATTTAGACGCTTTCTCAAACACAGAAATCAATGGAAGTTTTCGACAGCAACTGCAGATCGACAACGTACAACGAGCGAATCTGAATAAATGGCGAATTCACAAAATCGCCGAGACGTGACTGATAAATTATGCGGAGTTAAAATCAATGTTAAGAAATTAATAATAATTTTTGGAGCAAAAATGGAGTCAAAATAACGAGAAAAAACTGCAGAAAAAGTCTCACCAACTCGTCGAAGCGCCGGAAGGGTCCGACGTCAATTTCACCAAAAATACAAATGAATAGTGCTTCTTGAAGGTTTCGACGAGAGGAATTGAAAAACGATGCCAGTTTTTTGAGACGACAAACGTGGTGATCGGAATCGGCCAAAAACAACTCGCCCAAGGAAAGAAACAGAGCTGTTTCTGAAGAAACGGAGCAACGATTGATAAAATTGATGCCAAAAATGGATTAAGTGGCCGATTTTGTGTGGGATAGAAGTTGGGATCAATTCAAATGGGAAGGAATTGGTGGGAGTGAATTTGAGAGAAAAAGGGTTTGCTCCGATATATTCTAAAATAATTTTAGCACCAAATTAACTATCTAAAATCCTATTTAATTAATAAAATAGTTTATTATAAAATTTGGGGTGTTACACCGACAAAGTCCAGCTCAAATGACGAAGGGTATATAAAACAAAAATGTAAAATACATGAAGAAGTGAAGTATGGAGATGAGGATAATGATAAGGAGAAAGATGACAACCCATTATCCAAATGAAAATTAAGGTACAACAGAGTAAAAAAAACGTTCACATATCATCATCAGATGAAGAAGCAATCAAGACAACAGTTACAAAAAAAATAAAAAGATTGTGGTCAAACATATTATATCCTCTTATGAAGATCCCGTCCTTCTAAATATCTTAAGGAGAACCAAAAAGAATAAAAAAAAAAAAAAAA
>JBBPBQ010000002.1:36241668-36317184 GCA_037974755.1 Cicer yamashitae | reverse complement strand
AAACAAAAAAAAAAAAAAAAAAAAAAAAAAAAAACAATTGGGGGGTGTAATGATTGACCAATCTAAAAAAATAAAAATAAAAAATGAAAAACTGAAAATCGGAAATACATGATGAATGTATTCCCAACTATTTCACTTTAATCATTTATAGTTTCAGCAATAAAGTAATACATTTTGTATCTCAATTGTATATCAATTGAGTCTATCTCTTAATTTCAATTATCAAATATATTACTTCAACATTTGGAATTTCCATCAATTTCAATATTAATATGTTACTTCATTTATTCATGTCATTCGTCTAACAATGGTAATTCTCTTCTATAAAGTACATTAGTACAATTATATATATATCTATATATATATATATTATTGATATAACCACTAAATTGTGGATCATTGGACAATTAAGACATAAAACTTTATATTAATTAGTTTTAAATCCTCTTAAATTAAAAAAATAAAAATATACATGCGCAACCCGAGGATTAAGATCTAGTTAAATGTGTAATAAGTGAATGTGACTCCCAATAACTTTTCTTTGATGAATCATGTAGCATACCAAGTAAAAATAAGAGAGAAAGCTAAGTGAGATGTAACCATAATACTAATATAGATAGCTTACCATATTAGATAAACAAATAGATGAAAGAGAAAATGGAATCGAGAGTAATATTAGAAGACTCGTGGCCTTTTCCATTGGAAGAGTAGCTTCCAGAATATCTACACCCTTTAAAAAATTAGAACATTCAACAACTGATCGTGTGATCAAGAAGAATATCATTACCATTCTTAAGAATGTAGATTAAAACTTAAAAGCAATAAAAATGCATAACAATAAGCTCCTCATTAACTTCTATTTACGCTATAGTATACTTCTATGTTAATGTACATACTTTCATTAGATTTATATGCCAAACCTCCTTCCTCTCGGTATAAGCACAACAATCAACAATACAATATCCAAAAATCAATGAACCTACCTTGCTGAAACATTTAAAATTCAATTATTAAAAGTTAAAAATAACCACATCAATCTTTTGCAAAATGCATAAGCTTTTAGTGCATAATATGTACTAAATATATGTTGGAAAGCATAGCTTTGTTGCACATAAATAAATAAGTAGGAAGAGAATGGCATTGCAGGACCAACTAACATTTACTTTAGCTTGAGAAAACAAGTTTGCATTAACCATGTTTTTGTAAGTAGCTAAAATTTCTTCAAATATTTTGATACGAGTTGTGGCTATTGGTACACATTGAAATATTTTCTCCCAATCTTGTAACTTAATTGCATACAAAAGAAAAAAAAAACTATCATTCATATTTGTAGCTAAAACAGGAAATAAGTTTTGAAAGTAATAATGTTTTCTATTTGCTTTTATATCAAGAGATCAAGTAGATATGACACCTCCCAAAGCACATATTTGTTCTCCCTGCAAAAGCAAAGAACTTTATGCGTTTATATTATTTTTTCACAAAGCTTACATCAAAAGATATTTATGATATCAAAGAAAGAAGTTGAATGTAAAATAGAATGAAAATAAACATTTTAAAATTAGTTATTACCTCTTCATATTAAAGTCACAACCTCGACTACAGGGCCTATTAAAAAAAGATCTATTGTGCTACAAATTTTATAAGTAACATGTTATTAGCTATAATATCACTAATCTTAATCCATCTGAACTTAAAAATATAAAAATGAATCAAGTTATTGATATGATGAGTAAAATAAAATAATCATAACTAACAATTAATGGCATAGCTTGTGATCTTCTTGTTTTTGCGAAATTTCAAACAAACAGATAGTGTAAATAATTATGGAAATATTTTTAGGATAGGCAATTGCAAGTGTTAGTGCAAAAATAGTGTTTAGCTACAATCCTCTAGTTATGTTTTGATGATAACAAATACGAACAATATATTGTCTCCTAACTATATTTGTTATGTGTGCATATTAAGTTAAAAAGGCAAGGATTTATATTAATAATATACTATTTATTTTAAGGTAGCATAAATTATGAGTTAGTTAGAGATGATAATCTAAACATTGTGAAAACAAAAAATATTATCACCTAATAAACAAGTAATGATGTTTCCTTATACAATAAGTCATGATATAACAATAAGAAGTAGTGCAACAAGTGTATGATAATCTACAGTCTGAGTCATAACGTTACAGACAAAGGAAATATAAATCAATAATGCTACGATTATCGTTTGCTTGTGGCTCAAGTTAACTAAGAGTCAAGACCTTCATTGATCATCTTTCTTAAAACCAAAAGAAGAAAACTTTGAATGAAGCATCTGTTAGAGTCAACGCTCTAATTAAAGTTAACCTTGTTAAGTCAAAAAATTGAGCCCATAACTTTAAAGAAGTCAACATCTCTGCATTCTTTGATGACTAGAAAAGATAAGCAAAGAAATCAAGGTAGTGCTATGAAGAATCTATTAAAATTGTGTTTTACTCAGTTAAATGCACTCACAACGCGTCTCTGCTGAATTTGATAATACAAGCTCACTCTTGTGATTGTGCCTGATAATTCTAGTAAACCAGTTGACCGTATGGTCAACGCTTCAAGTCAATACTCTGATAAATAGTCAACTTTCTTAAGTCAATCATCTGAACCCAAAACCATAGGGAAGACAACTTCCTCTACTCATCAAAAATGGAGTTATCCTCTAACTGAAGAAGCACATGACATCCTTTGAAAGTGTCACCTTTGAGTTCTCTCTTCTTAAATCAACATACATTGAATTAATCATGAAGATATCTTAAAGACTGATTTTTGGACATGTCTTAAAGGCTGATTTGCCTTAAATGTTGATTCAAGATCTCCAACAGTAGTATCCTCAATGGATACATTCCTCTCTATTTAAGTAGAAACTGATCAATATAAAAATGTGACTAAGAATGAAAAAGACAACATGTTAAGAAGAATTTCTTTTAAAGCCTAAAACACATTAAAGGAAAAGAATGAATGAAAAATCCTCTCAATAAAGAGTTATTAGAATTGATGTAAATCAATCAAAGTGTTTCATACACTTGAATTGATATAGGACTTGAAATGTAATAACCTCTCAATGAGAGTTAGAATCTTAGAAGTAGATTTTGTGTCAATTTAGACAGAAATTGGAACTGATGTAAATTATCCCAATAGTGGCAACAACTCTTTAATTCATTAGAGGTACTTGAGGAGCTGTAAAAAATACTTATGAATTTCAATGGTAGCTTGCCAAAAAGTTGAGTAGGGTGCTAACGGTAATAGCTGGAAGATGCATAAGAAAAATACTCAAAGCCTGAAGAGGTAGAGTAAATAATACATGTATGCTATTGTTTAAATAATAGATTAAGTCCTCGACTGTATTGAGGCAAAGTCTCTCTATTAGAGGAAAACTAGATGTAGCAACAATTTGTTGAACTAGTATAATCCTTGTGTCTCTTCTTTGTCTCTACTATGTTATTTTAATCTAAGTTCTTTATGATTCAACTTTATTTTTACTAAAACTGTTTTATAATCATAAGTTGAACGATTTGATAAAGAACATATCTTTTTGGTTAAACAACTCAAATAATTTTTAAAAATAGCAAAATACAATTCAAACCCCCTATTTACATAAAGTACCAACTAGATATCTTATTTTTTTAAGCATGGGGTGACATGAGTTAAACACAATTTATTAGAGCTCAAAACGTGTAGCATTTAGCATTTTACTCTTTAAGAATAAGAATAAATATTATATAATCTCAACCTACTTTAGTGCATCGAAGTATCCTTACTTTCGATACAATTTAACATGTCTAACCAATAGAGTGCAAGAATTTCACCAGAACTATTTCAAGGATCTTATAGTGGTCATTTAGGATCCAAGCGTCAATCAAGCTGCAAACAAATAAGGACAAATCCTAGTTCATATTTAGTATATTAATTATGTGACAAACACAACATTTAATAGCTAAATACATAATTTGGATGGAAATTTCAAACTAAAATACATAATCTAATCAAATATATTAAACAAAATGAACTATAACGTAACATGAAAAACCAAATTACAATTATGAGAATATTGAAGAGAAGGCACTATTAAAAAAATTCATTTTAACTGCCATATTTAGCGTCGGCCCCTGACTCCGACGTTGGTTAGCATCGGTCAAACGGACGTTAATATGCAAAATTTTATTTTTTTAATTTATTAATAATTAGCGTCCGTGTTTCCAACGCTAAATAAAATAAGGCAAACACTAGATTATTTCTCACACACGTATCCCTCCTCACTTCATCACTCTGTAACCTTAGCCCTTTGATGTTGTCATCTCACTCCCACCGCGCCGCATCACCGTTCTTCACCTCACTCACACTCACGGCCTCACCGTTTTCCTCAATCTCGTTGTCGCCGTCTCACTCTCGTCTCTGTCAATGTAAGTGTAACCTTAATCTTGATCTTGCCAACACCTACATTGCCATTCTCTCTGTTGCTGCCGGTCGCAAAACCACCGCCTCCAATAACTCTACTACCGCTGTTGTCTTCACCGCTCTCGCCGGTGTTGCTATTGTTGCTGTCATTTTCTACGGTGCCAGCACGTAATAATTATATTAAATTAAATCTAGAAGGACAACAAAAATTCACATTACGGAGGTTCCAAAAACCTTAGTAACACTCTTTCAACTCTTTTTATTTTTATTGCTTTTGTTTATTCTTGCTACTAGATCTCAATTTTGTACTTCAACCGCTTTATTCTTATATTATTGATTTTTTAGAAAAATGAAAATAATGTGTTGATGATTCATGTGAAAGAAGAAGAGAATGAAGTAGTGGATAAGATTTGGTGATATGAAAATTGATCTTTCTTTGGTGTTGGCTGGTGAGTGGTGCAGAAGATTTTGTAATCACAATTTTCTGCAATTCAAAAGAGGGTTCAACAGTGAGATAGGGTGGATGTGAGAGAGAGGAAGGTTTTTTGCTTGTTGAAGATGGGTTCTCTCATTAATAAGTCAGTTTTCGAATACCCATCCAATTTCATCAATTAATGTAAATCATTATCCATAGCCTACAATTAAATTACTGGGACTACAATAAAATATCATTTAACTCATGCATTGAAAAATCACACCTATCATTAACTTTAAATTCATGCCTCGATGTACTCTTGATAAAATGCAAAATTTTGCCACTACTGCACTCATTTACCCACTAAAATATCATTTACTTATTGGAAAATCACATATATCATTAACTCTAATTCATGCATTGATACACTCTTTTACTCGCATTACTCAATGCTTTGCATAATTCTCTAAATGTTCTACATCATTTGCTAAAAAGGAAATGAACAAATCGTAAATGAATTCATTTATAAATGCTACATAGATATTATTTATTAATCATTCTCTATGCACAATTAATCTTAGCAATTCTCAATACACCGTTAATGCTCCTTCATTTTCAATGCACCATTAATGCTGATTTATTTAATGCACCATTAGTTCTCAATCGTTCTCAATACACCATTAAGACTCAATTATCCTCAATGCACCATGAATTCACAATAATTCTCAATGCACTCATCTACAAATGTTGCATAGTCATTAATGCTTAATCATTGTCATTGCATAATTAATATGCAGTCATACTCAATGCTGATATATTCTCACTACATCATTAATGCTCAATCATTTTCTATGCATCATTAATTGTTCAATCATTCACAAAACACCATTAAGGTTTAACCTTTCTCAATACGCCATTAATGTTCAGTCCTTCTCAATATACCATTAATACTCATCTATTCTTTATGGATCATTAATGCTCAATGATTCTCAATGTACTATTAATGCTCAGTAATTCTCAATGCATCATTAATTCTCAGTCATTTTCATTGAGAGTGGAAGGCAATATTAGAACTAAAAATGTATGAAATTAATCGTCACTTAAGCAACTCTTGCATGTGATCCAATTAAAAGAGATATTACAAGAGGATATATAATAGACATAACTCTTATGTATTTGTAAATATTGTTATGGTTAATACTTTCATTTGTTTGTTTGGCTTTTGGTTGCAGTGTTTCAAGAACTTCATTAATTATGTACTAAGTTCTTTATTTCAAGTTTCAACTTTGGGTCGCTACTTGAGTTATTTAAAGTTTATTTTCGTTTTTCAAATGTAAAGTGAGATTAAATACTTTGATTGTGAATTATTAACTTCCATCTTACTTTGATATAATTTTTGTTGAGTGGACTTATCACGTAACATTTTAATTTAAGAAGTTTTGTTTAGAAATGCTAATCATAAAAAAAATATGATATGTTTTGTTTGTAAATGCCCTTAAAAGGCATATTAAGACAATTTTTATTTCAATATCGTATCTCAATTAAGTTCTTTTGTGTTTTTTAATAGACCCATGCAGTTTCCAATTTTTTGTTAAAATTATGTCGTTATTATTGCATTAATCTAATTTATATATAGATTGTAGGACTATAGCAGAAGGGCTTTAATTTACTAAACATCTTGCTACTAACAAAGTTTGTTATTCTTCCTTTTTAAGAATACGCTTCTCACCATGTTGAGAATGATGTGGATGTTTATCTAGCCTTAAGTTATCTTCAATTGACTCAATTTTCACGTAAACATTAGCTTTATGATTAAATATTCATAAGTAGCCATACATTGTTTTGATATGAAAAACGTCTATTATTTATAGATAAGATTGAATACTATCACTTGTTTTATTGATTGTGATTATTATAATAGAGAGATCAATTATTATTTTTTATATTGGTACAGAAAAACATATATTATGTGCATTATTCCTAAACGTAAGTGCATATATTCGTATAACTGTTTTATTTTAGTTTTTTGGAAAATAAAACTATAACTATAACTATCCCAAATATAATTTTGGAAAAGCAAAATGTTAAAATTTTTAAATTGTAATATGTAGTAAATTTATAATTTGACTTATACATTACAAGAAATTTTGAGATTTGCGACAGATTGATTGCGACGGTGCCAAACGACCGCCGCTGCATTTCTAAGCAAAACCAAGGCGCTAGTTTTTTTCCAATCCCGCGTCCCAATTTTTGCAAGTCCCGCCCTCTAAAATTCTTCTCATATCTCTGCGACCCTTTTCTCCCAAAACCAAAAACCCTTTTCTCCCAAATTTGTTTACTTCAAATTTCCCAAATCCCTCGATCTCCCCATCTATGTGGAAGTTTGATCTCTCCATCTCTGGAATTGAAGCAATTTCTCTTCTCTGCGGTAAGCTTCATGCCATTTATCTTTTATGCGATCGAATGCTTGGTGTTGGTTGATAGTGAATCTCATTAGCTGAGCATTTTATTTGTGTTCTTGTTTACAATATGATTTTCTTCATTACAAAGGGTTTATCATGTTTATGATAAGACGAGGAACAAGTTTGGTGCAAAACCTAGGGTGTTTTTGTATATAGACTTTTAATGTTTTGGTAAGGACTTAGGACTGGGCATTTGGATTTGCGACACCTAACTTACAAGAAATTTTCTTCAAAACCGTGATTTCCAAAGTCTCGCGTTCTGATTTGCTTCCCTCAAATCTCTCAAATTCCTAAAACCTCAATGTCCCCCAAATATCCTTGCTCTCACAATTTCACTTTTATCTCTTACTACCTTTCCATTCGATCTCTGTTCGTTGCAACCTATGGTACGATTTCCTTTCCGTTGTTAGCATTTTGATTACACTGTTCCAATTGGTGCTGATTTTTTGCTTCGAATGCCAATTCAACCGTCGCATGTAGTGTTACCAAACGACGAGGTACTTTCAGTTTTCTGTGTATTGTATCTATTTCAACTTATTTTCTGTTTTCTGATATTTATATTCTCTTCCATTTATGTTCTCTTTTCTGCGATTTGGTATTTTCATTTGCATTCATTTATCAATTTGTGTTCTCTTCTAAACACACTGATCACTATGGATAATAGGAGAGCTTACAAGTTGTGCTAGCTAAGATTAGAGATACAAACTTATATACAATCCCAAATTTTAACCAAGCAGATCAGTTTTATAACCTATCATTTTGCCCATGTTTAGAATCTGTTAGTGTGTGGGTTAGTTTTGTATACACTGGTAATGATGAGTTGATGTTTCAAGTGTTTAAAGTTATGATAATGAAACAATTTGCAATGATTGGCTTAGGTAAGATTAGATATTTTTTAGGCATTGAAGTTTTAGAAACGACACGGTTTACGCCAAAATAAAAACGTTTTCTTGTCTTAGTCGTTCTAATACGTGTCAAGGTCAATCATTAGTAGTGAGAGGTTGAGGTGCACAACACAGATTTAGAGGAAAAATTGGGATGTCAGTTTGATGAGTTTGTGTTGTAACAAAGGTTTAAAATCTTAGCTGCATCATGATCATTGATACTTTGGAGAAATATTGTCAAATGCAACCGGTAGAACCTCAATTGCAGTTGTGGAAATATCAAAAACCTTTGTGTAAAGAGTCCAATTATTAAGCAATATAGCAACCCGATGTGGGAGATTGTTTCTGCCTTTTAATAGCATCAGAAAAGAATTAACTAGGCTTTGCTGCTATTAGTATCAGAAAAGAATTTAAAAATGCTATTATGCTATGTTTGGGATGCCTGTATAATATTTTATTTCATTGCTACCAATATGAAAGGATCAATGTTGTGTTGTTGTTTTATTTACCATTGCATGACTGTACATTTGAAAGGTTATTGAAATCTCAATCTGGGGTTTCAAAATAATTCATGGTGAAATATCTGATGTTGGTTAATGTGGTTTATTTGAGCATGGTTTGTATACAGGTATACAACTACAGGCATAACATGGTTTTTACTAGTCTTTAGTTTAGCCAGTTTCATTTGTGAAGTGAACTATGTGCTGCATAGATGGTTATTATGTGCAATCTTGTACAATAATGACAATGTTTAGCTGTTTACTGTAAATATGTTTACTTAACAATTGGGTTTGAGGGTACGAACTTATCCAACTGTGTTGTTTGACACCTAAAATTTATTGTATTTTGCAGAATGGACTTCTCTATACAGGTGGTGAGGACCGAAATATCACAGCATGGGACATAAAAAGTGGAAAAGCTGCATATTGTTGTGTTCAATGATGAGGCTACAGGGGATGATGAACCATATCTAGTGGCATCTGCATCATCTGATGGGGCTATTCGCGTATGGGATGTTCGAATGGCTGCCACAGAGAAGCCAAATCCACTGGCTGAGTGTAAGACACAGTCAAGGCTGACGTGCCTTGCTGGATCGTGTCTTAAATGTAAGTTGAAATTTTTTAATCCTTGAAATATCTCAAATTTCTGGCTTTAAATACCGGATTTAATAAACCATAAATCAAGAGGTTTCATTATCAAATACCGGATTTAATAAACCATAAATCGAGAGGTTTAGCTTGTTTGTGCTGAATTGGGTATTGTTTAGAGATTCGTGTCTCTGTTTAATGGTTATTCCATTTGTGAAGTTGGCAAGGATGTAGCTGGTATTGCTGGTACTTTTTCTTTCTCTATGTGTCATGGATATTTTTATCACATGTAACACTTTGGACTTATCTTTATCTTTATCATGATGTATGCTTGTTTATTTTTAGGGAACATATTTGCTTTTGGGCTATTTGTATAGATAAACCAGTCGCAAAATATTAACTACATGTGTTTTAGGGTGCAGCTAGGTTAAAACAGGAGGGAAGGAAAATTTCTTATTATTATTATTGAAACAGAAACAGTACAAATATATATATATACAATGCTGCCAGCTATCTAATAAATGCAGAATAAAGTAAAAATAAATTAGGAAATAAATCAAATCAGAGTGATTTGATTATTTCCCAAAATATAAATAAACTTAAATAGAAAATCAACTAATAAACACAATCATATCAGATCTGATTGCTATATGTCAACACCCCCCCTCAAGTTGGTGCATATATGTCTAGCATGCCCAACTTGCTTACAAGAAATTCAAAACTGGGTCTGAACAGTCATTTGGTAAGGATATCAGCAACTTGTTGTGAAGTAGGGACAAAAGACATGCAAATCAGACCTGCATCTACTTTCTCTTTTATAAAATGTCTATCAATTTCAACATGTTTGGTTCGGTCATGTTGAACAGGATTTTGAGAAATACTAATTGCTGCCTTGTTGTCGCAATACAGCTTCATTGGAAGATTTATAGGAAGTTTAAGCTCTTCTAAGATTCTTTGAAGCCATAGGATTTCACAAACACCTTGGGCCGTTGCCCTATACTCTGCCTCAGCACTGCTTCTAGCTACTACATTTTGTTTCTTGCTCCTCCAAGTAACTAAGTTTCCCCAAACAAATGTGCAGTAACCAGATGTTGACTTTCTATCCGTGATGGACCCTGCCCAATCTGCGTCAGTAAATACCTCAATGCCTTGTTGATCAGTTTTTTGGAAAAACAGTCCCCTTCCGGGGGAACTTTTGAGATACCTTAGAATACGGTAAACAGCCTCTAAATGTTCTTCATGAGGTGAATGCATAAACTGACTCACTAAGCTAACAGCAAAGGCTATATCTGGACGAGTATGAGATAGATAAATTAGTCTTCCTACTAATCTTTGATACCGAGATGTATCCACTGGATCACCACTGCCATCACTACCAATTTTCTGATTAGGATCTATTGGAGTATCAGCTGGCCTACAACCCATCATCCCGGTTTCTTTTAGAAGGTCTAAAATATATTTCTGTTGTGATACAACAATCCCTTTCTTTGATCTTGCAACTTCCATTCCCAAAAAATATTTTAAAGACCCAAGATCTTTAATTTCAAACTCAGCAGCAAGAGATGCCTTCAAATTTTTTATTTCATTAGAATCATCCCCAGTGATAACAATATCATCTACATAAACGATCAATATAGTCATTTTACCTTCAGAAGAATGTTTCACAAACATGGTGTGATCGCTTTGACATTGAGAATATCCATGCTTCTTAACAAATTGGGTGAATCTTTCAAACCACGCTCGAGGTGACTGTTTCAAGCCATAAAGAGACTTCTGAAGCTTGCAGACCTTTTGGTTGAATTTAAATTCAAACCCCGGGGGTGAATCCATATAGACTTCCTCCTCTAAATCTCCATTTAAAAACGCATTTTTTACGTCTAGCTGCTGTAATGGCCAATCCAAGTTAACCGCTAAAGATAAAAGAACTCTAATGGTGTTAAGTTTTGCAACAGGAGCAAAAGTTTCTGAGTAATCAATACCATAAGTTTGTGTAAAGCCTTTGGCAACTAGCCTGGCCTTATACCTCTCTACTGATCCATCAGCCTTGTGTTTTATGGTAAACACCCATTTGCACCCCACAGTTCTCTTTCCCCTAGGTAGATCCACCTCTTTCCAAGTTTGATTTTTTATAAGAGCACTCATCTCCTCCAAGACAGCTTATTTCCACTTAGGAACCCTTAGAGCTTGTTGTATATCTCTTGGGATCTCTGTTTTTGTCAGTTCACAAGTAAAAGCTCTAAATGTGGGGGACAATTTGTCATAAGATATAAAGTTACTGATAGGATGTTTTGTACATGCTCTTATCCCTTTTCTAACAGCAATGGGTAGACTAGAATCATCAAAGGTAGGTTCTAAAGGAACAAAATCATTGGGAACAGGTTCAGCAAAGACAAGATTATTATGATCAAAATTTTCAGAATTTTGAAAGGGTACAACAGAATTAGAAAGACTCGTACCTGTTGGATCCTTGGATGTTTGGCAGTGTTGAGGTTCTCTTCTCTGAGGCACTTTTTTTCTTAAGTATACGTGGTCAAATGGTTGGATACCTTCGTTACCAATCTCAACTGTCTCATTCTCAACTTCTGGTTCTGTCAAAACATTTTCTTGAATATTATGTTCATGGCTTTCTTGACTAGATTCACCCAAAGATTTTGTTTTGTTATTTTCCTCAATTTCTAGTATTTTCAAATAGGATTCTGTTATGTTACTTTTCTCACAATCTGTTTTTTCCAAATTGTTTAGAAAATCCAAATTTGCAATTTTTAAATATTGAACATCATCTTCTTTAATTATCCCCCCTTGAAGATGATTACCAAAAAAAGGAGTTTTTTCAAAGAAAGTGACATCCATAGTCACAAAAATCTTTTTGGAAATAGGTTCAAAACATTTGTATCCTTTTTGATTGGATGCATAGCCAATAAAAACACATTTTCTTGCTCTAGGCTCAAGTTTTCCTTGATTCAGATCATGAATATGAACAAAAACAGTACATCCAAATATCTTTAGGGGTAGAGTGTATGAAAGTTTATTATTAGGAAATAGACATGTGAAAACATCAAAAGGAGTTTTGTAATTTAAAATTTTGGTAGGCATCCTATTTATTAAATATGTTCCAGTGAGAATTGCTTCTCCCCAAAGATACTTTGGAACCTTATTTTGAAACAACAATGCCCTAGCAACTTCAAGGAGATGTTTATTTTTTCGTTCAGCCACTCCATTTTGTTGTGGAGTATCCACACATGAACTTTGATGAATGATACCTTGTTGTAGGAAAAACTCATTTAAGTGTTTATTAAAATATTCCCTTCCATTATCACTACGGAGAATTTTGATTTTTACTTGAAATTGGGTCAAAATCATTTGAAAAAAACTTTTGAAGATACTTTCAACTTCAGATTTTGTTGTCATTAAGTAAACCCAAGTTAATCGAGTGTAATCATCTATGAAGGTAATAAACCATCTTCTTCCATTAGGAGTAGGGTCCCTACAAGGTCCCCAAACATCACTATGAATTAATGTGAATGGACTAGATGGTTTATGCACCTGAGGAGAATAGGAAGAACGATGATGCTTTGCAAATTGGCAAACTTCACAAAAAAACTGATCTGGATTTTTATTCTTAAAATACTCGGGAAATAAGTGCTTCAAATACAAAAAATTTGGGTGTCCTAGCCTATAATGCCATAACATTATTTCCTCATTATTATGAACCAAAACTGAGTTGAGACAATTACTATGAAATTCCTCTTTAAGATCAGCCTCATCATCGAAGAGATAGAGACCATTGACCTCTTTAGCACTGCCAATCATCCTCCCCGATTTCAACTCCTGAAATTGACAATTAACTGGGTTAAAAATAGCCAAACAGTTAAGATCTTGTGTTAATTTGCTTATGGACAGCAAGTTACATGACAAATTTGGAACATGAAGGACATTGTGAAGAGTTAGAGTTTTAGAAATAGGAATAGAACCAACTCCAGCTATAGTGGAAAAAGTACCATCAGCTATCTTTACCTTTTTATGACCTGCACAAGTACTATAAGTGGAAAACAATTTTGAGCAATCTGTCATATGATCAGTGGCTCCAGAATCGATGATCCATGGAGTTTTTGAATTTGGTTTGGAACTCAAAAGAGCAGAAGAGAAAGAGATACCTTTTTGAGCAAGAGAGGATGAAGAAGTAACTGACATAGAGGTAAAGAGCTTATACATGTGCTCTAGTTGTTCCTTAGAGAAAGGAGATGTCTCAGAGTTAACTTTATTCTCCACATTTTCTCCATTTGCAGCTTGGAAGGCCTTACCCTCTCCATTTGGCTTCTTCTTCCAGTTGGGTGGTTTTCCATTAAGTTTCCAACAAGTTTCCTTAGTGTGCCATGGTCGTCTACAATGATCACACCAAGGTCGTTTTTTTCTTTCTCCATCTGCTTCGTATCCCTTTGCAGCCATAGCTGAACTCTCAGTTTCTTGCACCCTTGTACTATCAGAGTTTTGCAGCATAACTTTCCTTCTGGATTCCTCCCTCCTTACTTCAGAAAATACTTCCCTCAATGAAGGCAACGGTTTTCTGCCCAAAATTCGACCACGGACTTCATCAAGTTCTGGATTGAGTCCTGCTAGAAACATATAAACCCTATCATTCTCTTCTCTTTTCTTAAATCTGTTTGCATCTTTGGAATTCTCCCAATCATCCTCATAACATTGGTCAAGCTCCTGCCAAAGGACAACCATGAGATTAAAGAATGTTGTGACATCTTTATCTCCTTGTTTGGACTGCCACAAACGAGTTTTAAGTTCATAAATCTGTGAGGAGTTCTCCAAGTCGGAATAGCAATCGCGTACAGCTTCCCACATCTCTTTTGCAGTGGAAATGAATAGGTAGGGCTTCCCAATGGAAGATTCCATTGAGTGAATCAGCCACCCAATGATTAGGGAGTTCTCTGACTTCCATTTTTGGTAGGCTGGATCGGTCTTCTCTGGTTGAGGAGTATCTCCAGTCAAGTAGCCTAACTTTCCCTTGCCATCAAGAGCTAACTTCACAGTCTGGGCCCATTCAACATAGTTTCTGCCATTCAGCTTTTGGATTAGAAGCTGTAAACCAGAGTTTATGGATAGTGGATCATTTGTGGTAGGGGTTGACACGATTTTAGGGTCACCAGAATTTTTTTCTGGTATTGTAGTAGTGGAGGAACAATTTTTTTCAGTTTGTAAGGACATGGTGAGCTGCCACAGGATCAGAGCCGAAGCTCTGATACCATGTGTTTTAGGGTGCAGCTAGATTAAAACAGGAGGGAAGGAAAATTTCTTATTATTATTATTGAAACAGAAACAGTACAAATATATATATATACAATGCTGCCAGCTATCTAATGAATGCAGAATAAAGTAAAAATAAATTAGGAAATAAATCAAATCAGAGTGATTTGATTATTTCCCAAAATATAAATAAACTTAAATAGAAAATCAACTAATAAACACAATCATATCAGATCTGATTGCTATATGTCAACACCCCCCCTCAAGTTGGTGCATATATGTCTAGCATGCCCAACTTGCTTACAAGAAATTCAAAACTGGGTCTGAACAGTCCTTTGGTAAGGATATCAGCAACTTGTTGTGAAGTAGGGACAAAAGGCATGCAAATCAGACCTGCATCTACTTTCTCTTTTATAAAATGTCTATCAATTTCAACATGTTTGGTTCGGTCATGTTGAACAGGATTTTGAGAAATACTAATTGCTGCCTTGTTGTCGCAATACAGCTTCATTGGAAAATTTATAGGAAGTTTAAGCTCTTCTAAGATTCTTTGAAGCCATAGGATTTCACAAACACCTTGGGCCATTGCCCTATACTCTGCCTCAGCACTGCTTCTAGCTACTACATTTTGTTTCTTACTCCTCCAAGTAACTAAGTTTCCCCAAACAAATGTGCAGTAACCAGATGTTGACTTTCTATCCGTGATGGACCCTGCCCAATCTGCGTCAGTAAATACCTCAATGCCTTGTTGATCAGTTTTTTGGAAAAACAGTCCCCTTCCGGGGGAACTTTTGAGATACCTTAGAATACGGTAAACAGCCTCTAAATGTTCTTCATGAGGTGAATGCATAAACTGACTCACTAAGCTAACAGCAAAGGCTATATCTGGACGAGTATGAGATAGATAAATTAGTCTTCCTACTAATCTTTGATACCGAGATGTATCCACTGGATCACCACTACCATCACTACCAATTTTCTGATTAGGATCTATTGGAGTATCAGCTGGCCTACAACCCATCATCCCGGTTTCTTTTAGAAGGTCTAAAATATATTTCTGTTGTGATACAACAATCCCTTTCTTTGATCTTGCAACTTCCATTCCCAAAAAATATTTTAAAGACCCAAGATCTTTAATTTCAAACTCAGCAGCAAGAGATGCCTTCAAATTTTTTATTTCATTAGAATCATCCCCAGTGATAACAATATCATCTACATAAACGATCAATATAGCCATTTTACCTTCAGAAGAATGTTTCACAAACATGGTGTGATCGCTTTGACATTGAGAATATCCCTGCTTCTTAACAAATTGGGTGAATCTTTCAAACCACGCTCGAGGTGACTGTTTCAAGCCATAAAGAGACTTCTGAAGCTTGCAGACCTTTTGGTTGAATTTAAATTCAAACCCCGGGGGTGAATCCATATAGACTTCCTCCTCTAAATCTCCATTTAAAAACGCATTTTTTACGTCTAGCTGCTGTAATGGCCAATCCAAGTTAACCGCTAAAGATAAAAGAACTTTAATGGTGTTAAGTTTTGCAACAGGAGAAAAAGTTTCTGAGTAATCAATACCATAAGTTTGTGTAAAGCCTTTGGCAACTAGCCTGGCCTTATACCTCTCTACTGATCCATCAGCCTTGTGTTTTATGGTAAACACCCATTTGCACCCCACAGTTCTCTTTCCCCTAGGTAGATCCACCTCTTTCCAAGTTTGATTTTTTATAAGAGCACTCATCTCCTCCAAGACAGCTTCTTTCCACTTAGGAACCCTTAGAGGTTGTTGTATATCTCTTGGGATCTCTGTTTTTGTCAGTTCACAAGTAAAAGCTCTAAATGTGGGGGACAATTTGTCATAAGATATAAAGTTACTGATAGGATGTTTTGTACATACTTTTATCCCTTTTCTAACAGCAATGGGTAGACTAGAATCATCAAAGGTAGGTTCTAAAGGAACAAAATCATTGGGAACAGGTTCAGCAAAGACAAGATTATTATGATCAAAATTTTCAGAATTTTGAAAGGGTACAACAGAATTAGAAAGACTCGTACCTGTTGGATCCTTGGATGTTTGACAGTGTTGAGGTTCTCTTCTCTGAGGCACTTTTTTTCTTAAGTATACGTGGTCAAATGGTTGGATACCTTCGTTACCAATCTCAACTGTCTCATTCTCAACTTCTGGTTTTGTCAAAACATTTTCTTGAATATTATGTTCATGGCTTTCTTGACTAGATTCACCCAAAGATTTTGTTTTGTTATTTTCCTCAATTTCTAGTATTTTCAAATAGGATTCGGTTATGTTACTTTTCTCACAATCTGTTTTTTCCAAATTGTTTAGAAAATCCAAATTTGCAATTTTTAAATATTGAACATCATCTTCTTTAATTATCCCTCCTTGAAGATGATTACCAAAAAAAGGAGTTTTTTCAAAGAAAGTGGCATCCATAGTCACAAAAATCTTTTTGGAAATAGGTTCAAAACATTTGTATCCTTTTTGATTGGATGCATAGCCAATAAAAACACATTTTCTTGCTCTAGGCTCAAGTTTTCCTTGATTCAGATCATGAATATGAACAAAAACAGTACATCCAAATATCTTTAGGGGTAGAGTGTATGAAAGTTTATTATTAGGAAATAGACATGTGAAAACATCAAAAGGAGTTTTGTAATTTAAAATTTTGGTAGGCATCCTATTTATTAAATATGTTCCAGTGAGAATTGCTTCTCCCCAAAGATACTTTGGAACCTTATTTTGAAACAACAATGCCCTAGCAACTTCAAGGAGATGTTTATTTTTTCGTTCAGCCACTCCATTCTGTTGTGGAGTATCCACACATGAACTTTGATGAATGATACCTTGTTGTAGGAAAAACTCATTTAAGTGTTTATTAAAATATTCTCTTCCATTATCACTACGGAGAATTTTGATTTTTACTTGAAATTGGGTCAAAATCATTTGAAAAAAACTTTTGAAGATACTTTCAACTTCAGATTTTGTTGTCATTAAGTAAACCCAAGTTAATCGAGTGTGATCATCTATGAAGGTAATAAACCATCTTCTTCCATTAGGAGTAGGGTTCCTACAAGGTCCCCAAACATCACTATGAATTAATGTGAATGGACTAGATGGTTTATGCACCTGAGGAGAATAGGAAGAACGATGATGCTTTGCAAATTGGCAAACTTCACAAAAAAACTGATCTGGATTTTTATTCTTAAAATACTCGGGAAATAAGTGCTTCAAATACAAAAAATTTGGGTGTCCTAGCCTATAATGCCATAACATTATTTCCTCATTATTATGAACCAAAACTGAGTTGAGACAATTACTATGAAATTCCTCTTTAAGATCAGCCTCATCATCGAAGAGATAGAGACCATTGACCTCTTTAGCACTGCCAATCATCCTCCCCGATTTCAACTCCTGAAATTGACAATTAACTGGGTTAAAAATAGCCAAACAGTTAAGATCTTGTGTTAATTTGCTTATGGACAGCAAGTTACATGACAAATTTGGAACATGAAGGACATTGTGAAGAGTTAGAGTTTTAGAAATAGGAATAGAACCAACTCCAGCTATAGTGGAAAAAGTACCATCAGCTATCTTTACCTTTTTATGACCTGCACAAGTACTATAAGTGGAAAACAATTTTGAGCAATCTGTCATATGATCAGTGGCTCCAGAATCGATGATCCATGGAGTTTTTGAATTTGGTTTGGAACTCAAAAGAGCAGAAGAGAAAGAGATACCTTTTTGAGCAAGAGAGGATGAAGAAGTAACTGACATAGAGGTAAAGAGCTTATACATGTGCTCTAGTTGTTCCTTAGAGAAAGGAGATGTCTCAGAGTTAACTTTATTCTCCACATTTTCTCCATTTGCAGCTTGGAAGGCCTTACCCTCTCCATTTGGCTTCTTCTTCCAGTTGGGTGGTTTTCCATTAAGTTTCCAACAAGTTTCCTTAGTGTGCCATGGTCGTCTACAATGATCACACCAAGGTCGTTTTTTTCTTTCTCCATCTGCTTCGTATCCCTTTGTAGCCATAGCCGAACTCTCAGTTTCTTGCACCCTTGTACTATCAGAGTTTTGCAGCATAACTTTCCTTCTGGATTCCTCCCTCCTTACTTCAGAAAATACTTCCCTCAATGAAGGCAACGGTTTTCTGCCCAAAATTCGACCACGGACTTCATCAAGTTCTGGATTGAGTCCTGCTAGAAACATATAAACCCTATCATTCTCTTCTCTTTTCTTAAATCTGTTTGCATCTTTGGAATTCTCCCAATCATCCTCATAACATTGGTCAAGCTCCTGCCAAAGGACAACCATGAGATTAAAGAATGTTGCGACATCTTTATCTCCTTGTTTGGACTGCCACAAACGAGTTTTAAGTTCATAAATCTGTGAGGAGTTCTCCAAGTCGGAATAGCAATCGCGTACAGCTTCCCACACCTCTTTTGCAGTGGAAATGAATAGGTAGGGCTTCCCAATGGTAGATTCCATTGAGTGAATCAGCCACCCAATGATTAGGGAGTTCTCTGACTTCCATTTTTGGTAGGCTGGATCGGTCTTCTCTGGTTGAGGAGTATCTCCAGTCAAGTAGCCTAACTTTCCCTTGCCATCAAGAGCTAACTTCACAGTCTGGACCCATTCAACATAGTTTCTGCCATTCAGCTTTTGGATTAGAAGCTGTAAACCAGAGTTTATGGATAGTGGATCATTTGTGGTAGGGGTTGACACGATTTTAGGGTCACCAGAATTTTTTTCTGGTATTGTAGTAGTGGAGGAACAATTTTTTTCAGTTTGTAAGGACATGGTGAGCTGCCACAGGATCAGAGCCGAAGCTCTGATACCATGTGTTTTAGGGTGCAGCTAGATTAAAACAGGAGGGAAGGAAAATTTCTTATTATTATTATTGAAACAGAAACAGTACAAATATATATATATACAATGCTGCCAGCTATCTAATGAATGCAGAATAAAGTAAAAATAAATTAGGAAATAAATCAAATCAGAGTGATTTGATTATTTCCCAAAATATAAATAAACTTAAATAGAAAATCAACTAATAAACACAATCATATCAGATCTGATTGCTATATGTCAACCCCCCCCCTCAAGTTGGTGCATATATGTCTAGCATGCCCAACTTGCTTACAAGAAATTCAAAACTGGGTCTGAACAGTCCTTTGGTAAGGATATCAGCAACTTGTTGTGAAGTAGGGACAAAAGGCATGCAAATCAGACCTGCATCTACTTTCTCTTTTATAAAATGTCTATCAATTTCAACATGTTTGGTTCGGTCATGTTGAACAGGATTTTGAGAAATACTAATTGCTGCCTTGTTGTCGCAATACAGCTTCATTGGAAGATTTATAGGAAGTTTAAGCTCTTCTAAGATTCTTTGAAGCCATAGGATTTCACAAACACCTTGGGCCATTGCCCTATACTTTGCCTCAGCACTGCTTCTAGCTACTACATTTTGTTTCTTGCTCCTCCAAGTAACTAAGTTTCCCCAAACAAATGTGCAGTAACCAGATGTTGACTTTCTATCCGTGATGGACCCTGCCCAATCTGCGTCAGTAAATACCTCAATGCCTTGTTGATCAGTTTTTTGGAAAAACAGTCCCCTTCCGGGGGAACTTTTGAGATACCTTAGAATACGGTAAACAGCCTCTAAATGTTCTTCATGAGGTGAATGCATAAACTGACTCACTAAGCTAACAGCAAAGGCTATATCTGAACGAGTATGAGATAGATAAATTAGTCTTCCTACTAATCTTTGATACCGAGATGTATCCACTGGATCACCACTGCCATCACTACCAATTTTCTGATTAGGATCTATTGGAGTATCAGCTGGCCTACAACCCATCATCCCGGTTTCTTTTAGAATGTCTAAAATATATTTCTGTTGTGATACAACAATCCCTTTCTTTGATCTTGCAACTTCCATTCCCAAAAAATATTTTAAAGACCCAAGATCTTTAATTTCAAACTCAGCAGCAAGAGATGCCTTCAAATTTTTTATTTCATTAGAATCATCCCCAGTGATAACAATATCATCTACATAAACGATCAATATAGCCATTTTACCTTCAGAAGAATGTTTCACAAACATGGTGTGATCGCTTTGACATTGAGAATATCCCTGCTTCTTAACAAATTGGGTGAATCTTTCAAACCACGCTCGAGGTGACTGTTTCAAGCCATAAAGAGACTTCTGAAGCTTGCAGACCTTTTGGTTGAATTTAAATTCAAACCCCGGGGGTGAATCCATATAGACTTCCTCCTCTAAATCTCCATTTAAAAACGCATTTTTTACGTCTAGCTGCTGTAATGGCCAATCCAAGTTAACCGCTAAAGATAAAAGAACTCTAATGGTGTTAAGTTTTGCAACAGGAGCAAAAGTTTCTGAGTAATCAATACCATAAGTTTGTGTAAAGCCTTTGGCAACTAGCCTGGCCTTATACCTCTCTACTGATCCATCAGCCTTGTGTTTTATGGTAAACACCCATTTGCACCCCACAGTTCTCTTTCCCCTAGGTAGATCCACCTCTTTCCAAGTTTGATTTTTTATAAGAGCACTCATCTCCTCCAAGACAGCTTATTTCCACTTAGGAACCCTTAGAGCTTGTTGTATATCTCTTGGGATCTCTGTTTTTGTCAGTTCACAAGTAAAAGCTCTAAATGTGGGGGACAATTTGTCATAAGATATAAAGTTACTGATAGGATGTTTTGTACATGCTCTTATCCCTTTTCTAACAGCAATGGGTAGACTAGAATCATCAAAGGTAGGTTCTAAAGGAACAAAATCATTGGGAACAGGTTCAGCAAAGACAAGATTATTATGATCAAAATTTTCAGAATTTTGAAAGGGTACAACAGAATTAGAAAGACTCGTACCTGTTGGATCCTTGGATGTTTGGCAGTGTTGAGGTTCTCTTCTCTGAGGCACTTTTTTTCTTAAGTATACGTGGTCAAATGGTTGGATACCTTCGTTACCAATCTCAACTGTCTCATTCTCAACTTCTGGTTCTGTCAAAACATTTTCTTGAATATTATGTTCATGGCTTTCTTGACTAGATTCACCCAAAGATTTTGTTTTGTTATTTTCCTCAATTTCTAGTATTTTCAAATAGGATTCTGTTATGTTACTTTTCTCACAATCTGTTTTTTCCAAATTGTTTAGAAAATCCAAATTTGCAATTTTTAAATATTGAACATCATCTTCTTTAATTATCCCCCCTTGAAGATGATTACCAAAAAAAGGAGTTTTTTCAAAGAAAGTGACATCCATAGTCACAAAAATCTTTTTGGAAATAGGTTCAAAACATTTGTATCCTTTTTGATTGGATGCATAGCCAATAAAAACACATTTTCTTGCTCTAGGCTCAAGTTTTCCTTGATTCAGATCATGAATATGAACAAAAACAGTACATCCAAATATCTTTAGGGGTAGAGTGTATGAAAGTTTATTATTAGGAAATAGACATGTGAAAACATCAAAAGGAGTTTTGTAATTTAAAATTTTGGTAGGCATCCTATTTATTAAATATGTTCCAGTGAGAATTGCTTCTCCCCAAAGATACTTTGGAACCTTATTTTGAAACAACAATGCCCTAGCAACTTCAAGGAGATGTTTATTTTTTCGTTCAGCCACTCCATTTTGTTGTGGAGTATCCACACATGAACTTTGATGAATGATACCTTGTTGTAGGAAAAACTCATTTAAGTGTTTATTAAAATATTCCCTTCCATTATCACTACGGAGAATTTTGATTTTTACTTGAAATTGGGTCAAAATCATTTGAAAAAAACTTTTGAAGATACTTTCAACTTCAGATTTTGTTGTCATTAAGTAAACCCAAGTTAATCGAATGTGATCATCTATGAAGGTAATAAACCATCTTCTTCCATTAGGAGTAGGGTCCCTACAAGGTCCCCAAACATCACTATGAATTAATGTGAATGGACTAGATGGTTTATGCACCTGAGGAGAATAGGAAGAACGATGATGCTTTGCAAATTGGCAAACTTCACAAAAAAACTGATCTGGATTTTTATTCTTAAAATACTCGGGAAATAAGTGCTTCAAATACAAAAAATTTGGGTGTCCTAGCCTATAATGCCATAACATTATTTCCTCATTATTATGAACCAAAACTGAGTTGAGACAATTACTATGAAATTCCTCTTTAAGATCAGCCTCATCATCGAAGAGATAGAGACCATTGACCTCTTTAGCACTGCCAATCATCCTCCCCGATTTCAACTCCTGAAATTGACAATTAACTGGGTTAAAAATAGCCAAACAGTTAAGATCTTGTGTTAATTTGCTTATGGACAGCAAGTTACATGACAAATTTGGAACATGAAGGACATTGTGAAGAGTTAGAGTTTTAGAAATAGGAATAGAACCAACTCCAGCTATGGTGGAAAAAGTACCATCAGCTATCTTTACCTTTTTATGACCTGCACAAGTACTATAAGTGGAAAACAATTTTGAGCAATCTGTCATATGATCAGTGGCTCCAGAATCGATGATCCATGGAGTTTTTGAATTTGGTTTGGAACTCAAAAGAGCAGAAGAGAAAGAGATACCTTTTTGAGCAAGAGAGGATAAAGAAGTAACTGACATAGAGGTAAAGAGCTTATACAGGTGCTCTAGTTGTTCCTTAGAGAAAGGAGATGTCTCAGAGTTAACTTTATTCTCCACATTTTCTCCATTTGCAGCTTGGAAGGCCTTACCCTCTCCATTTGGCTTCTTCTTCCAGTTGGGTGCTTTTCCATTAAGTTTCCTTAGTGTGCCATGGTCGTCTACAATGATCACACCAAGGTCGTTTTTTTCTTTCTCCATCTGCTTCGTATCCCTTTGCAGCCATAGCCGAACTCTCAGTTTCTTGCACCCTTGTACTATCAGAGTTTTGCAGCATAACTTTCCTTCTGGATTCCTCCCTCCTTACTTCAGAAAATACTTCCCTCAATGAAGGCAACGGTTTTCTGCCCAAAATTCGACCACGGACTTCATCAAGTTCTGGATTGAGTCCTGCTAGAAACATATAAACCCTATCATTCTCTTCTCTTTTCTTAAATCTGTTTGCATCTTTGGAATTCTCCCAATCATCCTCATAACATTGGTCAAGCTCCTGCCAAAGGACAACCATGAGATTAAAGAACGTTGTGACATCTTTATCTCCTTGTTTGGACTGCCACAAACGAGTTTTAAGTTCATAAATCTGTGAGGAGTTCTCCAAGTCGAAATAGCAATCGCGTACAGCTTCCCACACCTCTTTTGCAGTGGAAATGAATAGGTAGGGCTTCCCAATGGAAGATTCCATTGAGTGAATCAGCCACCCAATGATTAGGGAGTTCTCTGACTTCCATTTTTGGTAGGCTGGATCGGTCTTCTCTGGTTGAGGAGTATCTCCAGTCAAGTAGCCTAACTTTCCCTTGCCATCAAGAGCTAACTTCACAGTCTGGGCCCATTCAACATAGTTTCTGCCATTCAGCTTTTGGATTAGAAGCTGTAAACCAGAGTTTATGGATAGTGGATCATTTGTGGTAGGGGTTGACACGATTTTAGGGTCACCAGAATTTTTTTCTGGTATTGTAGTAGCGGAGGAACAATTTTTTTCAGTTTGTAAGGACATGGTGAGCTGCCACAGGATCAGAGCCGAAGCTCTGATACCATGTGTTTTAGGGTGCAGCTAGGTTAAAACAGGAGGGAAGGAAAATTTCTTATTATTATTATTGAAACAGAAACAGTACAAATATATATATATACAATGCTGCCAGCTATCTAATGAATGCAGAATAAAGTAAAAATAAATTAGGAAATAAATCAAATCAGAGTGATTTGATTATTTCCCAAAATATAAATAAACTTAAATAGAAAATCAACTAATAAACACAATCATATCAGATCTGATTGCTATATGTCAACACTACATTTATTACAAATAGATAATTTTAATCATTTAGAATAGTTAGTTAGGACTTAGTTTTTATCACAGTTCTTTTAGGCATTTCTTTCTAAAATTCTCCCTCTTATGTTAGCTTGCAGAACCTGACACAGAGATTTGTGCAAGCATGTTAGATTCACTAAATGAATGCTTATAGGTACGGAACACGAGATAACTTAGTTGTATGTGTCTTTATGCTTTTGCCTTATATGTCACTAAATTCTCCCTCTTATTTTGTGTTGTTTTTATACTAGTGCATTTTGGCCTCCTCAAAATAAGAATAAGACAAATGTAATTGGAACACTGAACATGCTTGGGCTTGCAAAGCAAGTTGGAGCAAGGTTGGGAATTTTTTTTCTTTTCTTCTTTTTTAAATCTTTTGTTGATAATTAAACTGTTTATGTCAGTTGATACTAAATCTTAATGTTCACAGGATTTTACTTACATCAACTTCAGAAGTATATGGAGACCTTCTTGTGCATCCACAACCAAAAACCTATTGGGGAAATGTCAATCCTATTGGTACATACTTATCCTCGATCCAAACTTGTGTTTCTATGGCATGCCAAACTAGATAGTCTAACGGTTTTTTTTTTGGTAAACTAGTTAAGTGGATTTACATTATCATTTAGTTTTTAAACTTCAAAGCAGTTTGTCATTTTCAAAAACATTTTTACAGCTATGTACCAAGTTAAACATTTGAGTTTGGTACCTTTGTTAAAATGTGGTATTCTGGGACTTGTGAGTTCATATCATACCATGTCTTTCTTATTTTTATTATCTATGATATGATCGAAGATTATTGGTTTATAATGCTTTATATATAATAAATATTTGCTCTCCAATTTATAAGGCTTTGCATTTGAAATTATTTCTTAATGAAATGTATGAAATAATATTTGATTTTGAGTTGTTTATTACCACTATCAAATCGGGAATTAGTTTGATGTTTGCATGTTTTGATTTTGAGCTTTTGATCTTGTTTGACGTTAATATTAAAGTCTTGATTATTTATGAAAAAGAGAGGTTGAATTTAATATATATACTTATATGTTTTTTCAGGCAACACATACTTATAATCGCCAAGAGATAGAAGACGTTCTTCTGATTCTAGTTGCCGGTCTAATCATGGAACAACATCATTAGGGACTATCTAGATGATTTATAAACTAAGTTTGATGTTGCTTTGCATGTTCAATCACTTTATTAATGTTTTGGTTTTTGAATATTTAAATTAATTTATTTATTATTTTAATTAAATTTAATGTATGGATGTTACTTTTAAATATATTATATGTTTATTTATAATTTTATATTTGTGTATTTTAGTTATATGAATGAGATTTATGAATATTTTTTTATTTTAATGAAATTAATAAAAATGAAAAAAAAGCAAAAAAAAAAAAAAAAATTAAGTTTGCGATGGTTTGCAACCGTCGCAATACCTTCCAGGAAAAAAAAGAATTAAGTTTGCGGCGGTTAGAAGTGTCGCAAATATTTGCGGCAGTTGGAACGAATAACCGTCACAAAACGACCTCGCGACGCACGAATCTGCGACGGTTGGAGAACTGTCGCAAAGATTAAACTGCGGCGGTTGTATTAACCGTCGCAATCCGTATTTTTTCTTGTAGTGATATCATCAAGTTATTTTATACTTTTGTATATAATGCTTTAAAATATGTAAATATATCTTAACTTTTTATTTTATATGTAATTTACCTTGATTGTTCAATTTTTTTTTTATATTATGTTAATATTTACAATAGATATACATAACTTTTTACAATTTTTTAACTTATATAAGTTCTTTAAGCAATAACAATAGAATTTGAAATTGTGCCATAATATTAATTCATCAATATTAATACACAACTAATTATTAAAATTACATTGATATTCAATATGTTTTATATCTATTAAATTTAAAAGTAACGCTTTAATGTTTTATTATTTAGTTTATTATTGAAAAATATTTAAAAGCAAAGATCTTAACCTATCTATGAAAATGTTATAGTAACAATATATCATTTGTATCTTGAAAATAAAATTATAACAAAAAATATAATTTTATCCCAACATATTTTACCTGTGCATCGCATGGGTAGGCGGCTAGTTATGATTATAAAACTAGCGTTTGTTCATTAGCTAATGCTACAATTAGTGATAAATTTAGAAACTTTGTAAGTGTCCACTTTTCGAAGTATAGCGTCGGTTGAGCCGACACAAACATTTATGGACTAATAGAATATAAAAAACATGTGTTAGCGTAAGTTCATTTGACGTTAGTATCAGAGTCGTGGGCTGATGCTAAATTTCGATGCTAAATTTTAATTTTTATTGCATACTTCATATTTAATTCAATGAAAATTTAGAATTTTCCTATTTTAATTTATGGGTCTATGTTTTTTCCTTTTAAAAGTCAAACAATCACAATGATCTAATTCATATAATCTAACCAACGATCTAACTATGATTCATATGAGGAAAAATCTTTACCTTGGCCGCTTTTCTTCCTAGCACAAATCTCTACGTCCCACAAAATTGTTTAAAAGGGAAAGGAGTTCCAAACTTTCAAGGTGAACCCCAAAGTTAGAGATTGAAGAACACCAAGATGAAAACGGAGAAAAATGAAGATGACCTTACCTTTTGTCACACAAAATTGAGAATAAGAGAATGCTAGAGATTATTCTTTTGGACTTACAACTGTTTGATTAACAAGATGACGATGTTGGAGGCGTGAGAACGATGGTGGTTAGGGTTTCTGTCAAACATTAGGTTGTTCTACGTTAGGTAAAAGATTTAGGTTATTTTTATACTTACATGTCAAAACCCACATCAATGGAGTCATTGCTAATGATAGAAAGTAATCAAATTGATATCAGGTAAGAAAGAAAAAAAATCAACACCAGTTTTCCAAACACAACATGTGTAATTTATTTCAAAGGCTGCCAGTGAACAAAGTTTGAAAATCAACTTGCTTATGTGAAAGTATTGTTGTGATGCAACCAAAAAAAAAAAAAACTACAACCAAATAATCATATTAAGTCAAGAATTCATTGGTATCATCTTTTGGAAAACATCAATTCCTATAAGTTGTAGATTAGGTTAATGAATAACAATTATTTTCCAAATTAATTCGTACTATGAAATCACGAGACAACACTTCATAGTATTTAAGCACCAGCAAACTTGGTACCATGGTTTTTTTTGCAAAAATTAAATAATCTTAATAACCACAGGAAAAATTGAAGCTTTGGCAACCACAAATGGTATCATCTTTTGGAAAACATCAATTCCTATAAGCTGTAGATTAGGTTAATGAATAACAATTATTTTTCAAATTAATTCGTACTATGAAATCACGAGACAACATTTCATAGTATTTAAGCACCAACAAATTTGGTACCATGGTTGTTTTTTGCAAAAATTAAATAATGTTAATAACCAGAGGAAAAATGATGTAAATAATCTATCCATCATCTGCCAATGCTTCATCAATAGAGGTAGGCTCAATTGATGAGAGTAAGCCAAACAAAGTGGTATTTTTTAGTGATGATCTGGTCCTCAAAGGATCACTTGCACTACCAATGATTAGAGTTTCAGGATAAAATGACTTGTACTTCTAGCTAGAACTTCCTTTTGACTTATCTTGATTGTTTTTGACTTGGTCATATTCATCTTCTGAAGATTTGTCATCTTCTTCTAATTTTCTTGTATCCCATGACTTTTTAGGTTATTCTAGTTTGTCTGCATTTGCTTCCTCTAGTTCTAGTAAACCTGCAGTTCCCTCAACTTGCTTTGACTTTTTAAGGTCAATATGTTTATCATATAACATAATATAAATTAGATAATTGAAGAGTGGAATCAATACAACCAAAACATCGGTTTTTATTTTGGTGGTTTCTACTTGTTTCTAAATAACAAACTTGTATTCTGCTTTTGCTAAACTGTTCAGGTTCTATGATTCTCCTAGTTCCTCTAAATTTTCACAACCCGCAAAATACTCGTTTGGATTTGATTTTCAAGATCAAGTTGCTTGTTATCACAGTAAATATAATATCTAACAGATAAATAAAGATTAGAGAAATACAACCTAGAAATCAACTTGTTTTTGCATTACTTTGAAAAACCTTGTTAGTTCTTTTTTCGTTTTCAGATTATGAATAGCATATCCTCTGATTAGAGGTTCTAGATGAGGGGATCTGAATTCCCGTCCAAGTTTGTAGTCTTGATGAATTTGATTGGAGTATTTAGAGAAGTCTCCTGATTGTAATTGTTTATAGGAAACTTCTATTGATTGTAATTGATTATGAATAGCATATCCTCCAATTAGAGGTTCTGGATGAGGGGATTTGAATTCCCATCCAAGTTTGTAGTCTTGATGAATTTGATTGGAGTGTTTAGAGAAGTCTCCTGATTGTAATTGTTTATAGGAAACTTCTATTTTTGTTGATGTATCAAGTTCTTTTGGTAATTCAGGAACTGAAGGTAGTTTTGATTCTTCTGGTTGTTCCAGTTCTGTTGATATGTGTGATTCTCTGCCAATTTTGCTTCTATTGTTATGTGTGATTTCTTTCCCAGTTTTGCTTCTTTTGATAGTCTAGATTTTTCTGATATTTCAGGTTCATCTAATAGTTATGGTTCCAATCATCTAGTCTTTATGCTTTCTTCCAAGTGTCACTTGGCTTGTATTTATTAGGTCTTAAAACATAGACCTTTTTCCCTTCATATATTGCAAGCATCCATTGACTAGGCACCATGACTGGTGTTCATTTTTGTTGCTTAGAACATCTGCAAAATAAACAATTCTATCCTTTGGTACCCAAATTTGGTTGAGTCCAAGTTTGTAAGTTCTGAAAGGTTTCTTGTCTTTCCATGTGGTTAGCATAGGACAAGATATTTTAATGTGACCTTTCTTAGAGAAAATAATACATAAATCATCAGAGGGAACAAACTTAGGTTCAATTACTTTTTCTTGAAATCGTATTGCTCTTTTATCATTCCTACTAACACCATAAATCATAGATACATACTTTCTTATTTCCATACCATTATCAAGAAAATCTTGAAATACTTCTTCATGCTTATCAGAGTTACATGTGGTATTTTCAGCCTTAAGATCAGCAATATCAGTTTTCAGAGTTGCATTTTTTGTTTTAACTTTAGCATTTTGATTCTTTAAAACATTAATTTCTTCAGTTAGGTTTGCATTTTATTTCCTAAGTGTTTTCAATTTTCAAGACAATTTGTGATTCTTAAGAAGTCATTTATAACAGTAATTAAATCAGATCGAGTTCAGTCATTCTTTAAAACATTAATTTCTTTAGTTAGGTTTGCAAGTTCTTTCGTAAGTGTTTCCATTTTTAAAGACAATTTGTGATTCTTGTTCAAGAAGTCATTTATAACAGTAATTAAATCAGATCGAGTTAAGTCAGAAAATACCTCAATTTCTTCATCTGCTTATTCACTTCCAGAGTGTGAATCTGTGTTAGATCCAGAGGCAGAGTTGGTGTGAGCCATTAGACCAAAATCTACTTGCTATTCATCATTAGAGGATTCATCATAATCATCCCATGTAGCAATCAAACTCTTCTTCTTGGATCTGGAATCTTTTCTCTATTGTTTTCCTTCTCTAGATTTGGACATTCTAACTTGATATGCCCAGGTTCATTGCATCTATAGCAGATGATGTTTTTCTTTTCAGATTTATCATCATTTCCTCTATTGGACTGCCTGGAATATCTTTGGGGAAATTTATTCTGTATGTTGTGCCACATCTGCTGAATTTTTTTGGGTTTGAAATACAGTTTCTATTCCTCTAAGTCTCTATTATGATCATTTGAATCATATCCTCTGATTCTGCTGTTGCCTTCAGAACTTTCTTCTGCTTGGATTTCAAAACCAAGTTGGTTGCTTCTTCTTGGGCTTATCTTCTGCAAGTTCAATTTCATGTGATTTGAGAGATGGTTAATTCTTCTAGCTTAAGAGTATTCAAATCATTTTCTTCTTGAATGACTGTGATCATAGGTCTCCACTTGCTTGACATATTTCTTAGTACCTTCTTCACATGATAGCAGTAGTATAACTTTTCTCAAGTATCTTTAATCTTGAGACTAGAGTCTGGAATCTGGAAAACACTGTTTCAATGTCGTCATATTCTTCCATCTTGAACAACTCATACTTTTTGACTAGGAGGTTGGTCTTTGCTTCTTGAACTTGGTTGCTTCCTTCATAGGTCAGAATCAGACTATCATAAATACTCTTTGTTGTCTCCTTGTTGGTGCACTTGCCAAACTCCTTGTAAGTGTTTGCATTTATCATGAATGTTCAGGACTTATGATGCATCTTCTTTTGATCAGCATCCATCTCTTTCCTGGGAATCTCAATACCATCAATATTCTTGGGATCAATATAACCATCTTCCACCAAGCTCCAAAGTTCAGGATCTTGTGAAATAAAGAAACTTCTCAGTCTGTCCTTCCAGTACACAAAACGTTCTCCATCAAACAAAGGTGGTCTGTTGATGTTTCCTCCAGCAGCTTCTTTATTGAATCTACACATTTTGAGCCCTTGGATCATTCGTCAAATACTGTAAAGTGCTCAACCTTGAGACCCAGCTTTGACTCCAATAGAAGGTGCAAACACGAGAAGGGGGGTTGAATTGTGTTTGACTAAATTGATAACTTTTTCATTCTTTGATAAAACTGGTTTAGACATGATGATTAACTTGGAGTAGAAGCAATAACAAAATTAAGGAGTGCATGAATAAAGTGACACAAGTAATTTATCTTGGTTCACCACTAACTTGGCTAAATCCAGTCCCTTCACTCAGAAGGATTTAATCCAGTAATTCGACAACTTCAATTACAAAGCACCTGACCCTCCAAGTCTGTCTTCTCAAATAACCTAACAACCCCATACTTTTAAGGAACACACACACCTTGACTCTACCAACCAATTCTTCTCGACACATTATGACAACCCCAAATTTTGAAGGCACACTAACACCACTATTAGGTTTGAATACAAAGGTTTGGAACTTGAGTAGTTGCTTCTAACAAACTGATTATAACAATGACTATCACTCTATAAGAAAAACACTTAGAAAAGATTTCTCATTCGAACAAGTGTTTCTAAGATGAATTTGGAATTTTGAGCTTGAGTTCTTCTACTATTTTCTAACTTTTTGGTGATCTTCTTCTTCAGCCTTGAGTATCTATTTATAGATAAAATTAGGGCTTCAATTTAGTCCTTGTTTGATTCTGAATTGTATCTTCGTTCCAAGCTTGGTCAACAATAATCTTATTCAAAAATAATTCTAAACAAGATGCTTTTTGATAATATGTTATGTAGCAAATTCTTTATTTGTGAATCCAATATGAGTAGTTCTTCTAGATTTATTTTGTTTGTATTTTGTTCAGATTTAGTTTGTAAATTCTTCAGATTAATTATGTTCGTATTGAGTTTGTAAATTGTTCAGATTGATTTTGTTTGTATTTTGTTCAGATTGAGTTGGTAAATTCTTAAGATTGAATTTGTGCGTATTAATTATGTTCGTATTCTGTTCATATTTTGTTTTAGATAAATGTTGATAATATATGCTTGTAAATAATTTATATCTTCTTGTGATAAATTATGATCAAATCTTCTTCAAATCTTGACCATATCTTCTTTTCAACTTGGTCAAAGATTTTCTTCAATCATAAATATGAAGAAAATCTGGTTTTAGATTTTCTTCAAAAACATTTGACCATGTCTTCTTTTCGATTTGGTCAAAGATTTTCTTCAATCATAAATCTGAATCAAATCTTATTTTAGATTTTCTTCAAAAACATTTGACAATATCTTCTTTTCAACTTGGTCAAAGATTTTCTTCAATCATAAATCTGAATAAAATCTTATTTAAATTTTCTTCAAAAACATGAATCTTCTTTCATACTATGTGAAGTTCTCATAAAATAATTTTGTTAACATTAAAACTCTAAGAATAAAACCAACTTGGTTCCAACACATACCGCAACTTGAGTTCATTTGCAGCAGATCAACTTATCAACAACTACCATTTGAATGCACCTAGTCCATATTGTGACCTGTATGTCATAACAATTTATGTTAACATGAACATATCAACAAACATATCATACATACTTTAAGACCCAACACCAATTATCTAGAACTTGACAATTGGATCCATACACCTTAATAAAAACAAAGGCAAATAATAACGAATAATAAATTAGAATCACCAACTCAATTGAAAATAACAATAACAGTTATAGTTTACAATTTATTCAACATATTCAAAAGATATTATATCTGGAAATAAACTACAAATGTCTATTATAACGTAAATTAAAAAAATAAAACATTAAATTCAAATTCTAGTCAGTCTGGAATTATTCCTCTGATGCTAAACCCGTGTCAAATGCCTCTAGCTTCTAAGGAAATAAAAAAAATAAAGGGGTGAGATATAAAATCTCAGCGAGTTTTGAAAAATAATGGGAAGGGTAGTTTAAAAATATTTCTTTCATAGATATACATAAGAACATGAAATTATGATTCTGAAACCATGCATGATCTCAAATCTTTTCTTTGTAAACAAAGAAAAGTCGCCCAATATCTTGATGTGTGTCACCAAGATAATTGAGTTGTTCTCCTCTACCTGTTGTTCCATGCCTGGAAAGACCCTGAATGTCCCACCGTGAATAAGGCCATGCATGAACTGATTAATGATAACATAATGCACTTGTGAATGTTATGTATGCACTGCCTTGGTACCATTGATTTGAAATGTATTGTCACTCCTTAATACTCATAACAACTCAATAATATATTGAAAAATCAAGTGGAAATTAACTTCTAAGTCAATAATTAGAGTTGGACCAGAGGCAACATAGCCATGGGCATATCTCCCGATTAGAGGATACGTGCCTAGAGGATGTATTTGAGGATAAACGTCTAGAGGATGTACCAAAGGATACGCATACAGAGGATGTATTAGAGGATATGCGTCAAGATGATGTATAAGAGGATACGCATCTAGAGGAATGTGAACAGTGACCAGAGTCAGAGGAAGAAGAGAAGAAACAAGGTTAGAGGAAGAAGCGAAGGAGAAACGTCAGAGGAAGAAGAGAAGAAACAACGTCAGAGGAAGAAGAGAATAAGCAATGTCAGAGGAAGAAGAGAAGAAACAACGTCAGAGGAAGAAGAATCAACGTGAAAGGAAGAAGAGTCAATGTCAGAGGAAGAAGAGAAGAAGAAGCAACGTAAGAGGAAAAAGAGAAGAAAAAGCAACGTTAGAGGAATAAGAGAATGAGATATTTTACCACAAGCAGAAACACTTTGAATTTTAATAACGACCACCGCCAGAGGCAACCTGAAGAGAACCACCACATGCAGAAACACTTGTAGAATTAAAATTTGATGTTTTTTTTTATGATGTAATCAGACAATCGTAGTTAATTTTCAAGATGTAATATTTTACTAATCTACTAAACAAGTTGTTAACTATATTTATGAATGTAGTTTTCAGTTATGTTGGTGATTTTAATTTATTATTCATTATTAGTTACCTCTTTTTTATTAAGGTGTATGTGTCCAATTGCCATATTCTAGACAACTAGCAATGGGTCTTACAAAGACATTGTGAAAAAGGTTAAATTGGTGAAGATGAATTTGGCTACAAGTTGTATGATCATTTCTGGTTATGGTGAGGATGAATTTGGCTACAAGTTGTATAATCGTATAGACAAAAAAGTTATTCAGAAGATGTGACGTAGTGTTCATGGAAGACCGAACTATTGATGACATTGATAAGGTGGAGAAGACTACACCTGAGAGAGATAACATCTTGGCTGATGGTGATCCCGTTCGGTCATTTGTTCCTGATTTGGATACTATTGATGATAATGTTCAGAATGATGAGCCACATGATTGTGTTGATGACCATCAGCTTAGAGATGAAATAAATCTTCCAACAAGTGAAGATTATGAGTTGTCACACAATGAAAATCTTAGTGATGCTTCTGAATCATCTCAAACCCAACTCAAGAGGTCTAAGAGGCAAAGACAATCATCTACAAGGTATGTTTCTGATGAGTATGTGAATTTGACTCATGAAGGGGAACCTAAGTGTTTTCAAGAGGCCATGGAGAGTGAAGAAAGTCAAAAGTGGTTGGGTGCAATGCTTGATGAGCTGAAATCATTGCATGATAGTCACACTTATGATTTGGTGAAGTTTCCAAAAGGCAAAAGGACTTTTGAAAATAGGTGGATCTATAAAGTGAAGCTTGAGAGTAACTCAAAGTCTCTAAGGTATAAAGCTAGATTAGTGGTGAAAGGTTTCCGTCAAAAGAAAGGGTGTTGATTTTAATGAGATTTTCTCACATGTGGTAATAATGTCATCGATTAGAATCGTGTTGAGTTTGGTAGCTACTTTTGATTTGGAGGTAGAGGAAATGGATGTAAAAACGGCTTTCCTTCATGGTGATTGGGAAGAAGAGATTTACATGAAGCAACCTGATGGTTTTCTTGTTGAAGGCAAAGAATACTATGTGTGTAGACTAAGAAAAAGTTTATACGGTTTGAAGCAACGTCCAAGGCAGTGGTACAAAAAGTTTGAATTTGTTATGTGTGACCAAGGATACATGAAGACTACTTCTGAAAAATTTTCTAACGATGATTTCATTATCCTATTATTATATGTTGATGACATACTTATTGTTGGGAAATTTTTTTCCAAGATTGACAGGTTAAAGAAGCAGTTGGGCGAGTCATTTTCCATGAAAGACATGGGAGCAACTAAACATATTCTTGGCATAAGAATCATGTGTGACATAAAGGAGAAGAAACTTTGGATGTCACAAGAACACTATATTGAGAGAGTATTGCAAATGTTTCATATGGAAAACTCCAAGGTTGTAAGTACTCCTCTTGCTACTCATTTTAAGTTGAATTCTAAGCAAAGTCCTTCTAGTGAAGATGAGAGCAGTAGATTTTTGTCAAATCCAGGTAGAGAGCATTGAAATGGTATAAAATGGATTTTGAAGGCGAGGCTTTGTTTAAGAGGTGACAAACCTATTTTGTTGGAGTATTCCGACTCAAATATGGTTGGAGATATTGACTCAATGAAGTCCACATCGGGCTATATGATTAAATTTGCAGAGGGAGCTATGGCTTGGCAGTCTAGATTATAGAAATGTTTATCATTGTCTACAACTAAGGCAGAGATCATTGCCATTACCGAAGCATGCAAAGAGTTGATTTGGTTGAAGAAATTCTTGCAGGAGCTTGGGTTTACTCAGGACAAATACGTATTATTTGTCGATATTCAAAGTGCTATTCATCTTGGTAAATTGACATTTCATAGTAGGTCCAAACACATTGATGTGAGGTATCATTGAATACGTGATGTTTTGGAAGCTAAGTTGTTGGAGTTGGCTAAAGTTCATACTGATTAAAATGGTTCTCAAATGGTGACTAAAGCATTACCAAAAGGGAAGTTTGAAACATGTTGTAATATCGCCGGTTCGGCGATTATCTCTGTAATAGCCCTTTTTTTTTTATATAAATAAATTCAAGTTCATAAAGTCAAGAAAATACTTTCGGATCACAACGACCAAAGTCAACAATAATTGCAAGCAATGGAAATTGTTTTCGGAATTAAAAGTCCAAAGTATTTTCAACAGAAAAATAAATCGGGGGTATGAGACCTATCAAACATAGTTCATACCCCTGGGGTATTCTCGGCATCACCTGCACAAATGCACTGCCCCAAAAGTCTCTACTTCCCCCACGTCACATCAAAAAGTGACACATGGACCCACAAGAATAAAAGTCAACAGACAGTTAAAATATAGGGATACAGTCTTCCAAAATAAAATAAATACAACCACAAGAGGAAGACACTCTGTCCCTATATAGCCACCTAATCTGATCATACCACAAAAAGCTATACAACCCGGGTAAACTCCACGCGCCCAGTAAAACCTTCTGACACAGCCTCGGTCAGGTATAACCACTACCTTCCCATCTACGGGGTACTAACCAAAAGGACGGTCCTGATCCTTACTAAGGGCAAAACCCAGATTTCCACAATAATTGTAAAGGTCACTAACCGAAATTAACAAATATCACACAGCATTTAAATTTTAAATGCACAAAATAACCTTTCAACTTAGCATACATCTAGAAAGGGTTTTCATATACCACACATGCATAATCAAAGTTGAAAAATGAAGATTTGGACAAAACTGCACTGTCGTATTCGAATACAGCATCACTGTATTCGAATACAGAGCTAAAACACAAGTTAGTAGCAAAATCCACTTAAATGTATTCGAATACAAGCACCACGTATTCGAATACAACTGCTAAAAATTGCAGATTTGAGTTTCGCAAACGTTTCGAAATCATTCAACACTTACACACAAATTCAAACAATCACACTCATCAATTACGGCACAATCACAACAACCGAGTATGTATATACAATCATCATGGTATATCAAACATGACTCGCGTGCCAAACACCCTAATGCAATGCGTATATGCTAATGCGCATGATTCTGGAATTCCAAACCAAAACCCTCCTCGAAGGGGCGTAAATCATAATTGTCCAACCTCTCACAGACCAGTACTAATTATCAAGGTGCAATCTCTCACGGATCAGCACGATTTACTATCGTACAACCTCTCACAAACCAGCACGATTTTCTATGCGTGCAATCGCTCACAGATCAACACGACTTACAAGAGTGCAATCTGTCACAGATCAGCACGATTTACTATCGTACAACCTCTCACAGACCAGCACGATTTTCTATGCGGGCAATCGCTCACAGATCAACACGACTTACAAGAGTGCAATCTGTCACAGATCAGCACGATTTACTATCGTACAACCTCTCACAGACCAGCACGATTTTCTATGCGTGCAATCAATCATCGCTCACAAATCAGCACAACTTACAAGAGTGCAATCTCTCACAGATCAGAACGACGCGAAAATCCCCGCAAGGATAAGATGAACCAACTATTCACATGGCATCATCTCGTGGCCCATCACGGTTACTACAATCACGATGGCACCATCGCGGTCACCATGTACTATGAATGCATGAGCACACCCTAACTCTTTTCAACACAACCATTTAGTAAATGCAGCTATTAAAAGATTCCCCATTTTTAATGCTCATTTAACATTAATGATTTTTCAAATTCCACACAGAGCATACTCAAATATATATAACTCATAATCCCACAATTCACACCAATTCATATCAATTCATTTTTCCACAAAATCCACACATAAAACACATCTAAAAAATTCATAATATTAATTTGTAACACATCAATCATACCAAACATGAATCACCACAACCATTACGTAAATGCAGCTATTAAAAGATTCCCCATTTTTAAAACTCATTTAACAATAATGGTTTTTCAAACATTTCACAAAGTACACTCAAAACAGATTTTCCTCAAACCCACATCAAATTTAATCCACAATCCACATTAAGTTTAATTCACCATACATACCAAATTTCATCCATTCATTTTCCACAAAACCACAAATAAATCACATTAATTCAAAACTCCAAATTTCCAACATAAACCACCTATATTAAATCTCCAAAATTTTCAACCATAAATCACCAAATTCAAAACTCCAAATTTCCAAACATAAACCACCTATATTAAATCTCCAAATTTTAAATCTCCAAAATTTCCAACAATAAATCACCAAATTCAAAACTCCACAATTTCAAACATAAACCACCAAATTCAATCTCCAAAATTTTCAACCATAAATCACCAAATTCAAAACTCTACAATTTTCAACCACAATACACCCATTAATTTCCATAATTGCAAACATAAATTACACCAAATTAATTTCCACAAATCATCCCTCAAACTCATCAAATTAATTTCCTCAACTCCACATAAAACACCTTAAATTCATTTTCTACAAATTCACACATCAAACACACCAAATTTAATCCACAAACCACATTGAATTCAATTAATTCGAATTCCACAAAATCCACACCAAGTTCAATCATAAATCACCCATTAATTTCCACATTTTCAAACATAAATCTCGCCAAATTTATTTCCCACAAACCTCACCTTAAACACCTTAAATTTAATTTCCTCAAAACACACATAAATCAATTAAATTCAATTTCTACAAAATCACACATCAATTTCACCAAATTCCAACTCCATAAATACACATATAAAATCTTATATGCAAGCTAAAAATTTGGAAGGAGCCCTTACCTCGACGGTAGCTCTAATGACCGATTACGGCACTGCGATTAATTCCGGTAAAATATTTTGTTCGCTCGTCACTTCCAAAGTTGGCTCACTAGCACCGCAGCGTGGAGATGAGCAACTTTCCCTTCTGTCACTTCGCGAAATGAAGCTTAGAAGTCGAAGAAAAGCGAGGATTTGTGTTTGACGGTTTTGAAAAAAAACAAAGAAAAAGGAAGAAGAAGATGGCGGACGTGAAACAGAGGAAAATATTTTCTGTTTTGCTTTCCTTTCTTTTTCCAATTATATATATATATATATATATAATAAATAAAACAAATATCTAAATAAAAATTTAGATATTTTAGAAAAATCATCATTACGCCTGTCACCTTACATCACATCACAAACGACTTTTTTAGAAAAATATATTCTCTCGCCGCAATTCAATCAGCAGATGAATTTTTCTGAAAAAACGCTGCATCTCAGAAAATTTTTATTTCGCTAAAAGTTTTACCGAAATTAAACAAAATTATTTTTCGACGAATAATTTTAATCGGGGATCCAAAAAGATTTTTAAGGCATTTAACACACAAAATACCATTAAAATTGGCTAAAATGTCTCAGAATTCCACATAAAAATGCACTAAAATTCATAATTTACAAATTAAAGTTAAGGGTCTTACAATCTCCACATAGTTATGAGGGGTATATATGTTGGGTATTGGGCTCCCTTCCAATGTGGAGAAATGCTCAAATATTGTAGTCGATGTGTCTCACTTATTTAAGTGGAGATAGGTCTTATTAGGGTCGTAAGAGAGACACTATTTTAAAAGAAAAGACACCCACCAAAAGAGGAAAGAGAAGAGTAAATCTTATTCCCGATTTTGTCAATTCAGTCTCAGAAAAACATCAATTGTGCATTTGTTAACCATTCAATCGGGCTGATTTTTGGACAACAGGTTTGATAACTCTTCATCATATGCATATTTTACATTGTTTTTAGTGTTATTTATCTTTAATCATTAGTTAATTTAAGGAGTTATTTGATATATTTTGTTGAGTTTAGTTCTTGGATTTAATAAAATGTTTATGTTCTTATTTTCGTGATTAAGTAGAGATTTTTCGTAGTTTTGCGTTGTTTATTAGTTTTAGTGGAGTGCTGAATTTTGGTGAGAAATAAACATGACCTATGTGGAGTATTTCAACCACATCTTGAGTTGCAGATTTCCAATTGGAGCCAACCCAAGTGCAAATGAAAGCTAAGAACCATAGCTACAACTTTCATGAATCCACTAGAACGAAATTTGGATTCAAAAGAGGAGACAAATGCAGTTAAAGTCAGACACAAGATATTGTGCGCCTAAAGCGCAAATCCCGCGCCTGGGGCACATTTCTGTACTCATGACTCTACCCATTTGTGCTTAAGCGCAAATATTGCGCTTGAAGTGCAAATGTTGCGTCTGAGGCGTGTGGCGCACTGCAGAATGCATAAAAACATTTTTTTTTTCACTTTCTAGGTATCTTTTTAGCTATTTGGAAGTTTAGAGACTTGTGTCCTAGCAAAGAAACTCAAAGACTGCTGTTTCTAACACCATTTAAGGAGTTTTATCAAGAATCATTCATGAGCCCTTCTTGTAATTCTTCTTTAATCTCTATCTTTTGTATCTCTGTCATGAGTAACTAAACCCTAATTGTTAGGAATGAGTGAAACAAGATGAAACCCTTATTTGTTTGATTTGAATTCTAGTTATATGAATAATTTTATTGAATTATTTTTCTTATCTTTGTGCTTAATGCTTTTTATTGCTTAATCAACTTTAAAATGTTTTACGATTCATCTTTTGAAACGGAAGTGGACTTTACGAATACTTGAGATGAGAAATTCATGATATTTTAGTCTAGGGATAGATACAGGTCATGAAACCAATTGAATTATTTGCAGAGGCAATAGTTTAATAAGAGAATTCTTGTACTATAAAGCTTCATTCAAATCTTAAATCTACTAAGGAATTATGGGTTACTTTGGAATTAAAGGTTCTTTCACTAAGACATTAGGGCAAAAATAATAAAGAGAATTCGGTAACAATTCAATAATGGAATTTGGTAACTAGGATCAAATTAGAAACCATGGTTGGATTCGAAGTGCAACTCATCCCTGATAGTTTTCTTATTATAAAAGTTCAATTCTATTACTCTAGTTGGTTTCAAAAATTATTTCAATCAATTCGGTAAATTTTTGTTCAATTTTAGTAACTAAACATAATTTGATAGTATAACGCAATCGTTGAGTTCGACACTCGGTCTTACCATTTTATTATTACTTACATCAATTCAGTACGCTTGCTGAAACACTATCAAGTTTTTGGCGCCGTTGTCGGGGATTGCCATATCACTATTGAGTTATAATTTATTTATTTAATTGAAATATTTTGCTCTGCAATAAAATTTGTAATGGAAGAAGTGGATTTGGAGGATTTATTCATATTTGCAGAGATGGCTGATCCACCACCACCTGAATGTACCCTCGGTGAGTATGGGAATCGAGATAGAAACCGTGCTCGGTTGGCCATCCATAACCAACCGGTTACAGTCAACAAGTTTGAAATAAGTCCTGCTCTATACCGAGAGTTGAAAGAGATTCATTTTTCCGGTAAACACAACGAAGATGCCAACAGACATCTCATAAACTTCTTTGAACTATGTGAAATAGTGAAGGTGAATGGTAACTCTGAAGAAGGCAAGAGGTTGAGACTATTTCCATTGTCATTGAAAGATGATGCTAAGGAGTGGCTTAATTCTTTACCCTCCGGTAGCATGACCACATGGGACGACCTTAAAGATAAGGTCTTAGAACAATATTTCCCCCAAGTTGTGTTCATTAGAAAAAGGAAATAGATTTTCGGTTACAAACAGAAGGAAGGAGAATCTCTTCGTAACACTTACAGGAGGTTGAAGAGTTTACTAGCAGGATTCCCCAATCATGCTTATGATGACACTGCTCAAATGCAGATATTTTGTAATGGTTTGAGGCCTAGCACTAGAATCATATTGGATGCTACAACATGCGGTTCTTTGAATTACAAAACCGCATCCGAAGCACGAAAGATTATCGAGATCATGGCATCAAATGAACAAATGATGTTGTATGATATAGGTGGTGGGTCAAAAAGTGGTATGCTGGAGTTGAATGTTATGGATGTTGGGTTGGCTTAAGGGAAGTTGCTCTCAAAACAAATAGAAGATGTGATCGCCGCTGAGATAAAGAAGGGGATAGTAGCTCTAAATATACAACCCCAAGTGGCCCCCGTCAAATTATTGAAACATACAGGTTGCGACTTTTGTGGGGGAGCACATAAAAATGGAGCTTGTGAAGTACCGGATGATGATACAGAAGAACTAGAAGAGGTAATCTTTTTGGGTAGCAACGGGAAGCAGAACAACCGTTACTCTAGTACGTACAATCCAGGTTGAGGAAATCATCCAAGTTTTTCATGGAAAGATCAACAAGGTGGATCTCAAGGTCAACAAAGAGCTCAAGCAAATCAAGCTCCACCTCGTAAACCTACTTGGGAGATTGCTATTGAGAAGTTAGCAAAGAACACAAGTTCTTTCATTGAAGAGTCAAGAGCCATCCAGAAAAATCACTCAGCCTCAATAAAGAATCTTGAGACCCAAAAGGGTCAAATTGCTCAACAACTAGCACAAAGAGCGCCTTGAAATTTGCCTAGTGACACAGTTTCGAACCCGTGAAAATATGTCAATGTTGTGACAATGAGGAGTGGCAAGGTAATTATACCAGTACCATCTGAAGCCAAAAAGGGTGGGAGTGCTTCAATTCCAACCCACCCGAAGGAAATGATTACCCCAACAATAGTTAAGGAGGACATCGCTCTTGAAAAGTAGGCCCTGCCAAAACCCATAATTTGACTTCTGTTTCCTCAAAGATTAAAAAAAGGAGAAACTGAAAAACAATTTGGTAAGTTTCTTGATGTTTTTCAAAAATTACAAATTAATATTCCTTTTGCAGAAGCACTAGAGTAGATGCCGACATACGCCAAGTTCATGAAGGAAGTTATGTCAAAGAAAAGAAAAATTGGCGGTGAAACAGTGATGCTTACCAAAGAATGTAGTGCTATTCTATAGAGGAAATTTCCACCTAAGCTCAAGGATCCTAGAAGCTTCTCTATTCCTTGCGCTATTGGGGATAGAAATTTTGGGAAGACCTTGTGTGATCTTGGGGCTAGTTTGAGTCTTATGCCTCTTTCTATATACAGAAGGTTGGGCATTGGGAGAGTTAAAGACACACAGTTGATGTTACACTTTACAGATCGCTCAATGAAACACTTATATGGGGTGGTGGAAGACGTGTTGATCAAAGTAGATAAGTTCATTTTTCCGGTGGATTTGGTGGTACTAGACATGGAGGAAGACAATGATATCCCCTTGATCTTGGGGAGACCATTCTTAACAACAGGGAGAGCTATGATTGATGTGGCGGATGACACCTTAACCTTTAAGGTAAATGAGGAAACAATTACATTCAATATTCTAAAAGCCATGGAGCATTCAAAAGAAAGATAAGGGTGCAATCAAATTGAGATTTTCGATTCGATGGTCGAAGAAAGAGTTGAACATCAAGTACCTACTCTGCCTTTAGAAAAGGTGTTGTGCTTGTCCAATGATGTTGTTAAAGATGGTGAAGATCCATGAGTGAAAAATGTTTTAGCCATGTTAAAAGCATCACCATCTTACTCTTCCCGCTTCCATACTAGATGGGAGGAGTTGAAAGGGAATGAAGAAAAGCTTGTAGAGAAAAAAAAAGAGACACCACTGGTTGAGCTCAAGCAATTGCCACCTCACTAGAAATATGTATTCCTTGTTGAGATATATGATGTGTTCTCTGTGTCATATAATACACCTTGACAATGGTTGAGGCGTCAAGCTAATGACTTTAAAGAAGTGCTTCGTGGGAGGAAATCCATAGGTAGAGATAACTTTTATTTTTGCAATCATATTTTTGTTATTTGAATTTGTTTGTTTTTAATTTGTGTAAACGTGCACTATGATAAAGAATTTTTAACAACTTAAAGTTGGTCTTAAGTTATTTGTTTGTGATTTCGAGTTTTAAATTCTTATTCTTTGATCACGCTCATTGTTCAATTTGATGAGTTTCACTAATGCATACATTGTTGATTACTCTTTGGTTGTGGAAGTCTAACTTGCCATCATTTTTTTAAAAACAAAATATAAATTTTTCAGTGACATGTTTGGCATTATTTTGATTGTTCATACTCTCTTATTTTCTTAGTTGTGAGCTTTTGAGCCTAAACACTTTAACTCTTTGTTGTATGATTATCCAGACATGTGTTATCCCTTGAGAACTTGCACTAATTATGACTTGCATCACTTGTGATTTATGCATACACTGAGGCAACTTTGTTTGGTCGTTTGAGCCTTTCTAACTACCCTATGCAAATTTTATCCTTTGTTAGCCCCTTTGAGCCTTGCCCTTTTCTTTTGGTTACTAGCCACATTACAAGGCAAAGACCTAATTTTAATTAAATCACCTTACTTGGAGTTAGGTAGGAAAACTTTTGTCTCATCATGGTAAAGTTCTAAGTTTGGGGTTGCTCATGGGATAGTAACCTTTTAAGTGTGGGGTGGTGGTTCTCAAAAAAAAAAATATATATCAGTTTGTGTACTTTGAGTAATAACAATTTCTTGGTTCTTTTGCCAATATTTGGGAATCTCCAGAATGAAAATGTGAAAAAAAGGAAGAATAGTTTGAAAATGTGTACATAACTCCAAGTAGTAAAGCCTACTATCCCATAATATCCTACCCTTACCTAACCCCCATTACAACCTGAAAGTCCTCCAAAAGTGTATGTGTTTGTTGCATTGTGATGGCTAACTAGAATTTTTTTAAGCCCATGGTAGCGTGATTCATGTTCTAGGATTTGAGTGATAAATTCATCACCCTTGAGAGAAATTTTGGTGAGATTGTGTGAAGAGAGAGTTGAACTTGATGAATGAATGCTAAGTTTACAAATGGTGTTGTTTTCTTTTTAGATGTAAGCAACCTTTGAGCATGATGAATGTTTTGTAGTAGTTGGAACTTTAAGGATTAACTTTGATTCAATCTGAAGAATTGAGTTTAAGCTTGCTTTTAACTGTACCCAATTTGAAATAAATTGTTGCTTGGGGACAAGCAATAGACTATGTTTGGGGTTATGATAACTCTTCATCCTATGCATATTTTTCATTGTTTTTAGTGTTATTTATCATTAATCATTAGTTAATTTAAGGAATTATTTGATATATTTTGTTGAGTTTAGTTCTTGGATTTAATAAAATGTTTATGTTCTTATTTTCGTGATTAAGTAGAGATTTTTCGTAGTTTTGCGTTGTTTCTTGGTTTTAGTGCAATGCTGAATTTTAATGAGAAATCAACATGACCTATGTGGAGTATTTCAGCCACATTTGGAGTTGTAGATGTCCCATTGGAGTCAAACCAAGTGCAAATAAAAGCTAGGATCTATAGCTACAACTTTCATGAAGACACTAGAATGAAATTCGGAGTCAAAAGAGGAGACAAATACAGTTAAAGTTAGACAATAGATGATGTGCGCCTGAAGCGCAAATCCCGCGCCTGGGGTGCATTTATGCACTCCTGACTTTGTCCATTTGCGCCTGAAGCGCAAATGTTGCGCTTGGGCGCGTGGCGTGCTGCAGAATGCATAAAAACACATTTTTCTCTCTTTCTAGGTATCTTTTTGGCTATTTGGAAGTTTGGAGACTTGTGCCCTAGTAGAGAAACTCGAAGACGGCTGTTTCTAACACCATTGAAGGAGTTTTATCAAGAATCATTCATGGATCCTTCTTGTAATTCTTCTTTAATCTCTATCTTTTGTATCTCTATCATGAGTAACTAAACATTAATTGTTAGGGATGAGTGAAACAAGATGAAACCTTTATTTGTCTGATTTTGATTTCTAGTTATATGAATAAGTTTATTGAATTATTTTTCTGATCTCTGTGCTTAATGCATTATATTGCTTGACCAACTTTAAAATGTTTTACGATTCGTCTTTATAAATGGAAGTGGACTTTATGAATGCTTGAGATGAGAAATTCATGATATTGTTGTCTAAGGATAGATGCAGGTCACGAAACCAATTGAATTATTTGCAGATGCAATAGTTTGGAATTAGGGGCTACTTGTACTATAAAACATAATTCTAATTTTAAATCCACTAAGGAAGTCGGGGTTACTTTGGAATTAAAGGTTCTGTCACTAAGACATTAAGGCAAGAATAATAAAGAGAATTCGGTAATAATTCAATAAAGGAATTTGGTAATTAGGATCAAATTAGAAATCAAGGTTGGATTCGAAGTGAAACTCATCCCTGACAGTTTTCTTATTATAAAAGTTCAAAATTATTTCAATCAATTCGAAAACTTTTTGTTCAATTTTAGTAACTAAACATAATTCGATAGTATACTGTAATCCTTGAGTTCGACACTCGGTCTTACAGTTTTATTATTACTTGCAACGATTCAGTACGCTTGCTGAAACGCTATTAAGATTTGCAACATTTAGGTCTTCGTTTTTAACGATTGGATCGACGAAACGACGTCTGGAGAGGGAGAAATAGTATTTGCACATGACCAGGTTTTTTAGTATTATTCGAAGTAGATATTGTGGTGATATTGTTATTCTTCTTAACTTCTAAATGCAAACATATAGAATGACAATATTAAAAATTATAAATAACTATATAACATTTGAACAAACATATATTAAATTTGCAACTTTACTTTAACAGATCAGTCGTGCAAATACATACACGATCACAACATTGTCCTTTCGAAGGATAGCAAAAAATATAACAAGTCAAATCTATGTTGCATCGATAAAAAATTCCTGTGATGTAAAACGATAAGATATGGGGGTTATTGAAAGCGGATAAAATAAAATTTGGATTATAACGAAATTTATTAGAAAAGGATAAGCGGGAAAATCTTACCGGCACTCACATAATGTATTACTGGCAGTAAGGAAATAAAGAAGATCATAACACAACAAAATTTGCTAATTTTAGTCATATTTTTGTTCTTTCAATTAACAAACATGAATTTTTTGTTTCAATTAATAAATGAAAATGGAAAAAAACAATCACAAATATTAAAATTCTTTTTAGGTGAAACCAGGTTTCGTGTTTGTCCCTTTAGTGCAATCAACCAATAAGGTACCAATATATTAATGCATGAATTATTAGTAGAGTATGATAAAAGTTAAGCTATATCAACACTGATAATGATAGGATTTATATCACATTTTCACAATAATTAATTTTGTTATTGTTATTTTTACTCACTCTATTTCATATTATGTGTCTCATTTGTCATTGTTTAATGAATCGTTTGCAATATTTATGTATTTCAAATTATTTATTATTTTATAATAAATAATATGAAAAAATTTATTTCATTTTATTTAATGTTACCCTTGTTTATTAAAGTAGTTGCAAGTATATGGTGGACAAATAATAAATTAATTAAGGAAATTTTTTGGGTTAACCTATAATTCTACATTGGAAATTGATATAAGAAATCGTTTTCTAAAAAGTTGTTGATGAAAAATTTAGTTTTATCAAGCGTTAGGAAAATTAACAACTCAACAAACATTAGAGTATATATTAAAGACTTGTATACTGTGTGATTTTTTTGAAGAAGTATCATCCCTTGATAGAATAATTCAAAATCGACAGCGAAAAAAGTGTAGACCAAATCATGCCTCGAAAACAAGAACTCGACATAGCTTTAGGAAGTGTCGAGCAACACATTTCACTAAATTGATTATGTGGGTTATGAGATGCCACTATCTGTTAGGCTAATTTTTTCTAAAAATAGTGGTAGATAGTTTCATTTTAGGGGCAGCTAATTTGTTTTCAGAAATAACCTCTAACGAACTATTATTAATTCTTTGTCAAAACTCTTAAGTGCGCCATCTTATCCATTTGCTCTCATACCTATATTTCACAAGAATCACCCTTCACAGTTTAGGTGTTGAGTCTTGTAACGCCTAATTACGTGGTTTTGATAATTGAAATGATTGCAAAATATTTCATATTTATATAAAAGAATGATGTACTAATAATATATAATTAATTGTTTAAAAAAAATAATATAGTAAAATCTTTAAATATATATTTATAACTAAAAATTCGTTAATAAACAAAATATTTAAAACTGTGCATTTAATAACTAATCTAGCCCCTAGTCCTTCATAAATTGTTAATCAAAATATAGTAAATTTTAAATTTTCAAATGATTTCAAAGTAAAATATTACGTTGCGAAACTTAAGATAAGAATTTAAACTTAATTAGGATATAAAAGTAACTAATTGATACAATGATTTAAAATATATACACATTGAAGAATTTATAAAAATAAAACAATTTCTAAGAGTAAGACTCTTGTACGGTGTTGTGACTTCACTTTAAATTAAAGAGTTGAAGAGTAATTTTGATATACTCTTCAGTTCTTCAATGCTAAATACCTGGAAATATCACCCCAATAACGTAGTGAGTTTTGAAACTCAATAACGTCGAATATGAAAAACAATTTTAAGATGATCCCAACCATATTTGGTGTGCTAAGTATTGAAAAGTCCTCTCATCAATAACTCGTAAACTTCAATCGTAACATAATATAATTAAACTCGTATACCACACCAAGTTATTACAAAATATTTGACCTCTATAACATGTAAGAATAAGTTGATAAATTAAAGTAAAATATTTTAGAGGTCATGTTCTAACCCTTACTAAAAAACGTGCAATTTTAATGATAAAAAAAAGGGTAAAATAAATTTTAGTCTTTATTAAATTTCAAAATTTTATTTTTAGTCCTTATACAAAAATTCTCAACTTTTTAGTTACTAAATCTTTTTTATTCACATTTAGTCCCTATTTAATTTTCTTTTTGTTGTAAAAATATGATATTTTTAGTCCCTAAAAAATTTCTATAAAATTAAAATAGAGACTACAATTGGATAAAAAAATTTTAAGGACTACACTTAAAAGATCGTAATTTTGTTGGAATTAAAAATATATACCAAAAAAAAAAAATTAACATAAATTTTGCTATGTTATAAAAAAAAAAAAAATTTGGAACCCCTCGCCAATTAGCGGATCTGGGGATGCTCGCACAAGAAAAAAAGTATTTTATTGAATTTTCGTATATCACACCAAGTTATTACAAAATGTAACATCAAATATTAGGATCATTCATGAAAGAATTAAGAAAAACAAAGAACCTTCTTGGTTTTACACTAAGGGTTCAAAACAAAGAACCTTCTTAGTTTTACAGCACCTAACTCAGATCAACTTTGATATGTTACAAAGTTAAAATCTTTCAACCCAGAAAGGAGTTCAATCAGGCCACCTATCACTCTTGATAGGATTTCTTACAATCTAACCAAACTATACTAAACTCTTATAGTTTGAGTTTTACAATAATGATGAGATTGTTTTGTTAGAATCTGAGATGTCTCAACTCTTGTTTGAGATCTGATTCTTTTGACAGAGAAATACAATAGAATGACTCTAGGAATCAAATGAAAAAATCAGAACTGATTCTATTTGCGAATGAGAAACTTTCAAGTATGTAAGTGTATGTGATTGATGGATTTTCGTAGCACTTGAAGTTCTGATTTTTCCCTGAGCTTGGCCTTCCTTTTATAGGCGTTTTAGAGCATTTAATAATGGTCAAAAGAGCTGTTGGTAGTGCTCTGTCAGTTTTGACCAAAACTAATAAAAGTGAATAAAAATAATCCAGCCATTTGAACAGTTTTGGGCCTTGCTTGACTGGGTTGTTTTATACAAATTTGATCAGATTGCTTGCGCATTTAATGATCCCTTAAGCTTCAGATATAATTATTGATGTTATAGTTTCGATCTGGAGCCTTGATTCTGTCCAAAACAGTTTGGTGAATGATTATAAACCTCTGCAGAAGTAAGGACATCAATGTTGAAATTCTGCAGAAACATAGATTGATTCTGCAGAAACGGAGATTGATAATCAATCTGGAGACTGGTCTAAACATTCTACAGATTGATGTTAACATGCTGGTGAATGATGTTAGCATGCTGGAGATTAATGTTAACATGTTGAAGAATGATGTTAGCATGCTGGAGATTAATGTTAACATGCTGGAGAATGATCAGAATGCTGTCAAGAATGTTGACAGTCAAGTTCAAATTTGTTTGGTCTTTCTAGTTTGTGATCTTCTCTCTTTGTGATTCGAATGCCTTCTTTGACTAGAATGATTTCTACTTGTTCCTTGCCATGTACTGATGAACTAGTATAAAATTCAGAGGCAAAAGCTTCGTTGAAATAGTGGAAATTGATTGGTCAAGAGGCTGTAACGATCATTCTTGAAACTGGAGAACATTCTCCGTTTTCCAGATTTTGTTGTTTCTTTGTCTATTGAGTTTGAATCTGATTTCTTTGCTTTGCTTGGCTCCTATCTTTGAATTAATACACTCAAAAGCACAAGTTAAATTAACATAACATTTAGAATCATAATTAACATTCTTAATTAACTTTTTGTTTGTTTTCATCAAAACATTAAATTGAGATTTTGTCTTAACAATCTCCCCCTTTTTGATTATGACAAACATGTTAATTTAGATTTTAATTTTGATTCTAATTTTAATCATAGAAAGCTTAAAAGCTCCTCCTCAGAATATGCTTTAGATTTTTGAACCAACATAAAATCTAAACATAAAATCTAAAATTAATTCTCCCCCTTTGTCAACACAAAAAGGTTGGGGAATACAGAGGAAATGTATACTACACATAGAAAACAATGAGAAGACTCTAGTTTTAAGAAAAATAACATTTTCTAAAAACTCCCCCTGAATATTTTGAAATTGATATCCTTCAAAATTCCAAAACACAAGTAAGATAAGATGAATGTGAACATGAGAGAGAGAGCGCTTATAGGGATGCCAAAATAAGATGAAAGTGACAACATGTCAAATATAATTTCTCTCTTTACAAAACATTCTTATGCTAATAAAATTTGTGTTTTTCAAAACTAATTTTTTGAAACGATCAAAGAGATTTGTTCACATAAAAAATGTTTTGTTACAACATTTTTCCAACCACACAAATTGACAATAAGGCACATGTTCAAACTTACTTTTATTAGTAAGTATGTATGAGGCTTTTTGATTGTTGCTATTTCTATCTATAAATAAATTTAAACATTTGAGATCAATTTTCACAAAAGAAGTGAGCAACAAAAGACTCATTTGCAAAGACATATATTAATATGCCTCAAAATGTGCAAATATCAATTTTTGACTTCATGCCATAATCTTTTTGAATTAGTTTTGAGTTTATAAAGAAATAATAGACACAAATAATTTTCATCAAGACCAAAATATATTCTCTTGCTGAAGTCCTTCAAAAAATAAATCCTAAACAAGGATATATATTTAAAATATGTTGAAGAATGATACAAATTAGACATATTAATGTACAAGTAATGACAAAGAGTGATGTAATCAATTTAAACTTTAAATTCATACTTGCATAAAAAAATAGTATGCATTCTTAATTTAAAGAGCACTCAATCAATCACATAATATCATTAAAAAATATTCATTCTTATCATGATGCAAATATCATAAGAATTGGGATTAAGTGTACCTCCTTTAGTGATCTTGTTCAAAGATGAGTTCATTAAATGTTGTTAGTTCTTCCAAGTTCATCAAGATGTAGACGCACATTAATTAGACTAGGCATAACAACAGCCTCATCATAGTCAAGCACTTGTTGCACATAATTCCCTTTTTTTTTTGCCATATCCTCCACAATAGACACAATTCTTGGATGATTGTTCAGAGGCATGTCAACTACTGTAGTTATACCTCCAACAGCAGTTTTGGTATCATTAATAAATCCCTCCCAATTTGTTCTTCCAATAATTTGATCATGAGGTGATGTTTTGGAGGAAGTGTAAGAAGTGAGGTAGGTGTAGGAGTGCCAAAAGCAAATGGTTCAAACTTATTAAGAAGTTTTTGATGTTTTTTCAACCATATCATCATAATAGGAAACATTAGATTTGATTGGATATTGCATATAAACTGTCAAGAACATTATAGAGAAAGTTCTGCACTTCTGGAGAATGTTCTGCTCTTCTGCAGAATGTTCTGCTATTCTGCAGAATGTTTTGCTCTTCTGCAGAATGTTCTGGTACTGCATCCAGAATGAACCTTGTTGCTGCTGTCCAGAATGTTCTTCTTCTTCATCATCCATTGCTTTAGTGTTTCCAAAGGTTATAGATACTCCAAATTTTTGTAATGAGAGGAGGCGTCATACTTTTCAATTCCTGTGTATTGAACATGCCTTGTCCATGTATCAATGTTCTTTCTTGATTGTTAGATGGTGTTCCTGCATCACAAGTTAGTAATGATTTTGGTACCCATATTTGTTTGGGTCCTTGATGGTTAGTATATCTTTTTTTTGAAGATTTTTTAAAACCTGATCTCTTTTTAAAATAGCAAGTTGATTCTTGATGACCAATTTTGAGACAGTAGGAGCATTTAATTGTTGATCTTGGAATTGATTTCGAAATCTGGGTTTTAAGGGGTTTTAATCTTGATTTTGAAAAAGTTCCAGATCGTTCTCCTTTTTTCAGACTTTCTGAAGAAATTTCTGCTTTTGTTCCAGAACGTTCTCCGTTTTGAGAACAACTTGGATAACGTTGTCCTTTCTGCAGATTTTTCAAAACTGGTTCAACTTTATTTGCAGAGCAATCTTCCCTTTTTAAAAAACCTTTTGCTTTTAATCTTTTCATCTTTTTCTTAAAGTAGCAAGCAAATTCCAGATGTCCAAGTTTCTTACAATATGAGCATTTGGTTTTGCATTTATTCTCTTTTCTTTCCGAAACAAAAAAGTTTTCATATATTTTCGAAACAGAACCAAGACCAGCTTTATCAAATATTCCCACTTGAGATCCCATGATTTTTTTAAAGGTTTCAGTTGCTTTAATAAAATTTGACAAGTCATTTCTAAGAAGTTCATTTTCAGTTTTAAGGAAAACGTTCTCCGTTTTCGTTGTAGAACGTTCTTGATTTTCAGATTCATTATTTTCCTTAAAAAGAGATTCCTACATGTTCTGAATGATGTTTTTTAGTTCATCAATCATAACCTGAGCTTTCTCTTTTACCTTTTTTTCTTTTAAAACTTGATCCTTTAAAAAGCTACATTTTTGAACAAGCAGATTTGAATCATTAAGTAAGCTATCAAAATCTTTTTCATTTTGTCTTCAGTATTTGCCATTAAACATAAGTTGGCTTCTTCAGGTTCCTCTGTTTCTGATTCATCAGAACCATCCCAGGTCACCATCATGGATTTTTTATTGAAAGGGAACTTCTTTGGTGCTCTTTTGTTCAAGGGACATTCAGTTTTATAATGTCCTTGTTTGTTGCATCCAAAACATGTGATTTGACTTTTGTCTACCTCTATTTTGAAGTTTTCCTTTTGATTTGAAAATCCCTTTTTGATATGATCCCTTCTTCTCAACATCTTCTTGTTCGATTTCTTCTAAATCCTCATCTGGACTTTCTTGAGATGTTTTCAAAGCTATTACTTTGCTCTTTTTGATTGGTTTGTCTTCTTGTAGCAGCACTTCATGTGCTCGTAATGTTCCAATCAGTTCCTCCAGTCCGAGTACGTCAAGATTCTTGGCCTGGCTTATGGCTGTCACCATTGGTCTCCATATTATTGGAAGACATCTCATGATCTTTCTGACTCTATCTTGTACTAAGTATGCTTTCCCTAAGGAGCGCATTTCATTTACAATGGTTGTGAATCTTGAGTACATCTCATCAATGGTTTCTCCTTCATTCATTTCAAAGAGTTCAAACTTTCTTATGCCAATGTCTATTCTTGTTTCTTTGACATGGCTTGTTCCTTCATGATGAGTTTGTAGTGTATCCCATACTTCTTTAGCAGTTGTGCATTCATTAACTCTTTCACTTTCTTTCCTGCTCAAAGCACATGATAAGAATAATTGAGCTTTAGAGTTTAGGAGTACCTTGGTTTTATCTTCAACTGTCCAGTCTGCTTCTTTCTTCGCAACAGAGTTTGAATCATTTTGATCAACTCTTGGTTTGAAATCTCCATCTGTAATGATGCGCCACATTCATGTATCTGGAGATTTCAAGAACAGCTGCATTTTGCTTTTCCAGAAATAGTAGTATGTGCCATCAAAGTAAGGTGGTCTATATGATGACCCTTCTTCAGCAATGTACATAACTTTTGACATTTTTCTTCTAGATCTTTTTCTCTAGCACTTGTTAGGTGTTCAACTTTAGAGACTGAGCTCTGATACCAATTGAAGTAGCAATGTCAATTTACAAGGAAGGGGGGTTTGAATTGTAAATTTTCCTATTTAAAAATTCCTAAAAAAAACTTAAGAATTTAACTCAAGATTGATCTTGGTTGTGAAAACAGAAAACGGAGAACGTTCTTGGTTTTAACTAGAAAACGAATAACGTTTGTTGGTTAGTTAAAATCAGTAATTCAGTTTATGTATTTAACTTGATAATCAATCAAACTGAAAGTAAATAGATAAGGGAAGAGATACCACACAAGAATATATCCTGGTTCACCCAACTCGGGCTACGTCCAGTCCTCACAATTGTGAGATTTTCCACTAAGTGTTCAAAACAAAGAACCTTCTTGGGTTTACAACACCTAGCTCAGATCAACCTTGATCTGTTACAAAGTTAAAACCTTTCTACCCAGAAAGAAGTTCAATCAGGCCACCTATCAACCTTGATAGGATTTCTTACAATCTATCCAAACTATACTAAACTCTTATAGTTTGAGTTTTACAATAATGATGAGATTGTTTTGTTAGAATCTTAGATGTCTCAACTCTTGTTTGAGATCTAATTCTTTTGACAGAGAAATACAATAGAATGATTCTAGGAATCAAATGAAAAAATCAGAACTGATTCTATTTGCGAATGAGAAACTTTCAAGTATGTAAGTGTATGTGATTGATGGATTTTCTTAGAACTTGAAGTTCTGATTTTTCCCTGAGCTTGGCCTTCCTTTTATAGGCGTTTTAGAGCATTTAATAATGGTCAAAAGAGCTGTTGGAAGTGCTCTGTCAGTTCTGCAGAAATGGAGATTGATTCTGTAGAAACGGAAATTGATAATCAATCTGGAAACTGATCTGAACATTCTACAGATTGATGTTAACATGCTGGAGAATGATGTTAGCATGATGGAGATTAATGTTAACATGCTGGAGAATGATGTTAGCATGCTGGAGATTAATGTTAACATGCTGGAGAATGATCAGAATGTCGTCAAGAATGTTGACAGTCAAGTTCAAATCTGTTTGGTCTTTCTAGTTTGTGATCTTCTCTCTTTGTGATTCGAATGCCTTCTTTGACTAGAATGATTTTTACTTGTTCCTTTTCATGTACTGATGAACTAGTATAAAATTCAGAGGCAAAAGCTTCGTTGAAATAGTGGAGATTGATTGGTCAAGAGGCTGTGACGATCATTCTTGAAACTGGAGAACATTCTCCGTTTTCCAGATTTTGTTGTTTCTTTGTCTATTCAGTTTGAATCAGATTTCTTTGCTTTGCTTGACTCCTATCTTTGAATTAATACACTCAGAAGCATAAGTTAAATTAACATAACATTTAGCATCATAATTAACATTCTTAATTAACTTTTTGTTTGTTTTCATCAAAACATTAAATTGAGATTTTGTCTCAACACTAAACACATATCCAAAGCTAAACAAAATTACTAAAGGAGCAGAAGAAAACCCAAGCGGTGAAACCATGAATAAAACCAAAGTATTTCCTTCAATATCTGAGCTCGTCCTTTGTATGTGTGAATCATGTTTATGTTCCACTTTATTTTCTCTGATGTTTTGTAACTTTATCTTATTTAATATTTTTTGACAAAATAATTATTTAATTCTTTTATTTTAACCAAAGAATATCCTCCATGATTTTCTTTTAAAATTTAATATATATCATTGTTTAAACTATAAGGGTAACTCCAAAGTTAACTAACAAACAATTTCAAATTTGGTTAGATTTTTTCGTACAAATTTACCCTTCGCAATTCAATATTTTTTATTTTATCTTTATATATTTCACTTTGAAAAAAAATCATATTTTTTTCACAGGCAAACCAATTGTTTCACATGCAGAAATTAAGACATTGCTGTTTTTTTTGGACATATTAATACTAATAATTAATTATTAATTTTTGTTAAACATAGAAGTTGAATCCCAACCTTCTTACTTCAACTCCTCTAAACCACCAAATTACCTTATTACTCCCTTAACCAAAACCATCATTTAAAATTTTATTCTTGATTATAACAAATCAAAATAAAACGTAAAAGAATAAAATGTCAATATTGTCGGTGTAGCTACCTTTATAGTTTTTGTATCTACTAATACACATATAAGAACACTAAGTATTTTCTTTTTAAAAAAAAAAGAACACCAAACTTTTTAGCGGTTCAAAAATAAATTTTTAATTTTTAAGTGTGTTATAGAATTACTAGGATTTAGGTTCTTTTTTTTAATAACACTACTAGGGTTTAGGTTGAATTTCAATTCTCAAGAAGACAATTTTTGTATCTGGTCTTTTGCATAAAGATCGAGATAATTGTAACATTTTAACTATAATAAGATTAAAAAAAAATTATTATTGACTGAAAATATTTTTTCTCTCCTTAGTCCTCTTTCTGCTAATATTTTATTTTTATCTTACCAGGATTTTCCTCCTTGATTCTTGGTCTCTGTTGACACCTTGTACATGTGAGTGGACACCTTCAATATTCTTATAGAAAACAAGGCATAAAAGCCGATGGCTCTAAAACTACTTTTGGAGAATCATGATATAGACATAATTTAAAACTATTTTCAAAATTCTCATGAGCAGAAAAATTCTATTGTCAAGGACAACATAAGAAAAAAAATTTCACAGTTATATGATGATTACCAACACCGAGCATCTCTCTTGAAGTGTATTTTAACTTTGATCACCAACTCGAGAATTACCGACGTCTCTACATTGTCCATGCAAGCACAAAACTTAAAGTGGTGGTAACCGATATATGAGGGTAGTAACAATCAGAATTACTTGGAGAATACGTTCTTTTTCTATTTATAGAGAATGAGCTACTAAAACCCTAAGACTTTTATTTTGAGACAACCCAAAATAAGCCATAAATAATTATATTTAATTAAATTTTTTTAATTAAATATAAACTATTAATTAAATTAAATTTAATTCGATTAATTGTCAATCCTCGTTTATTTAACCAAATCATATTCAATTAAATAAATTATAAATATCTTAATGTATTAAATCATATTTTATATGATTAACATCTAATTAAATCAAATCTTATTTAATTTAATCATTCGTTCCGCTGTTAGTACTTTACGTGTGTGACCCTTATAGGTTCTCACTTTAATGGTAATAATATTAAATATTACATATAGTTTATATAATATAAAATATTATAAACAATGATTGATACCTAACAGTGCATCATAACTACTCAGATCATGAAAAAATTGGTGATACGATTTAAACCATACTATGACCATTATTTAGCGTGCAATAATTGTCTCTTGGTCCAAATGTCTAATTGAACACAAGTTTTTAGAAATGACTTTTTGTAGGAAAACCTTGTAAGTATTAGTAAGTTTTTAGAATTAATTTAAGAAATTATAGTGAAATTAAGCTTATTGAGATTGCACTGTTTTATAGAAGGAAAAAAAAAGTTCAAAGTGCTGCATTTGTATTTTGAAAATTTTGATTTCTTAATTAAATCAAAAATGTTTCTTTTTCCTTTGAAAGAGTTTTTATTTTTCCACTGCAATTTTTAAAATATATATGGTATAAATTGTTACATATATTATTTTGGGGGTTTAGGGTTTCACATTAGAGGTTTCAGAGCAGATGTATTCAATCAGGTCGAGTGGGTTATGTGTTAAACGTCTGTTAGTCAAGTTTCAATCTTGTGCCAATTATGTTTACATGTGTTCTCTGTTAATTGCTTAAATGCTAACCTATTAGTCTTGTGTTATGTGTTATGTATTGTTCTATTGCAATACACAATTTCTTAAGATAATTGTTAAATGTTAACTACTTGCTTATTATTGTTGTGTTGTGGATTCTCTTATCTTTGAAGGTAATTGTTAGCTGATAACTACTTGCTTATTCTTGTTTTGTTGTGTATTTGCTATGATTTGAGTTAATTTGAATTGTTCACATGATTACATTAATTACTTATTTAGTGGACTTGTGAATTGTACGCCTAACCATGATTTTATGCCTACTTGTTTAATGTGAATAGTTGAAAATAATTTTTTTATTAGCTAGTTATATGTTTTAATTTATTAATTTCGTATAGGTAATCGTAATTGTCGAATTGACAGATTTTACCTATGTGGTGTTGTGCAGGAAACTTAGTATGATTTTCCTCAAATGTTAGTAAGTTGTTTGATTTGTTAAATAAACGAAGAATCATTGTATCAAATAGTTGATTTACTTATTTGGATGTGTATACTATGTGAATATGAAAGTGTTTGGAATTTTGGCTTTGCCCTCAGATGATGCTCGAGACCGTCCTACAGATTAGTACCCTGACGACGGGAAAGTCGTAGATATACTTGACTGATACTGTGTCAGAAGGAACCGACAGAGTACGTGGAGGTCACCAGGGTTATTATAGTCTTGAGTGGAATGATCAGATTAGTTTGGTTGTATAGGGACTTGACGTCTTTCTTTCGTGGTTGTAATTATTTTATTTTGGTAAGACTGTACCTATAACTTATACTATCAATTTGACTTTTGTTTGGTGGGTCCATGCTCCATATTTTGACGTGACCATGGGGGGATTAGTATTTTTGGAGCAGTACTTTGTACAGGTGTCTGTTGAGAATACCTTAGGGGTATGAGCGATGCCTGGTAGGTCTCATAGTCCTAGTGTATTTTATATTTGGATATTCGTCCCAAAAACTATTTTAGTTTGTTGGTATTTATGATGTAATTATTTATGATTTTGGTCGTTGTGTTACGACATGGTATTTTTATTAATTTGTTTTTGGAAAAAAAAAATATACACCCGCACTGTTAAAAGTTGGGGTGTTACAAGTAGAGTCTAAGCTCATGCATAATATTGCAATTTTTTGTGATTGTGTTTGTTGTGGTTAATGTGTTTCTAAAGTGATAATAATTTCCCTTGGATGGTAGCACTCTAAATGTCAGGAGCTACCATGCAACACACATTTAACTCGACTGTCACATATATGGGTCTCTGGTTGAGTTGAGGGGATCTATGAGAACATGACCAATTTGAATTGTTTGTCCACCGGGATGGTGGCATAGTATCAAGCCTCTTAACCAACTACTTCAGAATACCAAATTGTGAAGTAGAGTCTAAGCGCATGCATAATATTGCATTTTTTGTGATTGTGTTTGTTGTGATTAATGTGTTTCAAAAGTGATAATAATTTCTCTTGGATGACTTGACGATGTATTGATTTTACTTGAGTGATTTTGACATTATAATATGATATTATTTTTCTTGAGTATTTTGATATATCATGGTGTGTTATGATACGGTCTATTATGATTGTTTGTGTGTTCTTCTTACTTATATTACACTATCAACATGATTTCAAAACTCACCTCCTTCGTTGTTTGTGTTTGACTAGTTTTGCCCAGCGTTTGTGAAATCGCAGTTATTACAAGTTAATGAGTCTTGAAGTTCAAGTTTGGGAGAAACCCCGCTCTAATATGTGATATTGGAAATAAGAGTTGGAATTTGTATTTTTACTTTTACCTATTTAATTAGAAAATACTTTTTGTATCAAAACCTTATAAGTACTAGTAAGTTTTTGGAATTAAATTAAAATATTCTAGTTAAATCAAGTTTATGGAGATGGCCATGTTTTATCCGCTGCGAATTTTGATAAAGAAAAATCTAATATAAATTATTATATATATATATATATATATATATATATATATATATGTTATTTTGGGGTTTAGGGTGTCACATTAGTGATATCAAAGCAAATCTGTCCAATCAGGCTGAGCGCGTCGAATGTCAGTCGTGTATTAATTATTTTCATTATCATGTTTTTTTTCTCGTTATATTATTGTATTATGCACAATATGCTTTTGTACAATTATACATATTTTTGAAGTTACTTATTAACTATTTATTGTTTCTGATTGTATTGTTGTGCATTCTTAATTTCTACCTAAATGACTAAATAAACCATTAAATTTTTTGTTAAAATTTGAGTTAATTTGAATTGTTGACATGATTAAGTTAATTACCTTTGAATTGGACTTGTGATGTGTGTTTCTAACTTTGATTATTTGCTCTTCTGTTATACTAGATAGTTAGAAATAATTTTTTTTTATTGATTAGCTAAATGTTTGAAATTATTAATTCAATCGAGGTAATACTAATTATCGATTGATGGAGTTTACTTTTTGGGGTCATAACATAATTATTAAAGTTTTGATCTTGCTAATGAAATCAATTTATAACGTTAGTAGTAGCTTTGAAACATTAGGAAATTCATATTATTGATAATAATAGTAGTTTTGAAACATTAGAAAATTCATATTATTGATAATAATAATTCTTGAATATTAGAGGTGGGTAGAACTCAGAATTTTTTTAAAAAAATGACATTTTGAAGGAGTTAAAGTTGACTTAATTTGTAAAATGAAAATAAATTTTGTTTGAATTACTCTTGATTACTTTAAAGAAACTAAATTGAGTTAAATTTTTGTTGATTTATAAAATAACAATAATTCTACACTACTGATTTTATTTAATGTTTAAAATAGCTGAAAATTTACACCATAGTTTACTATGTGTTGTTTTTAAGAAAATCAAAAAGAGTCGTTGTTATGTTGGTTTAGAGGAGCTGGTGTGAATATTGAATTGTGAGGGTGTTGAGATATTTGGTTGAAAGGATTGATTTTGATATTATGAACTCGTTAGAGTTTAACATTCGCGTTAGAGCTTTAGATTTTAAGAACTCATTAGTGATTTATAATGGTACTAATAAGAAAAACGGTCAATTGATAAAATGTCTACTAAGAAAGAGAAAGCAAATAGAAGAAAAAAACAAAGTTTTTAAAAGAACTATCTCGGTGATGAAACTCTTTTTGAAAAGTTATCTAAATTTTGGATTCTATAATCGATGTATTTTATGAGTAAAATGTTTTTTTTAGTAGAATTGTAGTTGTTGTGCTATCATTGTCGAAATGTATATTTGAGTTTAATATGAGAAGGTGACATGTTGTTTGTACATCTTTTCTTGTTATATGAATTAACCTAACAAAATGCTATGCATCATGTAGATTGGTATGTGTAGAGTGCATCATGTAGATTAGTATGTGTACAGAGACTAAAATTTATTTTACCAAATTTTTTTTATTATAAAATTCCATTTTTTTTTAGGTACCCAAATTTTAAGATTAGAATAGACCTCTACAATCTTTAAAATTGTTGGTGTGTTATGCTTTAGACTAATTTTGATGCTTGATAGAAACTGGGGATGTATCTATAAGCCTATTGAGTAGTTGGTGTGAGAGGAAGTTGTTATTTTGTAGATTTGTCAATTAGTGTAATTCATTATCATAACTAGTATGCCTTATGCTTTGTGTCATGTGCACTATTTTAATGTATATAAATATACAACTTTTTTTTGTAAATTTTGAGAAAATAAGAAAATAAATTGGACATGCATATTCTAAGGGGGAGCTTTTTAGTAATGTGTTATTAATATTATCTCTTTGTTTTCTTTATCTCAAAAAATTGTTCACAAAAATAGATTGTCATCATGAAAAAGGGGGAGATTGTTAGAACCAAGTTGATTTGAAGAAATATGCCCCTCACTTGTTTTGATGATAACAAAATCGTTTGTGGGAACAATTTAATGCTCTAACATTGTGATTAAGTGCATAGGTTTGAGATCAAATATTTGTTTAATAGACTCTCAGCGTATCCTCTGATAATTGGACGAAAACAAAGATACAACATGACTTCTCCTCGCTTCGTTTCTCTAAGTATGATACATGAAACAACACTGTGTCCCAATTGCCTCTGGAAATGCGTAATGCCTTAGTTAAATTTCCTTTAATGAACTCAACAAGAAATATTATGTTCTTTAGCCTCTAATACACAAACTGACAAGAAATAATCTGCTTCTCCCTTTGATAAGTGTGACAAGCAAGTAATTGCCGCTGCCTTTAATAAGGCTGACAAGCAAGTAACTGCCTCTACCTTTGATAATCACATCAAGTGTCTGGCCATCTGACTCTGAATTATTATGTATCCTCTGAAAAAGTCAACGCTCCGAAAAAAAAATCAAAGCTCTAAAAAAGTCAACACTCTAAAAAACACTCCAAATAAGACATAGCAATTGCGCATCCTTTGATAAACATCTTGAATCAGCCACTTGCCTGAAGATCTTAAGATATGCTCTGACCATCGTAACATTTGCTTCCCAATTGTTTTAAACAAGATATATTGGAACAATGTTTGTTTTACATTTAGAGTTTTGATGTTAACAAAAGTATTTTATGACAAAAATATATTTGACTTCAAAGAGTATGAAACAAGATTCATGTTTTTGAAGAAAATCTAAAATAATATTTGATTTAAATTTATAATTGAAGAAAATCTAAAATAAGATTTGATTCAAATTTATAATTGAAGAAAATCTAAAATAAGATTTTATTCAAATTTATAATTGATGAAAATCTAAAATAAGATTTGATTCTTATTTATAATTTTTGACTAAGTTGAAAAGAAGATACAGTCAAAATTTGAAGAATATTTGAAGACTACAAAATCCTAGAATCCAACATTCTCATCTACTACGATAACACTTCTGCCAAACCACTACCTGAAGATAGGTTTGATTTCATAAAGAAAAACCTAAACCTTACCTCCATACCTGAATGATGTTGTGATAACTTTAAAGTAATTTAGTTTTAGATTAGTTTTTATATTTTCTTATATTATGTTATATTAAGAGAAAAACAAAAAGAAAAAATAAATGAAAAAATAAAATAAAAGTCTCACTTTCAAGTCTTTTTGTCTAATGACAAAAGGGGGAGAAATATATTTGATAATATGGGGAGAAAAGGATACTAAGACTTTTCGGGAGCCCTAAGTTAGGAGGAGTCAAAGAAATATAAAGAAAAGTTGTTATAAAAAATATAAGTTTTGTCATCATCAAAAAGGGGGAGATTGTTGGAACCAAGTTGAATTTACATTTAGGGTTTTGATGTTAACAAAAGTATTTTATGACAACAATATATTTGACTTCAAAGAGTATAAAAGAAGATTCATGTTTTTGAAGAAAATCTAAAATAAGATTTGATTCAAATTTATAATTGAAGAAAATCTAAAATAAGATTTTATTCAAATTTATAATTGATGAAAATCTAAAATAAGATTTGATTCATATTTATAATCTTTGACTGAGTTGAAAAGAAGATATAGTCAAGATTTGAAGAATATTTGAAGAAGATTTGATGAACATTTGATGAAGATTTGAAGAAGATTTTATTTGAAGAATTTACAAACGCAATCTGAACAAAAATAAAACATAATCAATCTGAAGAGTTTACAAACTCAATCTAAACAAAATAGAAATAAAATTAATTTGAAGAATTTACAAACTCAATCTGAACAAGATACAATTCAAAATTAAACAAGGACTAAATTGCAGCCCAAATTTTCACTATAAATAGACACTCAAGGCTGAAGGAGAAAAGCATCGAAAAGCAGAAAATAGTAGAAGAACTCAAGCTCAAAGTTCTCAATTCATCTTGGAGTTCAAAGAGAGAAACACTTGTTCAGGTTAGAAATATTTTATGAGTGTTCTTTTCTTAGAGTGTGAGAGTTATTATTATTATCAGCTTTGTTAGAAGCAACTACTCAAGTTCCAATCTTTTGTATCCAACCCGATAGTGGTTTAATTCCTTCTTCAATCTAGGGTTGTCAGGTTGTTAGGAGAAGAATTGGCTTGCAGGGTCAAGGTGGTTAGTTCCTTCTTCAATCTGGGGTTGTCAGGTTGTTAAGAGAAGACTTGGCTTGTAGGGTCAAGGTGGTTAGTTCCTCAAAAGTCTGGGGTTGTCAGGCTATTTGGGAAGATTGGCTTGGAGGGTCAGGTGCTTTGTAATTCAAGGTATTTGAATTAGTGGATTAAAGCCTTTTGAATGAAGGGACTAGATGTAGCTAAGTAAGTGGTGAACCAGGATAAATATATGTGTCAAATTATTTATGCTTTCATTGTTTACTGCTTCTGAATCCGATTGCTTCTTATCGAAGTAATTCATAAAAACCAATCTACCTTCATCAAATTAGCAAAAATTTATCGACTTTATCAAAGACAATTCAACCCCCCCCCCCCCCCCCCCTTCTCGTTTTTGCACCTTCAAGATACACTGAATCATGACAAGATTAGTTTTTGAAAAGTTTATATGGAAAATCAATTCCACACAGATACAATAAGAAACTTCATGAATTATGTTGATTTCTTGGAATCAGGACAATGACCAGAAACCCTAATTGTTCTCTATAAAATACGTGCCTCCCTCAATGAACAATACACAATATACAAGATACAAGCAACAAGCAATAAACACATCTTCACTTTTGGTCAATATCATTTTCTTACACACTAGTGCTAAGAAAATCTGAAGTAATAAATTTGTAAACACTTTCTGCGATAGCTAATTCAGAAAAACCCAAAAACCCTTTTTGTTGTAACCTAGCCTAGTAGCAGCTACCTACCTCAATAGATTGATTGTACTAAGCTAGAAGTTTGAGAAGATTGAACACAGTCAGTGTGACTAGTAGGTGTTCATGTGTAAGTCTGATTCAATTGTAAACTAGTGGATTAAATCCTTCAAGTTGATGTCTCTCTGGTGGTGAACCATGATAAATCGTTGTGTCTCTCTGCTCTACTTTTGATCACCTACACTAATTTCTTTACTTTAGTATAGCCACATAATTTTTCTTAAAAAAATGGACAATTCAAACCCCCGCCTTTCTTGTGTCTTTTTCATTCTACAACTAAATCACACTTCCACTGAACACCTGTTAGTCAGACTGACTTTGTTCAAGTCTTCTCAACCTTCTAGCTTAGAAGAGTCAAACTATTGAGAAATGCAGCCACTACTGGGCTAGGTTACAAAGTAATAAGTTTAAGAATTTTCTGAATACTCTCACAAGGGGGTGTTTACAATGTTGTTTTCTCAAAAACTATTTCTCAGCACTTAGACAAAACCAAGGATTGAGAGAAAGAGTGTAGGGATGGCTGTATTGTGCTTATTCCAGTGCTTTGTTTACCGTTATCAGCACTGTTAATCACGACCTTCTCGCCCCCTTGCGCCTTTTTCTGTAACAGCCTTCCCCTTATCATTATCGGCACTGTTAATCACGATCTTCTCGCCCCCCCCCCCCCCCCCCCCCCCCTTCTTTCCCCCGTTGATCAATTGGTAATGGGAATGTGTGGACGGTGGTACTTATCCCCAGGTACCGGGTTCGATTCCCACTGAAGGCAAAAACTCGCTATTTCCTGCCCGACTCATATCTTGATATGGAGATAGAGAGAACAAAGGATATCATTATTAGAGTATGTCACATAAACCTTCAGACAATTAATGGATTTAGAGGGTTGAGTAGAGGATGCACATATTTATCTTCTTGAGAGCATTGACTTTTTAGAACATTGACCTTTCATCAGAGCATTGACTACCTAGAGTGTTGACTTTTATTAGAGCATTGACTTTTAGAGATATTCAGACGATCAGATGCTTGATGCGATTATATGAGGCAGACAATCACTTGTCTGTCACACTTATTAGAGGCAGAAGATCACTTGTTTTTTTAGAGGGAGAGTGATCAAATGCTTGTTGTAGTCATCAGAGCCAGACTAACCAGAGCATTGTTGCATTAACAAAATCACTAGAGGCGCATTTCAGAGCGCGTTCATCAAACTCATAATATGAAAATCAGACTCAAAATACGAAAATTAGAGCGGAGTCTTGGTGTTCCTTTAACTTAGTCCAATCATTAGAGGATGCAGCGTAAAGTCATTCAAAATAAACTTGATCCGAGAACTGCATGCTTTAAACAGAACATTAGTGCTTTGAATTGTTCCCACAAAATAATTTTGTTATCATCAAAACAAGTAAGGGTCGTAGTTCTTCAAACCAACTTAGTTCTAACAATAAGTACTTTTATGCATATACGATTAATTATACTTGAAAATGTAGAAGTTAGAACTATTTTGAAAAATTAGGGATTTCAATATTATTCATTTAACACAAACTTTTATATAACATATGTTCTAAAATAAGTTTGAAAATAAAATTTTAAAGTTAAGATATATTTCCTTTCATTATTTGACATAAAGATGCAGTATTAACATCGACTAAAATTATATGATTGTCTCAAACTTTTGCGAGAAATATAATTAAATAATCAAAATTATTTTATGAAAATACTTAATAATATACAAAACATATTTTACAAAAATTGAGGTGTTACATAACACACATAAAAAATAAACACAAATGCACCCAACAAAGGATATACATGAACGCACACACAACAACAATGAACACAAAAACAAATGCACTAGATATGACACTAAACGCACACGAAAACACACCAGACGTGAATCAAAGAACACACTAGACACAATTTGAACACAAGTCCACACGATGTGAATGTCGGGACACAATCAAAGGTAGAGCATGTAAGTTGCAGCTTCATCCTTGATGATATCCTATGGTGGTGATGAATTCGTTCATCCTGACAATGCAGTACTAGTTTTTCTCGCTCGGTTACTCTCGTATCATTCTATTTCGGAATGCACGGAGGTTCAACACATGTCACTTCATTAATGAGAGTATCACATCATAAAAACTCATGGAGGAACATAAAAATTCCATTTTCTAAATAGCAGGACCAAAAACTCAAATTTAGAAAGAAAGAAAAAAAAGAACTAAAAGTTAAATTTGAACAAAATAAATGAACTAAAACTATATTTTAGCCAAAAAATTGAAGAAAAAAAAAAGTTTGATATATTGTAATACTTTTCAAACTTAAAATACAACTTATTTTTATATAAACTTAAAAAAAGTGTAAATTAAAAAATGGAGTAATATGTGGTTTTATAGGACCCAATATATAAATAAGTTGGTAAAGAAGTATAATCTTAAAAATACTCTAGACAAGGTTGAATCGCAAGATATAGAGAAAGATATTCACGGTAATAGTACTAGTCGTGATATTAACTCTCTTTTTGATGATCATATTTTCAACATTTAATTGGTAGGCAATAATGTTTTGCAAGATTTTTCTCCATCTAATCAAGAAAAAAATAATAAAAATAGTGAAGAAGCTTCTAACTTGGATTTAGTTGATTTTAACAAATCAGAAACTATTCTAAACACACTTCAAGAATCTGAGATTCAGACAACATAAGATCCTAAAAATGTAATTCATGGGGTCTTTGATTTAAACTTATCTAATTCAACTACCATATATCATCTACAAGAGGATCATTAATATCCATATAGGTGTATTGTTAATTCTAAGAACAATGCAGTGTCAGAGAACAATGTTCAAAACCATCAAATCTTTTCTGATTTGAAAGTCAACTCAAAGAATGGTGTCATGTATTACATATAAAAATGTTATTCTTACAAACAATAATTTACATCCCAAAATTGCTAATGACTTGGAAATATTACAAGAATTTTTTAAAAATAGAAATGCTAGCAAAACAAATCTTATGAGTAATGAAGAAGGCAACAACTATTAGTATGGAGAATCTTTCTACTACAAGTGAAGAGCAACTTTCATCCAAGAGGTACAAACCTGCATAATTTGAAAGAATTTTATTTATGTCACTCGAGTTTCGGTTTTTCTTTTCTCTTCTTTATAATAAAATTTTTATCTTAAAAACATAATTCTTGAACAAATAAAAACAGGACCCAACAAAAATACGTTAAATGTCCTTGATATATTTCTCAATTTTACGATCTAAATTAATATCAACACTCCTACTTTAAGAAAAAAATTATTTTATTTATATAAATATAAATCAATATTAAATGTATTAATATTATCCTATTGTTTAATTACAAACAAAACTAATGAATAAATAATATAAAGAAAATCATTATTTATCGTCAACAACAAAATTCTAAAGACATTATTATTAAACCCGTGTGAGTAAAATTTCTAGTGTGCTGCATATGATGTTTCACCAACCAAGTGCAATTGTTTGAAATACAGGCAAAACTATAATACACACCATATCACCACACATCAATAAGGTGTGTGGGCAAACAAATAAATAGACAACGATGAAAGCATTGTTCACTCGCATCTAAAAGGATACAATAGTAGAAAATTGCTTGTCTCTTCTTATTGATTGGTATTGTTCACCATCAACATCGCCCTATTCATCATAACGTATTACTACCAAAATTTCAAATGGATAATAATGACAAAAGATCCTTGATCTTATGAGAAAATGGACCTCCTACAACAAGCCCGTGTTAAATTTATATGAAACTTCACACTTTGAATGATACATTTTCCATAATATGGAATTGGTCCAACAGACCAAAATAAATTTGTTCAAATTACCTTCGATCTAGTGAAATTCCCATGACCTAAGGGGTTTGATGGAAGCCAAGGAGCTGGACCATTAAAGCGTTAAGAGCATTCAAGGAACTGTCCTGAGAAGCATGTGTATGCCAAGACAAGACTTTTTATATCATGTTAATTGAGCATGTTCAGCCACACACTAAACACTGCATCAAATGTGATTTTCCTGTACATGCCTTTTGCTGTCCCTCTCAGCATGTCCCAACCCGCTGAGCTTGTTTCGATTTTCTATATGATCAAAGCGACTATGATGGGGAGGTTCAGAGCTATAATTATGCAATTTTTTCCCTTCCCTTCCTTTGTTGGGTGAGCTCCCTGCTTTTCTCTTGTTGTTGCTTGACTTGGGTGACTGAACCTCAAAGTCAATGCAATGAAATGACGAAACCTCCCCTTCCTCTACCGCACCTCGATCTGTTTCACATGATGGCAGAACCTTAAGCCCTTGAAGATGCTCTTCTGCATGATCTGGTTGCTTTCCATGCTGCATATTCTCATAATCTGATCTGTCTAAGGCTTTAGACCAGTTTTGAACCTTACCCTGCTTATTCTTCTCAGTCTGAGAAGAAGCCAGTTCAATTCCATCTTCAATTTCTCTCTCAATCAGATCATCTTCATCCATTATCTCAGTTCTTTTAGTTATACGATCAGATGCTTTCTTGCGCTTCTCTAAGGCAGCTTTTACCTTGTCTCTGTCAATTTTTATAATAGCTTCCTGTGGTGGCTGGGTAAATACAGCATCCCTGTGATTTAGGTCACCACTCTGAACATTGATTTTTTGCTCTTTACCAGAACCTGATTGAGATCTCACCATCTCCTGAGCTTCCTGCAAGTTTTCTTTATGTGGTGCAGGTTCCTGCTTGAGATGAAAATTGCCTTTAACATCATCTTCTGCCCTGAGTTTTGTTTCTGTGCTCCCATAAAAGCCATGTTTACCGTGACAGCTTACAGGGCGCACAACATGATTAGGAGTCGAATCAATAACATTTTTAGATATTGTAGGTTTTGATGTTTCATATCTTGTAATTGGGGCTTCGGTATGCAAATTACTGTTTGTGGTTGCAGCTTCATCCTTGAATGTTGAAGCTTTTTGATTGCCACCTCCAGCAGTTCCTTCAACATTATTTGATGGCGCTGTTCGATTTTGTTCATATAGCTCCAACATTTGATTACTAACTTCTGCAAAAGGTAGAGATACAGTGTTGGGTCTTTCCAAATTATAAAAAGCTAAAAATAATATGATATTGACTATTACCTAGACTGTGCTGGTCTAATGAAATACTTCAAAAATAAAATTCTTGTTTAGATACTAACACAATCAGAAAATGAGAAATAAGCAAGAAGAATGAAATGCAAGAGTGATGTGAGATATGACACATAGTACATTTGTTTTTCAGTTCTTTATACCACTACTACAAAGAAAAAAGAAGACACGAACCCTCCAACTGGCGGGGAGTGACATCAAACTCTTGCCACCAAACCTTATCCCCATCGGATGGGAGCTTTACTTTGAGAAACTTTGCAGCAAGGAATATGGCTCCAGCTGCAACGTGATGGGGATTAAATTGCAGGCAAAGAGATGTCCTTAATCTGCAAACACACCACATCCGAATTTCAGGAAGAAAGAAATGAAAGATCCCTTGGACATAAAGAAAATGACGTAATATTCATACCCATCATTAACAAAATTCCATGCAACTTGAGCAAGGGCATTCTGAGCAACTTTGAATTTCTTTATTGCCTCAACAAGAGGTTTATAAGGATGGTGCATATTAAAATCAAAAGCAAGAGTTGCAAGAACAACCCTCTCTCCAAGTAAAATTAATTCCTTCTGCTGTTCATACACTTCCTGAGCCACAATTTCAAGTAAAAATAATTGCATGAGAAAATCATATTTGAAAAGAAACTTGGGAAAAAAATGAAAAGTTCAAAAGAAATTTGATTTTAAAATAACTCCCCACAGGGTTAGATACATAAACAAATATTAAAACAAAAGTATTCAGAAATCTTATTTCAATTTGAACATGCACATCAAGACTGTCATACATGCTATAACTTGTTCAATGATGAAATGTAATATCTCAACTAGAAAGAAATTTAGGTGAAAGATAGAAATGCTGAACTCAGTATACTAAATTAACTAAATGCAGCAACAAAAACAATATCAGCAGGTAGTTCAATGATTGGAGTAGAAATTGCTTGTTAGGGAAAAGAAAAACAATGTAGAAGGTGGTGAGGCACATGCTATACCTTTTGTTTGATCCTCTGAACAGCTGCAGGATCCTTCTTGTGTATAATTTCATATGAAACAAGAATAACATCTTTTAGAGGGCGAGGAGTTTCTTCAACCTTCCCAGCAAGAAACATGCACACTGTAGCAATGATCTGCAAAACAGGTCATGTTACTAATTTCAATCATGTTTAGTTACTTATGTCAATTACATGCCAAATTTATTATACACCACCCATAAAACCAAGGTAAAAAATAAAAATTATAAGGATTAACACAAAGATTGAAAGAGATATAAGAGGCACAGATTTAGCACAAACTCACATAAGAGCTGAGGAGAGTACAAAAAGGCATAAGCGTAAGAACGATGACATGAAATACAAAAACATTTTATGAAGAGAAAGAAAAAATGCCACAAACATTTGATTGCATAGCATTCGTAAAATTAGGAATCAGCCACAGGATTTTCTAATTGAAAACTCAAGAGTTATAAATATAGTATAAAATTACTTTATATGGAAGCTCAAATAACTGACATTATAATCGGAACATTCGCGACCAGCATTTGACAATCTTACAAATACAATTTGGAATGAGAATGATAAAAAAATATGATAAATGGGCTGCTAAAACTTTACTGTGCCCAAGCTTCTTAGTAGCTAATAAATCTCATTTTGATCTCAGTCACCACAACAATGAAACCATGAACCATTAAATATAATACTAAAGGGTAATTATCTATTAGATATTCAAACATATTTACCTCGGCTCTCGACACAATAAACTTACTGAGGCAACTTTCAAGCAAGGGGAGCTAAGGACCACCAGGCTCCTACTAGGCAAAAGCTGAATGTCATGAACCTGGTCCCTCACATCTAACCCTAGGGTTCTTGTCCCCTACTAAACACATTATGTTTTGCACGCAACTTCATCCTGTATTTCACACAGAAACCTTTATTTCAGATGGCGGACTCGTTTCATAAGTCCCAGTCGTTGTTTAAATAAACCCAATCTCTGTTTTGGAGTTTCACATTGCTACATTCTCTGTTTCCTATGTTTGAGAAAATGGATCCCAATGTTGAGTACAATCCATAACTACAGTGTAGCAGCCCCTCAACGATCCACTATAACATTTTTGGGATTGGCTATTCCATTCCACAATCCAGAATTTACAATTAAGATTTGTAATAAATAATTAAATATGCTGTTAATTTGTCCACAAATAAATATAAGACTAAAGATCAAAAGGTAGTGGTAGCCACATATATATACTATGCATGTATGATATATTTCTCAATAAAAAGATAAAGCAGTATCAACTCATATATAAACAACTTTGGTTTAATTTACAAAAAATATACAGAACTAAAATTTCCCATAAGATATAGATCCCAGTGTAATTCATTATTCAAGAAAATCATTGAGCAATGCATTAATCGGTTATGATGAGCTAGAGTCCTCAAACCAGAGAGATCAACATACAATAACCACAATCCTGCTTAGGCTCGAATACATGATATAAAATATTATAACAGTCAAAATATTGTTTTGCTACCACTGCTTATTGAAATTTGTAAAAACATAGATTCATGCATAGTTCAAACAGAAGAGAACCGTTATTATCTATGAAAGGTCATTTATAAATTACAACCATAAATCCGCCCAGCATTATCATATCTCTAGGCGTGGGAAGCCACATGGATCAATTGGCACCAACGGGAATGATAATATGCAAGTAATCACAAGTCATAACACAAAACAGACTCTGTATTGTACTCACCCTACGGTCATTCTTTGCATGAGACTGCCGAAGAAAGAATCGATGGCAAAAAATTATAGCAGAGGCAATAGTTACCTGAGGTCTGCATCACAATTAAATCAGTATCAAGATCATGACAACTTAAGCTACGTGTCCATGTATTTGTATTCCAATATGATCAGATATAACTTTAAAAAATTTCCCAAAATTGACAGCAACATAAATATGTAAACATGATAAGAACTAAGATATTCCTGATGTTCTCCTTTGCTTCTTCAGAATCACAAATTACTGGTAGTCTGGTACACAGCCTAACCTTCTAAACTTAAAAACAATTTTCACCAGACACATTCTTATCAGTTGAACAAATAGCAAAACAAGGAAACTCGCAACAAATTTGGCCTTGCAATGACAAAGCACACAAAAGTAGATAGTATAAAAGGACATAAAAACTCACACTTTAAGTCTCATGCCTAAATCTTGTAGAAAGGAACAGTATGATTTCCGTAGGTATGCTTCTTTCTTCAAATCAACACCGTCTAGTTTCGAAGGTGAATTTTCTTCGATCTCCTTTCTAGAAAAGTACCATCGAGAACCATCCTCAGGATTCGCCTGAGAACATCTTTGAGAATCACCGTGATATGTTCCATTATGAGAGATATCACCAAGCAACAACCCAGCCATGATGACAGTGGCAGATTAAATTTAGTTCAGGATGATGTATATCCAATTGTTTCCTGTTCCATCAAATGCAATTATGATAAACAAAAAGGTAATGTGTTAATGTGCAAAATTAACAAAATATGACCCATATCATTGCAATTTGCAACACATTAACAAGCTATCAAATTATAGCATCACTTACCATTTCTATAGGAAGGTAACAATGACTCCCAAGATTTTTCTTAACATATATCAATATATGTATGATTCTAATATTAAATTGATACTTAGGACAGCCAATTTAAAAAAACTAAAAAAAAACATGTCCCCTCTGAAAGTGGGCACCCAAATCCTATCCTTTTATACCATTGTCACTAAATATGTAATTATGTATAATTACGAAAATACTTACACATCAGCATCACTAAATATTTTATGCATTTAGAGCAAAAAGTGCACATACCAGTTTCAGCTATGCTACAATTAATTTGGGTCCCCTCTGAAAGTGGGCACCCAAATCCTATCCTTTTATACCATTGTCACTAAATATGTAATTATGTATAATTACGAAAATACTTACACATCAGCATCACTAAATATTTTATGCATTTAGAGCAAAAAGTGCACATACCAGTTTCAGCTATGCTACAATTAATTTACCTGTCCACGGGATTTGAAAGAATTTGTAGCTTAAAGGACAGGCATGGCAAGGTTAAATTTTGTTCTAGAAATCAACAATAAACTCATAAAAATTGAGAAAAAAAAATGACATGCATTGTTCCTTCACACAAGCCCACAATGGCAACATGACTTTTGAAGAAATTTTCTCTTTCCTATCAATTAATGAACTTGATGATGATAAGCTATAACATAAGCAACAGCAGCTTACAACACAAAATACGCCAAAATTAAATCCAAATTTTGCATCAAAAAGGAAAGTGGATAAAAAAATAAGTCTAAATTATGCATCCTAAAAATCCATTGTTCAAAAAGCAAATGTAACGTAAGGACTCCTACCATAGATCTACAATGATTCCGACCCTTTTCTGGACACCCCTGCTACCACCACAAGTTATGATTCAACTACTATTGACTCTTGCTGACTCTATCTAAATTAGAATAGATTTTGCACATTTTACATATAATTAAAACATAAACAACTCTCTTGTAATGCTATAATATAAAACGATAGGTCAAGTTGTTTTCAATAAAAGCTTCAACAAAGTATCCATCTGTAATAAATTAAACACCTTTACCAAGAATCTTTCATCATCATCTACACCTTAGCAACCATTGGATCACGACCTGGAAAATCAAAGTGAATTAATAATCACTAGTAAATAAGTAAATATCTAAACATAGAAAACAAGGTTTGATGAATACCCAATTGTTGAGACAGAGAACCAAACATGAATAAAACTGAAGACAAAGGCGTGAATCAGAAACCCTTACCTTTGAGTAAGTGATGAGAGCGTACAAATTTTGTCTGGGAAATTTGAAGTTGAAACCAAAGTTAGAGGACGGCGTTACTTTTTGAACGAGAAAAAGAGAATGACGGATAAGCATCAGCGACCAAGAGCAACCCCAAATTCAAATGCCTGATATTTTCTTCTTCTTACTTCAACAATTCAGGGTTTGTTACAAAATCTTAAATCTTTCTTTCTTAAATAATAAGCTTAATTGCAATTAAGCCTAAATACTACTCCCGCACTTATTACGTAGTAATTCGTTCTTTTTTTTTTTTCCACAAACCAGCGAGAAACCGTACTCACGCACATATTTTATATCTTATATGTGTTTGATTTAGACATAAAATAATAATTATTTTATTTATCAATGATAAATATTTATTTTATAAATATTTTTTAATAATTTTTAAATTTATTATAAACAAATATTTGTTTCTTATTCTTTTTAATATTTATTAAAGACAGAGGTTTATTCAGTGTTTTATTAAAATTTATTGATAACAAATATTTGTCTCATATTTTTTATTTATTACTATCAAATATATATCCTATATTTATTTATTTATCATAGATATATATTTTTCCCATCTTTTCTTTATGCTTCAGTTATAAATATTTATTCTATGTGTTTTTAATATTTATCAATGATAAATATTTGTTCTATATATTTTTTCTTTTTGTGTTTTTTTCTATGCTTAAAATTGAAGAGGATAATTTTGATTTTTTTAATATTAATTTTTTACTAGTGTTCTCATATCTTATATTGATAGTTAGAAGATAAAAAAGAATGTATAGATGAGAAAAAATATATAGTTGGGTGATTTTGATTTTTATATT
>JBBPBQ010000002.1:36225005-36241364 GCA_037974755.1 Cicer yamashitae | reverse complement strand
TATCATTGATAAATATGTATTCCATATTTTTTAATATTTATCAATGACATAGATTTGTCCAGTGTTTTATTCAAATTTATTAATAACAAATATTTGTCTAATTTTTTTTGACAAGATAGTTAGTTCTTTCTTAATAAGGTAGTTATATTTCTTTTGTCCAAAAAAAATGTAATTATAATTTTTTTAGGTAGTTATTTATTTATTTCTTTTCTTATATACTTGTTTACCCTCAAATAATGATCTCACAAAAAATCAAATGACAAAAAATTTGTATTTTGATAGTTGTTTTTTTCTTATATTGATGGTAGATTTGTCGATGGCTAAAAATGAAGACGATAATGTTGATGTTTTTGTAGTTATTTTTTCTAATAACATAAAAAAATGTAGTTATAATTTTTTTTTTTGTAGTTATTTCTTTCTTTCTTGGTGTTTTTAATTTGTTTTATAGTTGATTTGGCAATTATTAAAAATGAAGAGGACAACATTAGCTTTTTTGTAGTTATTTTTTTCTAAGGTAGTTAAATTTCTTTTGTAAAATAAATGTAGTTATATATATATTTTTTGGTAGTTATTTTTCTCTTGTATATTTACCTATCTACCCTCAAATAATGATGTAATAAAAAAATAAATGAAAATAAATTTGTATTTTTTATATGTATATATTTTCTTACATTGATAATAATAGACTACACTAGCTTTTTGCGGGTTATTTCTTCCCCGTAAAAAAAATTCAATTCCACCGTGTACCCACTTTCCCTCACATGCACTCTACCATTGCTAAGTTACTTACTTTTCCCCCTCCAAAACATTACTCAAACAAATATGACTTGTCTCAGCACCCCAACTTCTTTCACCATCACCATCTAACTCCACTACCCAAATTTTTTTCTTTTCTTACGCAAACCTTTTATTTCACATTTATATAAGGTGACAAAATCCAAGTTTTGGTTTCAATTGAGCTTCTTCCTTTTGGAAAGACAAACTTGAAGAGAGAAAATTTATCTTATGAAAAACTACAAAGTCAAACCAAACGATTGCTCACTAAAACATTATAGCCACCCTTTTAAGTTAGTTTTCATTGGGGGTTAATCCAAACTAGATCGAGGATGATGGCCAACATATTAGGCTGGTTGGAATATGTTGAGAGGGGTGGTATCTGCTAACACTCTAACACTCAAGTAAGTAAGTATTTATTCGAAGAGAGTAAAAGGTATTGGGATGAGGAAGTGTGTGTATCTTTTCCAGTGTCGGAGGCATTGTTTATATAGATTGGGGTCCTAGCACGGAGGGGGACAAAGACATTGAATAGTCATCAATATAAGCGGATTTGATGGAATAACAGCCTTGTGACCGATACAACTAGGTTTAGTCATTGAGGATTGGGAACCCTAGTTGTTCGATACGGACACGATAATGGGTCGAGATTGTGTGAGAAGACAGATTAGGCTATGTTCGGTCTAGAACAATTGCCCCCAAGTCTTTATCGAGGAGATGAGGCGATGACTTCATAAGTTGTCTAGAGAGGTTTCCAACAGGAAAGAATACTTCTTCTATGAAGGTGTTTTGTCGAAATCTCATTGTGATCGACAAGTTAAAGTCGTCTTGGTTATTGACAACATATCTGACATTAGTCGTAGTCCCGAAATAGGTCAACTACTATATATGTTCGACGTAACTTGGAATGTTTGTTTAGCTTTGGAATGTCCTTGCAAGTTGAAAGGATTTGAGGGGTTGGTAAAATGACATGAGGTGATACCCTTTGGTTGTTTATCTTTGAGTTTTCATCTTTTGGTTTGGTTTGCTTTTTTGTTTTGTTTCTTGCATGGGGAGGCTTTTTGTGGTGGTTGGTTAGCATTTCACCATCATGGGTGTTTGTTTGGGGACTCAGGTTTCTGCAGTTGGAATCAAGTTGGTTTTCCTTTTGTGATTTTGATGTTAACAAAGGTATTTTATGAGAAATCAATTGTAACAGTTGTAACAATTTGTTTAGTAGAAGCAAAACACAATTCGTTCCAAACTTATGTAACTCAGCCCAATAGTGGCTTTAGTGTTCCTCAAGCAGTCTGTGGTTTTTAGGTTGTGTTGTGTTGAGAAGACTTGGTTTGTAGGGTCAAGGTGTAGTTGCCTTTGAATGAACCTATCTATGTTGTGTTGAGAAAACTTGACTTGTCGGGTCAAGGTGTAGTTGGTCTTTAATAGGACGAACTACATTGACTAAGAATCAAAATGGATTAGAATAAACCTATTAAACACCAAAATGACCTAAAATTTTAATCCATTGAAATTTATGCACTTATTGGATGAACTACATTGCCTAAGAAACAAAATGGATTACAATAAACCAATTAAAAACCAAAATGACCAAAAACATAATCTAATGAGACTAATGCAATTATTAAACTAACTAAATTGACTAAGAACTTAAAATGGACAAGAATAAAACTAGTAAAGACCAAAATGACTTAAAATTTTAATCCATTGAAACAATTGCACTTATTATACGAACTATATTGACTAAGAACCAAAATGGACTAAAATAAGCCGAGTGAAGACTAAAATTACAAAAATCTTAAACCATTGAAACTGATGCACTTATTGGACGAGTTACATTGCCTAAGAACCAAAATGGATTAGAATAAACCTATTAAACACGAAAATAACCTAAATTCATAATCCATTGAGACTTAAGTACTTATCGGACGGGCTACATTGCTTAAGAATCAAAATGCAATAGAATAAACCTATTAAAGACCAAAGTGACCTTAAATCTTAATCCATTGAGACTTATGCACTTATTGGAGGAACTACATTGCATAAGAACAAAAATGGATTATAGTAAACAATTAAAAACCCAAAATGACCAAAATCTTAATGCAATGAGACTATCTCAATTATTAGCCGAACTACATTGAATAAGAACTAAAATGGACTAGAACGAACCTTGTAAAAACCGAAATGAATTAAAATCTTAATCCGTTGAAACAATTGCACTTATTAGACGAACTACATTAACTAACAATCCAAATGGACTAGAATAAGCCGAGTGAAGACTAAAATTACCAAAATCTTAATCCAATGAAACTTATACACTTATTAGACAAGCTACATTGCCTAAGAACCAAAATGGATTACAAAAAACAATTTAAAACCCAAAATGACCAAAATCTTAATCCAATGAGACTATTGCAATTATTAGACAAACTACATTGAATAACAACCAAAACGGACTAGAACGAACCTAGTAAAGACGAAAAATGTCTTAAAATCTTAATCCATTCAAACAATTGCACTTGTTAGACGAACTACATTGACTAACAATCAAAATGGACTAGAATAAGCTAACTGAAGACTAAAATTACAAAAATCTTAATCAATTGAAACTTATGCAAGTATTGGACGGGCTACATTGCCTAACAACCAAAATGGATTAGAATAAACCTATTAAACACAAAAATGACCTCAATTCATAATCCATTGGGACTTATGCATTTATTGGACAAACAACATTGCCTAAGATACAAAATGGATAAAAGTAAATTCTTAATCCATTGAGAATTATGCATTTATTGAAAAAACTACATTTCCTAAGAATCCAAATGGATTAGAATAAACCTATTAAAGAGCAAAATGACCTAACTATTAATCCATTGAGAATTATGCACTTATTGGACGAACAACATTGCCTAAGAAACAAAATGGATAAAAGTAAATTCTTAATGCATTGAGAATTATGCATTTATTGAAAAAACTACATTTCCTAAGAATCCAAATGGATTAGAATAAACCTATTAAAGAGCAAAATGACCTAACTATTAATCCATTGAGAATTATGCACTTATTGGACGAACAACATTGCCTAAGAAACAAAATGGATAAAAGTAAATTCTTAATGCATTGAGAATTATGCATTTATTGAAAAAACTACATTTCCTAAGAATCCAAATGGATTAGAATAAACCTATTAAAGAGCAAAATGACCTAACTATTAATCCATTAAGAATTATGCACTTATTGGACGAACAACATTGCCTAGGAAACAAAATGGATAAAAGTAAATTCTTAATCCATTGAGAATTATGCATTTATTGAAAAAACTACATTTCCTAAGAATCCAAATGGATTAGAATAAACCTATTAAAGAGCAAAATTACCTAACTATTAATCCATTGAGAGTTATGCACTTATTGGACGAACAACATTGCCTAAGAAACAAAAAGGATAAAAGTAAATTCTTAATCCATTGAGAATTATGCATTTATTGAAAAAACTACATTTCCTAAGAATCCAAATGGATTAGAATAAACCTATTAAAGAGCAAAATGACATAACTATCAATCCATTGCGAATTATGCACTTATTGGACGAAATACATTGCCTAAGAAACTTAATGGACTAGAAAAAACCTAATAAACACGAAAATAACCTAAATTTTTTATCCCTTGAGACTTAAACACTTATTGGACAAACTACATTACCTAAGAATCAAAATGCAATAGAATAAACCTATTAAAAACCAAAATGATCTAAAATTTTAATCCATTGAAACTTGTGCCCTTATTAGACGAACTACATTGACTAAAAACCAAAATGGAATAGAATAAACCAAGTAAAAACAAAAATGACCTAAAATATTAATTTGTTAATACTTATTCACTTATTGGAAGAACTACATTGCCTAAAAACAAAAATGGATAACAATAAAAACATTAAAAACCAAAATGACCAAAATCTTAATCCGATGAAACTATTGCAGTTATCAGACGAGCTACATTGAATAAGAACAAAAATGGACTAGAACAAACCTAGTAAATACCAAAATGATTTTAAATCTTAATCAGTTGAAACAATTGCACTTATTAGACGAACTACATTGACTAACAATCAAAATAGACTAGAATAAGCCGAGTGAAGACTAAAATTACCATAATCTTAATCCATTGAAACTTATGCACTTATTGGATGAGCTATATTGCGTAAGAACCAAAATGGATTAGAATAAACCTATTAAACACCAAAATGACCTTAATTCTTAATCAATTGGGGCTTATGCATTTATTGGACGAACAATATTGCCTAAAACACAAAATGGATAACAGTAAACATATTCAAACGAAAATAACCTAAATTCTTAATCCACTGAGACTTATGCATTTATTGAAAAAACTACATTTCCTGAGAATCCAAATGGATCAGAATAAACCTATTAAAGAAAAAAATGACCAAATTATTAATCCATTGAGAATTATGCCCTTATTGGACGAAATACATTGCCTAAGAAACCAAATTGACTAGAGAAAACCTATTAAACACGAAAATAACTTAAATTTTTTATCCATTGAGACTTAAGCACTTATTGGAAAAACTACATTGCCAAAGAATCAAAATGCAATAGAGTAAACCTATTAAAGACCAAAAGGACCTAAAATATGAATCCATTGAGACTTATGCAATTATTGTAGAACTACATTGCATAAGAATCAAAATGCATTAGAATAAACCTATTAAAAACCAAAATGATCTAAAATTTTAATCCATTGAAACTTTTGCCCTTATTAGACGAACTACATTGACTAAGAAAAAAATGGACAAAAATAAACCAAGTAAGAACCTATATGACCTAAAATATTAATTTGTTAATACTTATGCACTTATTGGACGAACTACATTGCCTAAGAACAAAAATGGATTACAATAAACAATTTAAAAACCAAAATTACCAAAATCTTATTCCAATGAGAGTATTGCCATTATTAGATGAACAACATTGAATAAGAACTAAATTGGACTAGAACGAACCTAGTAATAAGCAAAATGATTTAAAATCTTAATCCATTGAAACCATTGCACTTATTATACGAACTACATGGACTAACAATTAAAATGGACTAGAATAAGCCGAGTGAAGACTAAAATTACCAAAATCTTAATCCATTCATACTTATTCCCTTATTGGATGAACTACATTGCTCAAGAAACTAAATGGATTAGAATAAACCTATTAAAAACCAAAATGACCTAAATTCTTAATCAATTGAGAAATATGCACTTATTCGACGAACTATATTGCTTAAGAAACTAAATGTATTAGATTAAACCTGTTAATGAATAAAATAACCTAAAATCTTAATCCAATGAGACTAATGCACTTATTAGACGAACTACATTGACTAAGAACTAAAGTGGACAAGAATTAATCTAGTAAAGAACGAAATGACTTAAAATCTTAATCCATTGAAACTGTTGCACTTATTAGACGAACTGAATTGACTAACATCCAATATGGACTAGAATATTGGGGAGAAGAATAAAATTAAGAAAATTTGAACCGATTGAAACTTATGCTCTTAATGGACAAACTACATTGACCAAGAACTAATATGGACTACAATAAACCTAGATGAAACAAAAATGACTTAAACTCTTAATCCATTGAATCAATTGTACTTATTACACATGCTACATTGACTAACAACCAAAACGGACTAGAATAACCGAGTTAAGACTAAAATTAGGTAGATTTTAATCCAATGAAACTTATGCACTTATTGGACGAACTACGTTGCCTAAGAACCCACATTGATTAGAATAAATCTATTAAAGACAAAAATGACCTCAATTCTGAATCCATTGATATTTATGCATTTATTGGACGAACTGGATTTCCTAAGAAACAAAATGCATTAAATTAAACCTTTCAAATGGATTAGAATAAACCTATTAAAGACCAAAATGATCTAAAATCTTAATACATTGAGACTTATTCACTTATTGGACGAACTACATTGCTTAAGAAACAAATTCGATTAAAGTAAATCTATTAAAACAAAAGTAGCCTAAAATTTTAATACATTGAGACTTGTTCATTTATTGGACAAAGTACATTGCTTAAGAATCCAAATGGATTAGAATACACCTATTAAAAACCAAAATGACCTAAAATCTTAATCAATTGAGACTTATGCACTTATTGGAGGAACTACATTACCTAAGAATCAAAATGGATTAGAACAAACCTATTAACGAAAAAATTACCTAAAATCTTAATCCATTGAGTGTAATGCACTTATTGGAGGAACTACATTGCATAAGAATCAAAATGTATGAGAATAAACTTATTATAAACCAAAATAACCTAAAATCTTAATCCATTGAGGCTTATACACTTATTGGGCGAATAGCATTGCCTAAAAACAAAAATGGATTACAATAAACCTATTAAAGACCAAACTTACCAAAATCTTAATCCAATGGGAATAATGCACTTAATAGACGAACTACAATGAGTAAAACTAAAATGGACTTGAATAAACCTAGTAAAAACCATAATTACTGAAAATCTTAATCAATGGAAACTATTGCACTTATTGGATGAAAGACATTGCCTAATAAGCAAAATTGTTTAGAATAAACCTATTAAAGACCAAAAATACCTGAATTCGTAATCCATTAAGGATGATGCACTTATAGGATGAACTACATTGCCGAAGAACAAAAATAGGTTAGAATAAACCTATTAAAGACCAAAATGACATAAATTCTTAATCAATTGAGAACTATGCACTTATTGGACAAACTATATTGCCTGAGAAACCAAATGGATTAGATTAAACCAATTAAACAAGAAAATAACCTAAAATCTCAATCCATTGAGACTTATGCACTTGTTGGAGGAACTACATTGCATAGGAATCAAAATGGGTTAGAATAAACTTATTAAAAACTAAAATAACCTAAAATCTTAATCCATTGAAAATAGTGCACTTATTAAACTAACTACACTGACTAAGAACGAAAATGGACTCGAATAAGCCTTATAAAAACAAAAATGACCTAAAATATTAATCTGTTGAGACTTATGCACATATTGGGTGAATTACATTGACTACGAACAAAAATGTAAGACCCTAAATTTCAAACTCTAATTTATGCAATTTTAATATATTGGTGTTAAATTGCTGAGGCATTTAGCCCAATTTTAATTCATTTGGTGAATTACATACCAAAAACATATTTTATTAGAGTTTGTTATATGTTTATTATATATATATATATATATATGTGTGTATATATATATTTATATAGTTTAGTAAGTTAATATATATATGTATAAGTGAAGGAAAAGAGAAACATAGAAAAGGAAAACATTTTCCTCCCTGCCCGCGTACGCCTTCTTCTTCTTTTTCTTTCTTTCTTTCACAAAACCGTGTGGGTGGTTTTCAAAACCACCAAACTTAAACCTCCACTTTTCTTCGACTTCTGAGCTCAATCTCACGAAGTGACAGAAGGGAAAGTTGCTCGTCTCCACGGTACGGTGCTAGTGAGCCAACTTTGGAAGCGTCGTGCAAAGCGAAGTTTTACCGGAATTTAATCGCGGTGCCGTAATCGGCCGTTAAAGCTACAACGAAGGTAAGGGCTCCTTCCAAATTTTTAGCTTGCATATAGGACTCTATATGTGTATTTGTGGGGTTTGTTTTTGATGGAGTTTATGTGTGAATTTGGGGAAAAGGAATTTAATGTGATTTATGTGTGTTGTGGAAAAGAAATTGGTGGTCTGTGTTTAACAATTTTGAGTTTTGATTTGGAGTATTATGATTGAAAATTTTGGAAAATAAATTTGATGGGTTAAGGTGTATTGTTGTGAGAAATGAAGTTAATGCATTTTGTGGGTAAATGGTGAAATTGAATTTAATGAGTTTTGAGGTGTGGGTGATGGTGATTTTTACTTGGTATGGTTGATGTGTTTATGGGTAACTTTATGAATGTGGATATTTGCTTTATGTTTCAAGATGTGGAAATTTGAATAAATGCAAATTATGTGTCTACTTTGATTTGGTATGAATTGATGATATTGTGTATGTGGTGATTTGAACTCAATATGATTTGTGAATTCAATTTCATGTGATTTAAGGATTGTATGCATTGAGTATGCTCTGTGTTAAATTTGAGAATCATTAGTGTTAAATGAGCATTAAAAATGGGGAATCTTTTAATAGCTGCATTTACTTAATGATTGTGGTGTCGAGAGTCAGAGTATGCTCATGCATTTCATAGTAGTGATAGTGGTGACCGGATGGGACGATTCCACGTGATTGGATGGTTCATCTTATCCGTATAGAGGATGATTCCACGTGATTGGATGGTTCATCTTACCCTTAGATGGATTATCGCGTCGTACTAACCTGTGAGAGGTTGCACATTAGTAAATCGTGCTAGCCTATGAGAGACTGCACCTTGGTAATTAGTACTAGTCTGTGAGAGGCTGTACAATTATGATTTACGCCTCTTCGAGGAGGGTTTTGTTGATATTCCGGAATCATGTGCATTGGCATATACGCATTGCATTAGGGTGCTTGGCACGCGGGTCATGTTTGACATGTTATGATGTTTGTATATGCGTACTTGATTGTGATGAGTGATTTGTGTTGTGTTGGTGTTTGTGATTGATTGAATTGGTGTTGAAAGTGTTGGAATGAATTTGGAAGTGTTGGAATGTTTTTGAAAGGGTTAAAAACTGATTTTCTGCTGTTTTGACAGGTGTATTCGACTACACCTGTGTTGTAGTCGAATACAGATGATTAAATTAGCTACTGACTTGATTTTTTTGAAGTGTATTTGACTACACAAGGTGCTGTATTCGAATACAGTTGAATGGAATGCTGTATTCGAATACAGACAGGCTGTTTTCGCAAGTGTATTCGACTACACATAGGGTGTATTCGAATACAACAGTGCTGTTTGGTCCAAAACTTCATTTTTCAACCTTGTTTATGCATGTTAAACATATGCAAACCCTTTCTAGATGCATGCTAAGTTGAAAGGTGATTTTGTGCATTTAAAATTGAATGGTATGTGGTATTTGTTAATTTCGGATTGGTGACCCTTTACAATTTGTGGAAATCTGGGCTTTTCCCTCAGATGAGATTCAGGATCGTCCTACCGGTTAGTACCCTAGAAAGGGGAAGGTAGTTAGTGATGCCTGATTGGAGCTGTGTCAGGAGTTTTGTGTTGGGCGCGTGGAGATCACCCGGGCTGTACAGCTTTTTGGTAGCATGATCAGACTAGGCGACTGTATAGGATCTAGAAGTCTTTCTTTTGTGGTTGTAATTATTTTAATTGGGAAGACTGTACCTATATTGTCAGCCTGACTTATTTTTTTTGATGGGTCCCTATAAACTTCTGATGTGATTTGGAAGAATTTTAATACTTTGGATTTGTAATTTCTAAAATTATTTCTGCTGCTGTAAATTATATTGATTTTTTCGTTGTGTTACGACATTAAATAGTTTATCCAAAAGTATTTACTTATTCATTTATTTTAAAATAAAAAATTACACACGTGTTTTTGGTGTTAAAAATCGGGCTGTTACAATTGTGGTATCAGAGCTTTGGTTTAAATTTCTTTGGGGCTATGATTTGGTTGTCCTAAGCTGATCAAGAGTCGAGGTTAGGGGTATCAAGTGACTGGAGTCCAGGTGTACGTTTTGTTTTGTTGTCTTGTGTCAAGCATGATGTGCTTAAGTAGTTTATTGTTTCTTATACGAAACAGGGTGCCTTGTAGCACTTTAGTTGGAAAAGTAGTTAAAACAGAGAACATTAGTCGACTCTGGTCGACGAGTGTCTTTGAATTCCTTAAACGTATTGGTCTGGGAAAGACAGGGTTGAAGCGTATCATGACGGCATGGGATTTGTGAAGTGATTCCAAGGATACAGAGGCTATGCTATTGGTGTTAACTTAAAGATGATGGGTATGGATGGATCAACGTTAGACTGATAAGGGATTTCAAGTAAGGATCTAAGTGGAGAATTTATTTTTAAGAAAAGTATTAGACGTTTCCCTGGTAGATTCATGACGAGACTGGATGAAATTTGATAACTGTCAAAGAGATGTGAACACCATGGAATTGTTGAGAAGATGAGGCTTCCATTTGGAATAGCATCTAGTGCTCAGGTGTCAACTAAAGAGGCTTGTAATGAAGTTAAGGTGCGCTACACATTAGGGGTGAATATTACCTTGGTTAGGCAAAGGACACTTAGAGGAATAGTCGATACCTTGAGGGGTAAAGTTGAGCATTCAATGTTAAACTAGATTCGTGACTTAGATTGTTAAGTATAAACCGCGTGACGATTATAGGAGTGAGACTATATAATTTGTTGGTATGTGACAAATCTCTGTGTGGTTTAGGAGATAATAAGTATGAATAGTGATTGTAGAAGAAACTATTGACGCGTAAGTGTGAAGTTTGAGTAATGCTCGGGTAAACAGAAGGAGTTAAGCCTTGATGTATTGAACCACTTGTTGCTATTAAGTGGAATTGGAAGTACAGAGTACAGGAATACTTAGAGATTGTTGCAATGTATGCTTTGAGAGTCTATTAAAGGATGATAAATGCTCAGAGAGTGTGAATATTTTGATAAGTTAGAGGGATTAATCAAGATTTGATTTGGGACCCTAAGATGGTTGATCTTTAAGCCGACGATTTAAAATCCACAAGGTTGGATGGATGACCAAGTGACACCTTAAACTTGTATGATCAAGGGAGTTGAGGTAGGCACGTGATGAATGATTCATGTTAGGGATGGGAGTGTTTGAAGATTTACTGATAATGTTGGTTTATGATTAGAAGTGTTTTCATTAGTGATATTACTAAGACGGTTAGAGTCAATGATGAATAAGACCTTGTGTTGTACCTTAAGATGTCATGGATAAATTTAGCAGGTGTAATGAGTATTTGAAGATTTCAAGAATCAAATTTCTAATTTTATTCAATGTCATAGCGTGAATAGGAAGAAATGTAACAAATGATTTATAGTTTAGTTGTTGTTCTTGGAAGCCCAGCGTTAAGATTTGAAAAGTGTGTTTCAATTACTAGATGGACGAAGAAGGTATGTGGGTCTTGGAGATATTTTACTGCTAAGTTATGAGGATGTAGTTTAAAGATAATTATTCTTTAAGAGATGCTTATTGGGAACGTTTGAGAATTAGTTTTAGGACGTTCGATTGTCGGGATTCTTTTAGTTGGTACCTTGGTGAAGGTTGAGAATGAATAAGAAAATCTAGCTGAGTGAACCAAATTTTGGAAAACGTGCTATGAAACTTGTTGGAGCAGCACATGGGTATGTGGCTTATGTCAATTAAGGATTCATGAAATGAATTATTCCACCCGTAAATCAGACATTGTTGTTAGAAGGGTATGCCAATGAATTCAAAGGCACTACTTGAAGGCATGTTATAAGAGTTAAATGTTTGTTTGGTAGAGAAGAATTGAGAGTGGAATGAAAAAGTTTGGTGGGAACTAGTAAGGCTTGAATTATTGAAATCACTATAATGAAGAAAGACGAAGTATGATGACAGATGAGCTAAGAAAATAAAGGACTCTAGGTGTTGACCACATGGACGGTTGAATGACGGTAGAGGTGAAAAGTGTTTTGAAATATATTTTAAAAAGTAGAAAATTTCATAGGAAGTGTGGAAATTTGGAGGAATTAAGATTTGTTGAAATGTTGAAGAAATTCTTAAAGATCAGGATGACAAGCTTATCTGAAGGATGAAAAGTTTAATAGTAAAAGGAAAGACCAAAGAAAATCAAGTTAAGTTGGATGATATTTTGGGATATGACGCACTATGGGGTGTACCGATTGTGGCTATCAAATAAGAGAGCAATTTTTGGAAAAAGACATACAAGAGTAAGCTAAGTAATGATTTCGAAATAATGAAGATGTATCAAGGTTCGAGGTAGATATTTAAGGTTTGTATAAATGGAAAAGCGATGGAGTGAATACAATGTGTTTGACCTGTCATAATGAAAAGATAATCATCAAGCTGCAAATAAAGGACGCGGTGGAATTGAGAAGTATCAGAATGAATGTTAGCAGCAGATGGAGGAAAATTATTTTCGGATTTGTCCAGAATTGAGAAGTATGTAGGAAATTGACTAATGAAACGTGAATTTGAGGTGTTAGGAATGAGACAAATGTAGGTCTTAACCAGTGAATGAAATTCAAGTTGGATTTTGTTGGAGACGTGACTCTTGAAAATGAAGTACTAAACCTGAAGGAAGTTTGTGTTGTAGGTGGTATAGTTCTGACACATCGTCGAAAATATTTGAGGAAACTTTGATCACCAATCGGATGTTGGGATGTAATTATTAAAGTTATAATCAGATCAACATTCTGGTAAGAACACTGTGGTTTGGTGTAGTTGTGCGACTAAAGAAAATCATGGATTTGTGGACAATGGAGAAATTAGGGAGTTCTTGGCGGTAATGATTGTTTTATGCTCAGGGTGTTGGTGTCATACTTAGTGTTTTAGTTTGGTACCTAATGGGTGTTTCGTACCAAGTGGACATATATAAGGCTATGTGGCATAGTTCTGGGCGATTGTACTTCGTCGATAGAAAGATAAGGGAAACTCAGTGGACCTTGAGAAGATCGTTAGACCGCTTGTGCCTCGTGACAACTTTAAGTCCAAGTCGAAGGGAGCATTATTACAGTTAGGTTAAGATGGTCTAAGCCATCATCATGGCTTTTGGTTACTTATTGACAACTTAAGGGACTGATCATCCTTAATCTCTTGTTGATAGCAGACAAAATCATGTTGAATGGAACGGGCGAATCTTACTGGCTATGATAGTGCGTGAAGTTATTAAGTAACCTATGAGAAGAGAGAGACGGTACTTTATTCGAGTAGGCCAGACGAAACAAGTTCTAGCATGTATGTTGACTTGGGGTCCTGTCGCGTCCGATTTGTCCGCGAAAAAGGAGTCGCTACCAATTTTATTTTATTCAAAGGAAAAATTGGATAAAACCTAAAATAATAATTTTTGAACCAAAAATTCGGATTCGGGAGTCGATTACGAGTAGGGAAAGTATTACCACCCTACAACGTCCGTTAAAACGGTTACCCTATAATTAATTGTATACAAACTATTTATTTATTTATTCATTTATTTTTACCCCAAAAAGAATACTAAAAAATAAATAAATTATTTACATTAATAAAAGAAGGAAAAATATTTTTTTATTAATTTGGTTTGACAAGGAAAAAAAACCTTGCTCCTACGTATCCCCAGGTGCAATGGGGAAATCAAAACACACGTAGTTCTTGGGTAGAAAATATTTATGTATTGACTGATTTTATTATTAATTTTACTTTATATATATATATATCAAAATAAATTAACAATATAATAGTGATAATAATAATAATAGTAATAATGGTAATAGTGATAATAATAATAATAACAAAAAAAAAAAAATAGGTGAGATGTTTGTTCACGGATTGTATCTTTTTATTTTTGTTTTAAAGACAAAACTAATTTTTGTAAAAAAACAACGTAACGAAAATATAATAATAACGAAAAAAGAGGTGAGATGTGGCGCGGCGAGCGAGGATGAATTTCATCCGGCGGCAGCGACCATTAATTCTAATCCTAAGGGAAAACTATTTATTTGTTGTTATGATTTTTTGTTATTTTAATAAAGATGTGATATGAGTTTTCTGTTATATTACAATATGGTGAAATTTGTTTTCTTGGTGATTGGTTTATAAACATCAATTAGTTATATTTTTTTTAGTATTTCGTGTTGCAAAGAAAACAATTTTAAGAACATACAACTTTAGAAAAAATGAAAACTTAACATATGAGTTTATTTTTGCATAAACAGAAAAAGAGAAAGAAAAAAAAAAGAATATTTTTTTAAGGGATGCAATACAAACAAAGATTAATAAGGAGAAATTAGAGAAGCAATAAGAAAGTGATACCTTACTATGGTTTTTTTGCTGGACTGATTTTCCAAGACCAGATTCTCTGCTCCTCTTCTGCCTATTATTCTCTCTTCTTTCTATTTTTTGTGCTCTCCAAATGTCTCCCTCTTCTACTCTTACTATCGATTATTTATAGGCCTTTCGGGTGTAGGTTACAAAAGACAAGTGAATAATTGCCAATTGATCACCATTTTATTACTATTAATCTCTTTCTTTTTGGTTTCTTTTCTTTCAATTGATTATCATTATACCGATTTTTATGACCATCAATCCATTCAATTGATCCTCATTATACCGATTATTATGACCATCAATCCATTTCTTTTCAATTTCTTTCACTCAATTATGTACCTTTATTTATTTTTTATTATTTTTTTATATATTTTTTATTATTTTTTTCTTTAGAAAAGAGTCTAAACAGGAATTAGAGGCAAACAAAAACTAGGAACATATGTGATTGTTTAAAGTTTAAAGCCCTAATTATTTATTTTTATTTTTATATTTCTATACATTTATTATTATTATTTCCCTTTTTTATAATAAAAAGTAAAAAAAAAATAAATAGATAAATAAATAAAAAGCGGACAAAATTAGTTGTCAACAGCTGCCCCTCTTTACTTATAATTTACTTGAGAATCAAAGTAAAAGATAAGTAAAGATGACAACTCTAATTTTGTTCGAAAATAATTTTTTAGAAGGGTGCGAGTCGTTTTCCCGGCTTCAAGATGCGGGTCGTTTTCTCGGCTTCGGGTGCGAGTCGTTTTCCCGGCTTCAACATGCGGGTCGTTTTCTCGGCTTTAAATTTATGTAATGTCATGAATCAATGAATGAATAAATGAATGAATGAATGAATGAATGAATGAATATGTTGGTTTTTATTAATATTTTTATTGGACACGACCATTAAAATCATGGATGAAAAAGGCACTTATACATTTTTCTTGAACTTGATATCTTTGATCTCTCTTTTGTCCCTTTTTTTTGTTTTTTTTTTTTGAGAAGAATTACTGTTGTAATCTTTAGTTGGATCTCATATTGTCGTCTGCCTTGCACTCTAAACAACCTCTAATATATCCGACTTTATCGCAATTCATTATATCGAGGTATGGTATATGTTTTACTTTCCAGTACACGATAATCATAAAATGCATTCGAGAAAGAAGGTTAAATTATAAAGATGATAAAAGTATATCAATATATTGAGGTTCAATATTTGTCGTAAAAAAAAGAATATACATAAGATAAAACAAAAGGAATGGGTGGAAGACCCGACTTGGTTACTAGTAATTCACAGGTAGATTGTACTAACTTCTCGTGCCATAGTCCGATCGATATTGTTGATCTTTCCCTTTTGAGTATATATTCTTTGTTTTTGTTGTTGTTGATGTTGTTTTTCTTCTTCTCTTAGGTTGCCCTTTCAAGTTTTCAACCCAGTAGGTATTTATTATATTTGTTTGTACCCTAATTTTTGCCTAGGTCGTCCTTTTAGGTTTTCGACCGAGCAGGTATTTATTATATTTTTTGTACCCTAATTTTTGCCTAGGTCGCCTTTTCAGGTTTTCAACCTAGCGGGTATTTTTTTTGTTTTTTTTTTT
>JBBPBQ010000002.1:36202221-36224901 GCA_037974755.1 Cicer yamashitae | reverse complement strand
TTGTACCCTAATTTTTGCTTAGGTCGCCCTTTCAGGTTTTCAACCTACCGGGTATTCATTATTATTTTTTGTACCCTAATTTTTGTCTAGGTCGCCCTTTCAGGTTTTCAACCTAGCGGGTATTTTTTTTTGGTACCCTAATTTTTGCCTAGGTCGCCTTTTTAGGTTTTCAACCTAGCGGGTATTCATTATTTAAGTATGATACTTTTTTACGGCATCTGAGTTTACAGGGAGGACTAAATCTTTTCCATCCATATTCGTGAGGATCAAAGCTCCACCTGAGAAAGCTTTCTTCACAACGTATGGGCCCTCATAGTTAGGGGTCCATTTCCCACGATAATCCTTTTGAATGGGTAAGATCTTTTTTAGCACCAAGTCTCCCTCCCGGAATTCTCGAGGACGTACTTTTTTCTCGTATGCTCTTTTCAATCTTTTCTGATATAATTGCCCATGGCATAAGGCCGCCAACCTTTTTTCTTCAATTAAATTTAATTGACCGAAACGGGTTTGTACCCATTCCGACTCCTCTAGTTTGGCCTCCATTAATACTCTTAGTGAGGGGATTTCAACTTCAATGGGTAGCACAGCCTCCATCCCATATACTAGGGAAAAAGGGGTTGCCCCAGTTGAAGTGCGTATCGAAGTGCGATACCCGTGTAGTGCAAACGGTAACATCTCATGCCAATCTTTGTATGTTACAACCATTTTCTAAATAATTTTTTTGATATTTTTATTTGCTGCTTCAACTACACCATTCATTTTTGGTCTGTACGGGGACGAGTTGTGGTGTTGAATTTTAAAGGTGGCACACAATTCATCCATCATTTTGTTATTCAAATTTGTGGCATTGTCGGTAATGATCTTGCTTGGTAGGCCATAACGACAAATTAACTCCCTTTTTATGAATTTGACTACCACATTTCTGGTTACATTGGCGTACGAAGCGGCCTCTACCCATTTGGTAAAGTAATCAATTGCCACCAAGATGAAGCATGTCCATTTGATGTTTTCGGTTCAATCATTTCGATGACGTCTATGCCCCACATTGAGAACGGCCAGGGCGCTGAAAGGGTGTTTAGAGGCATTGGTGGGGCGTGGATATTATCAGCATATATTTGACACTTATGGCATTTCTTTACATAATTAAAACAATCTTTTTCTAGGGTGAGCCAGTAATACCCGGCCCGAAGAATCTTTCTAGACATGGCGTGTCCGTTCATATGGATCCCATAAGAGCCATCGTGGACATCTTGTAGAATTTCTTTCGCCTCATTGACATCAACGCATCTAAGGAGTACCATATCATGATTCCTCTTATACAAAACATTTTCGTTCACGAAAAAGCTCGCGGCTAGCCATCTTAGAGTTCTTTTCTCATTCTCTGATATTCCGGGAGGATATTCTCTATTAATAAGATAATGTTTGATGTCGTGATACCACGGTTTCCCATCAATTTCTTCTTCCATTAAATGGCAGTAGGCAGGATGATCTCGACTCTCCAATTTAATGGATGGGATTTCATCGCTTCGACTTATTTGGAACATCGAGGATAAAGTAGCCAAAGCATAAGCCAATTGATTGTTTTCTCGGGGGACATGGTGAAAGGTGATTTTTTCAAATTGTAAAGACAATTCTTTTATGTAGGTAAAATAAGGTATTAACTTCTTATCTCGAGTTTCCCATTCTTGGTTAAGTTGATTAATGACTAGAGTTGAATCTCCATACACTTCCAGCACTTTCGCTTTTGATTCCAAAGCTGCCAAAATTCCCATGGCACAAGCTTCATATTCTGCCATATTATTGGTACAATCAAAACACAAGCGCGCTGTGATAGATATGAACTGTTTTCTTGGGAGATATTAAGACAACCCCAATCCCATGCCCCATTATGTTTGAGGCCCCGTTGAACAACAAGGTCCATTTTCCATTATCGCATTCTTCAAACATAACCATGATGCTTTCGTCTGGGAATTCACATTGCATTGACTTATAATCATCCACAGGTTGATTAGCTAGATAATCTGCTAAGGCACTCCCTTTGATGGCTTTCTGAGTAACATAGGTAATATCATATTCTGATAACATCACCTGCCAGCGAGCAACTCGCCCTGTGAGAGCAGGCTTTTCAAAAATGTACTTGATTGGATCCATTTTGGATATCAAGTAAGTCGTGTGGCAAAGCATGTATTGCCTCAAGTGATGGGCCGCCCAGGCTAAGGCACAACAAGTACGTTCTAACATTGTATATCTTGTTTCAACCTCTGTAAATTTTTTACTTAGATAGTAAATGGCATGCTCCTTTTTTCCTGTTTCATCGTGTTGCCCCAGCACGCATCCCATGGCCCCGTCGAGAACTGTAAGATACATAATCAAGGGTCGACCCAGAACTGGGGGAACTAGAATTGGAGGCTTTTGCAAATAATGTCGGATTTTTTCAAATGCGTTTTGACATTCTTCGTTCCACATAACTGTTTGATCTTTCCGTAAAAGTTTAAAGATTGGTTCACAAGTCGCAGTTAGTTGTGATATAAATCTTGAAATATAATTTAGTCTCCCAAGAAAACCGCGAACTTCTCTTTCGGTACTCGGGGGAAGCATTTCTGAAATGGCCCGAATCTTATCGGGGTCGACCTCTATTCCTTTCTGACTAACCACAAATCCCAATAATTTTCCCGACCTCACGCCGAAATTACACTTGGAAGGATTAAGCTTTAGCTTAAACTTTCTAAGTCTTTCGAAGAGTTTCTTTAGATCAATAATATGTTTTTCTTCTGTTTGTGACTTAGCAATCATGTCGTCTACATAAACTTCTACCTCTTTATGTATCATGTCATGGAATAGGGTTACCATAGCTCTTTGGTAGGTCGCCCCAGCATTCTTCAGACCAAAAGGCATTACTTTGTAACAAAATGTTCCCCAAGGGGTGATGAAAGTCGTTTTTTCCATATCTTCAGCTGCCATCTTAATTTGATTGTACCCAGAGAAACCATCCATAAAAGAAAAGAGTGAATGGCGAGCCGTATTGTCAACCAGAATATCGATATGAGGTAACGGAAAATCACCTTTAGGACTGGCTTTGTTAAGGTCCCTATAGTCGACACACATTCGAACTTTGCCATCCTTTTTCGGCACCGGTATGATATTGGCTATCCATTGAGGATAATTTGCCACAGCCAGGAATCCTGCGTCAAATTGTTTTTTTTACTTCTTCCCTGATTTTTAATGACATATCGGGCTTCATTCGCCTTAATTTTTGTTTGACCGGAGAAAAATCGGGTTTTAAGGGCAATTTATGCTCCACTATGCTAGTATCCAATCCAGGCATATCTTGATATGACCAGGCAAAAACATCTTTGTATTCATGTAGGAGTTTGATTAGTTCGTGATACACTTCTTTCTTTAAGATGGTGCCGACTTTAATTTCTTTCTTTATTTCTTCTGTCCCTAGATTAATCATTTCCGTTGGTTCCTCATAGGGCATGATACCCTTGGCTTCCCGTTCTACCGCTCTTAACAACTCTAGAGGAGGTTCATATTCTTCTTCGTTATCTTTTTCTGTTTGACTAACAAGATTGTCAAAATTATGCGACGAGATCTTAGTACAGTCAGCTGTGAATGGACTATTCCCAAATCTGCAGGATTCAAGGCTAGGATAAGGGGAAGAAAAAAAGAAAGAAAGAAAAAGAACAATTTTGGCGAATGAATGTTAAAATATGAGAACAGTAAGAAAGAACAATAAGAAAATAAAATGAGAATGCATTTATTGAAATTCACAGTACTGGGAAAACAAAATTGTGTACATCCTAAATATAATGAAGTATCTTAAGGTCTTAGTAAGAGTAATAATGCTTTTAGAATTACATGGGAATTGCATTAAATATTATAAGCGACTTGACTAATATCCAATTCTTGATTTCTGCTCCTACACCACATGGACGAATCCAATCAGCTTCATCAACGGAAATGTCATCTCCAGCTGCTGTGATATGGATCTCACTTGTTGGTCTTGCACTTTGGAAACTCTGTTGGATGTCACAGATGGGAATCCTTTCAGTTCTAGGCTCTCGATTCTCGATCCGAGCTAATCTCTTTTCTTTTTTTTCTTTGACCAATCTTCGTTTGTCAGCCTGGGTGGGTTTGTAGCCTAAACCCCACTTATCCTTATTCTCAGGAAGTTCCACCAGTTCTTTGAGCCCTTCTTCATCTTTCCCCAACCCGTGCCATGGATGGTGTCCTCTACTCAACATGAACTTAGCCACCATAATAGCAGTGTTTGACATATGTGGTTCTATAGGAGTCGTCTCGACGTAAGCGGTGTCCACAATTTCTAGTGTTTGGAAGGCGGTCTCTAGAGCTTCTTCTGTCGTCTCAACATAAGGTGTGGTGGACAACTTACTCACTAACAAGTCTTCTTCTCCTGACACGATTACCAATTGATCATTTACCATATACTTCAGCTTTTGATGTAAGGTTGATGGCACTACGCCGGTAGAATGGATCCATGGCCTTCCCAACAAGCAACTATGGCGAGTACAATGTCCATCACGTGAAACGTGATTTCAAATGTGACCGGGCCTATTTGAACTGGGAGTTTGATTTCTCCCATTACTTCTCTGCGACTCCCATCGAAAGCTCTAACAACCATGGGGCTTGGTCTCATATATGTACCATCACAAGGTAGTTTTGCTAATGTCAATTTTGATATGACATTCAGCGAGGAGCCATTGTCAATGAGGACTCTCGATATTATATGGTCGAGACACATCACTGATATGTGTAGTGCTTTATTATGCCCTCTCCCTTCGGTCGGCAGCTCATCATCTGTGAAGGTTAGGTGGTTGTTGGCAGTGATGTTATTTATGATGCCTCCAAATTTGTCCAAGGTGATGTCGTGAGTGACATGGGCCTCGTTTAGTATTTTCATCAATAGCTTCCGGTGGGACTCAGAATACATCAGCAGGGACAACAATGAAATCTTTGTAGGAGTATGGTTGAGCTGGTCGACTATTTTGTATTCACTCTGTTGGATGATTTTGAGAAACTCACGAGCTTCATCATTAGAAACCCCTTTCTCATTTTCTACTTTCTCCTTTTCAACTTCTTCTGTTACAATTACTTTCTTTTTCCCTTTATCTTTGTATGCCTTCCCAGACGCCACTATTATTTCTCTCTGTGATGTTTTCGGGGAGTATATTCGACCACTTCTAGTCATCCCTCCTATCCCTGAAACATTCGTGGCAGCGGTTGTTTTTGAGCTAGAAGCATCTTCATTCTTCTGTTCAGCCAGATGTACCTCTACATTATAGTTCCAAGGTACCGCTTTATTGTCTTTATATGGAAAAGGGTTTGGTATTCGAACTATTAAGGTCCTCAGATCACTGGGGGCATTCATAGTTTCCTCCTTAGTGAAGTGAATGACTAATGACTTTGGGATGGTTATGCCAAGTTTTTCTTCTGATTGGGTTGCGATCATATCATCATCCTTTTCCCAACGACCTATTTGAACGATGCATGTGTTTATTAATTTTTGAAGTTCTTTTTTGAACTCATTGCATTCTTCCATGGAATGATCTTCATTGAGGTGGAAATTGCATCTTGCTTTCTTATCGGCGTTTCCTTGGATTAACCCAAATTTGCATAACTCAGAGAAAATTAGTCCCATCGGGGTCTTAATTCTCTCGACCTCCCTTATTAATTGGTGATTTTCTTCAATAGCATTCACTATTGGTCCACCATGGACTGGTAGGGGATTGTTTTTCACGCTAGGCTCGTTTTCTTTGAAATTCAACCATCCAGCTTTAAGCAAATCGTGCACCTTAAATTTTAAAGCGAGACAATTTTTAGTAGAGTGTCCTACAGCCCCAGAGTGGTAATCGCATGCGGCGTTCGAGTCATATCCTTTGGGGTAGGGCGGTTCTATAGGTTTCCTTGGACATAGTGCAACCATAGAATTGCTAACCAGATGCGGTAATAATTCTGCATAAGTCATAGGGATTGGGTCGAAATGTACGAACTTCCTCCCACGATAGTTTCTTCCCCGATTTTCATAGGAATCTTGATTCCATTCCCTTGTAAGTTTTGACTTATGGTACTTGAGGTTTGTGAGGTTGCAGCGGCGTAGGGGCGATGCACAAAAGAAGGATTAGTTGGGTTTGATGCCACAAAATGGCTTTCTCCCTCCTTTTTCTTATTCGCACCTACGGGCGCCTTCTTTGTGTTATTCAATCCGGGATAGCCAGAAGCAATCTTTCCGCTTTTTAATCCCATTTCTACTCTTTCGCCTATGATGACGAGATCTGAAAAATTTGACGAGACGCTTCCTATCATTTTGTCATAAAACGGAGGTTGAAGAGTGTTTATGAACATGGTCACCATTTCTTTTTCTGATAGGGGGGGTTCAACCTGGGAAGCTAGCTCTTTCCATCGTTGGGCATATTCCTTGAATGTTTCATTGTCTCGTTTTGTCATATTTTGCAACTGCATTCTGTTAGGAGCCATGTCAAGATTATATTTGTATTGTTTCAAAAAGGCATCCACCAAATCCTTCCAAGAGCCGATATGAGCTCGCTCAAGGTGCATATACCAACTCAGGGAAGCTCCTGTCAAACTGTCTTGAAAGAAGTGGATTAGCAGTTTTTCGTCATGGGCGCAAAAACCCATTTTTCGACAATACATAATAAGATGGTTCTTGGGGCATGTAGTTCCCTTGTATTTGTCGAATTCAGGCAACTTGAATTTCGGAGGTATTATAACATCAGAAACGAGGCATAGGTCTGAAGCATCAAATCCATAATTGTTTCCCCCTTCGATGACTCTCAAGCGCTCTTCTAAGGCTTGCCATTTTTCTTGGGATTGATTGCTCTCGAGCGGTCGAGGTTCATGAGGTATGTTAAACATCACCGGTGTAGCTTCGGTAGCTTTTCCTTGTGACGAAGAGCTAGGAAATCCCAAAGTAAGGGGTGAAGGTTGCACTTAAGGGAACTCGCCAGTACTATGTTGCGAATTTGTAGCCACGACCAGCGGATTATTGTTGGGGGGATGAGTGTCTATGGGTGGGGTATAACCTGGCGGCAGACCATAAGGTGGAAATTGTTGTGCCTTCCCTTCTTGATAATTAGTGTGAAGGTGTGGAGCGACGCCCGTTGGATGAACAAGAGTGTTTTGGGGCATCCCCTCATCTACCAAAGGATTCCCATCATTTCTATTTCCAAGTGCTTGTAAAATCTCCAAGATCTTGGTCATTTGCCCCTTGAGTTGGTTCACGTCTTCTCTTATTTCTGTTTGCTCTAGCTCATCCATGATTTTTGACTGGGATCGTGTCCGATAACGGTGTCGTAGCACCAATTTTTTTATTTGTTGTGTTATTTTTTCTGTGAAAGAATATGGCATGAGTATGCAATGTGATGTATAAAAATGTAATGATGCATGAATGTTAAAGACCTATTTATTGCTTGTTTGTGAATATCTTAACCAATAATAAAGAGAGAACCATGAGATCAAAAGTAGAGCCAAATTTAATTCATTGAGAAAAAACAAAATACAAGTTTTACCATAAATGAGAGAACAAACAAAACTTAACAAACGAAAGTAGTAACACATAAAAACGGAATTTGAAAATTTAATGAGCAATCATTTTTTTCATTTGCTCAATTAAACTTTTACAATGCTCAATAAAAATGGAGATCTCTTGAGGGCTAGAGAGAGGATTAACCATCCCGTCTGCATCTCTTAATAACGGTGGAATATCTTCGATAGCTGAATTGGTTAAATAAACTAGTTTGGAGAAGCGGTCCATCCAAAACATTCCTTCTTGAACAAGTCTCTCGATAGTGTCTTTTTGTGTATGCATCTCGTCTTCTTTTCTTGCAAGTTCAACTCGGTATGCCTCAATGATCTCTTCTTGACATTGCCTTTCTACCATTATCTTGCTTTCACATTCCACTTTTACCCTTTCTATTTGTTGCTTTAGGTTTGCTTCTTGTCGACGGATGACTTCATGTTTTTCCCCAGATTTTTTTAGCAACTCCTTAAGCCTGAGACCTTCAATCACTGCATCATCCCTTTCTTGACGTCTGAGTCTCAACTCTTCATTCGCACCCCACAAACAGATTCGAGTTCTATTCTTGCTTTCTTCTTCCTCTCTTGCTCTTTTCTGTACTTTCTCAAGGATAAGGGATTGTTGAGTATTCTTATACTCCATATCTCTATAAGCCTGGTGATCCCTCTCCAATTCTTGTTGTAATTTCTCAATTTCTTGTCTTTTTAGAGCTAAGTCAGCCTCTAAATCTTTAGTACTGAAAAAGGATTCTGTTGTTACTACTTCGGGAGCAACTGTGTTGCAATGAAAAGGCAACTTGATCTCTAATGCCCTCTTTTTCACCCAATTATGATATTCTTCTCCTATACCACAACTTCTAGGCCCTAATTCTTGACCTCTTCTAACGACATCTCCCCAAGACTTACATATTCTTCTCAGCAGGCTAGCATCATAAACGTCTCGTCCACGAATGACAAAAGGTTTTGTTACATCCATCATCGGAGGTTTCGTCATAGGATAACCCAATTGTCTCAATGCCACATAGGGACTATAATTTATACACCCTTTAGTTCCCATAAGGGGAACATCGACAAAGACACCGCATCTACAAATCACTTCATTTATATCTTGACTCCGGGAATACCACTAGACAGTTCTTTCGTTGAGATTTGCTAGAATGTTGGCCCATTCCTTTTTGCTCTTAGTTCTTAACTGATATGTGTCTTGGAAAATATGTTTGACAAACCAAAGATATAGTATTGGCGAGCAGCAATGGATTATGCCCCCTTCTTTCTCATGACGGAAGTCGAGTGTGCAGTAAATGTCAGCCAAAACCGCTGGTACTGGGTTCTCCCCTCTATGCTTGTAGGCCAAAAAAACGTCTACCGCCGTAAAATCCACGAAGTCCTTAACACTTGGAAATAAAACAATCCCATATATAATTAAGGCGAGCACATCCATGAAAGTGTCCCATTTTCCATCTCTCACTAAGTTTACTGTTTTCTCTTCAAGATATTTTACTGGGAATCCGATCAAATTGTCTTTGTTGGTTCTATTGTCTTCTATTTCCTTTATAGGGATATCAAGTGTTTCAGCAATTGTTTTTCAGTGAAGGGTAGTGTTCCATGTACTGGTAAGGTTTGCTCCCCTTCATCGGATATCCCATTATTCGTTCGAACTCTTCCAACGTTGGAGCCAACTGAAAGTCCTTAAAGGTGAAACACCTGAAAGGAGGGTCATAGAATTGGGCCAACGCTGTAAGGGCATCAACTTGCACATTAACTTCAAGTAAATCCAGAATTTTGCCAAATTTCCCCATAAAGATTACACGCTGTACCTTTTTCAACTTCCGAGCGAGATTCTTAAGGTTGCTTACATCTGGTTTGAGAACTCTCAATGGCAAGGTCTTTCTTAATGGAGTAATGTATGGGCCACCATTTGATCCCATGTTTCCTGTGGTTAAAGTTATTCACAACAAGCCTTAATTTTTATGGTTTTGAAGATGATATGATAATGATATTTTTTTCGAAAGTGACCATGATGAAGAATATGATGCAAAAAAAAAAAAAAAAACTTGGGTATACTAGAAGGTAAAAGTGAACATGACATAGAGTAGGTTTTTCGTATGTACACGAGATTTACACGATTCTTTTCTTCTTATGTTTTTTTTTATGTGAACTTTTACCATGGGTAGCTCTATAGTTCTAAATTGGTTCCTAGAGCACACAACTCAATTCTAAAATATTAAACCAATTAATAGGTAAACTATTAAAATGACAATATTATAGAAAAGGTCAACTCTAGGTGAGACTTTCATGACAACCAAACAGGATGTACATCCAGAAGATTATCATTACACAGTCTCTAACTTATCTTAGGTTGCACTCAGCCCGGGTATAGAGCCCACTCATAAGTGTGTGAATCGTGTTCGAGTAGTGTATAGAAAAAATAAATAAAGTAAAATAAAAAAAATCACAATGAAAATAAATTAACAAGACAGATATAATTATATTCACAATATAACAAAACAAATAAAACAATAGGGGTAATATAAATAAAACAATAAATAAGAAATAATTATATACAATTAATTATATTGGGCTTGACTCTCAAAGGTCCCCAGCAGAGTCGCCAGCTGTCGCGTCCGATTTGTCCGCGAAAAAGGAGTAGCCACCAATTTTATTTTATTCAAAGGAAAAATTGGATAAAACCTAAAATAATGATTTTTGAACCAAAAATTCGGATTCGGGAGTCGATTACGAGTAGGGAAAGTATTACCACCCTACAACGTTCGTTAAAACGGTTACCCTATAATTAATTGTATACAAACTATTTATTTATTCATTTATTTTTACCCCAAAAAGAATACTAAAAAATAAATAAATTATTTACATTAATAAAAGAAGGAAAAATATTTTTTTTATTAATTTGGTTTGACAAGGAAAAAAAACCTTGCTCCTACGTATCCCCAGGTGCAATGGGGAAATCAAAACACACGTAGTTCTTGGGTAGAAAATATTTATGTGTTGACTGATTTTATTATTAATTTTACTTTATATATATACATATCAAAATAAATTAACAACATAATAGTGACAATAATAATAATAGTAATAATGGTAATAGTGATAATAATAATAATAATAATAATAATAATAATAACAAAAAAAAAATAGGTGAGATGTTTGTTCACGGATTGTATCTTTTTATTTTTGTTTTAAAGAAAAAACTAATTTTTGTTAAAAAAACAACGTAACGAAAATATAATAATAACGAAAAAAGAGGTGAGATGTGGCGCGGCGAGCGAGGATGAATTTCATCCGGCGGCAGCGACCATTAATTCTAATCCTAAGGGAAAACTATTTATTTGTTGTTATGATTTTTTGTTATTTTAATAAAGATGTGATATGAGTTTTCTGTTATATTACAATATGGTGAAATTTGTTTTCTTGGTGATTGGTTTATAAACATCAATTAGTTATATTTTTTTTAGTATTTCGTGTTGCAAAGAAAACAATTTTAAGAACATACAACTTTAGAAAAAATAAAAACTTAACATATGAGTTTATTTTTGCATAAACAGAAAAAGAGAAAGAAAAGAAAAAGAATATTTTTTTAAGGGATGCAATACAAACAAAGACTAATAAGGAGAAATTAGAGAAGCAATAAGAAAGTGATACCTTACTATGGTTTTTTTGCTGGACTGATTTTCCAAGACCAGATTCTCTGCTCCTCTTCTGCCTATTATTCTCTCTTCTTTCTATTTTTTGTGCTCTCCAAATGTCTCCCTCTTCTACTCTTACTATCGATTATTTATAGGCCTTTCGGGTGTAGGTTACAAAAGACAAGGGAATAATTGCCAATTGATCACCATTTTATTACTATTAATCTCTTTCTTTTTGGTTTCTTTTCTTTCAATTGATTATCATTATACCGATTTTTATGACCATCAATCCATTCAATTGATCCTCATTATACCGATTATTATGACCATCAATCCATTTCTTTTCAGTTTCTTTCACTCAATTATGTACCTTTATTTATTTGTTATTATTATTTTTTTTAATTATTTTTTTATATATTTTTTATTATTTTTTTCTTTAGAAAAGAGTCTAAACAGGAATTAGAGGCAAACAAAAACTAGGAACATATGTGATTGTTTAAAGTTTAAAGCCCTAATTATTTATTTTTATTTTTATATTTCTATACATTTATTATTATTATTTCCCTTTTTTATAATAAAAAGTAAAAAAAAAAAAATAGATAAATAAATAAAAAGCGGACAAAATTAGGTGTCAACAGGTGCAAACCTAGTGTGGGTATTACTCTTACCTTAAGTTTCGAGGACGAAACTTCTTTTTGGAGGGTAGTAATGTAAGACCCTAAATTTCAAACTCTAATTTATCCAATTTTAGTATATTGGTGTTAAATTGCTGAGACATTTAGCCCAATTTTAATTCATTTGGTGAATTAAATACCAAAAGCATATTTTATTAGAGTTTGTTATATGTTTATTATATATATATATATATATTTATATAGTTTAGTAAGTTAATATATATATGTATAAGTGAAGGAAAGGAGAAACAGAGAAAAGGAAAACATTTTCCTCCCTGCCCGCGTACGCCTTCTTCTTCCTTTTCTTTCTTTCTTTCACAAAACTGTGTGGGTGGTTTTCAAAACCACCAAACGTAAACCTCCACTTTTCTTCGACTTCTGAGCTCAATCTCACGAAGTGACAGAAGGGAAAGTTGCTCGTCTCCACGATACGGTGCTAGTGAGCCAACTTTGGAAGCGTCGTGCGAAGCGAAGTTTTATCGGAATTTAATCGCGGTGCCGTAATCGGCCGTTAAAGCTACAACGAAGGTAAGGGCTCCTTCCAAATTTTTAGCTTGCATATAGGACTCTATATGTGTATTTGTGGGGTTTGTTTTTGATGGAGTTTATGTGTGAATTTGGGGAAAAGGAATTTAATGTGATTTATGTGTGTTGTGGAAAAGAAATTGGTGGTCTGTGTTTAACAATTTTGAGTTTTGATTTGGAGTATTATGATTGAAAATTTTGGAAAATAAATTTGATGGGTTAAGGTGTATTGTTGTGAGAAATGAAGTTAATGCATTTTGTGGGTAAATGGTGAAATTGAATTTAATGAGTTTTGAGGTGTGGGTGATGGTGATTTTTACTTGGTATGGTTGATGTGTTTATGGGTAACTTTATGAATGTGGATATTTGCTTTATGTTTCAAGATGTGGAAATTTGAATAAATGCAAATTATGTGTCTACTTTGATTTGGTATGAATTGATGAGATTGTGTATGTGGTGATTTGAACTCAATATGATTTGTGAATTCAATTTCATGTGATTTAAGGATTGTATGCATTGAGTATGCTCTGTGTTAAATTTGAGAATCATTAGTGTTAAATGAGCATTAAAAATGGGGAATCTTTTAATAGCTGCATTTACTTAATGATTGTGGTGTCGAGAGTCAGAGTATGCTCATGCATTTCATAGTAGTGATAGTGGTGACCGGATGGGACACGAGATGATTCCACGTGATTGGATGGTTCATCTTATCCTTACAGGGATTATCGCTTCGGTGATAGTGGTGACCGGATGGGCCACGGGATGATTCCACGTGATTGGGTGGTTCATCTTATCCGTATAGGGGATGACTCCACGTGATTGGATGGTTCATCTTACCCTTAGATGGATTATCGCGTCATGCTAACCTGTGAGAGGTTGCACATTAGTAAATCGTGCTAGCCTGTGAGAGACTGCACCTTGGTAATTAGTACTAGTATGTGGGAGGCTATAAAATTATGATTTACGCCTCTTCGAGGAGGGTTTTGTTGATATTCTGGAATCATGTGCATTGGCATATACGCATTGCATTAGGGTGCTTGGCACGCGGGTTATGTTTGACATGTTATGATGTTTGTATATGCGTACTTGATTGTGATGAGTGATTTGTGTTTTGTTGGTGTTTGTGATTGATTGAATTGGTGTTTAAAGTGTTGGAATGAATTTGGAAGTGTTGGAATGTTTTTGAAAGGGTTAAAACCTGATTTTCTGCTGTTTTGACAGGGGTATTCGACTACACTTGTGTTGTAGTCGAATACAGATGATTAAATTAGCTACTGACTTGATTTTTTTGAAGTGTATTTGACTACACAAGGTGGTGTATTCGAATACAGTTGAATGGAATGCTGTATTCGAATACAGACAGGCTGTATTCGAATACAGTAGTGCTGTCAGTGCTGTTTTTGCTGTTTTTCTGCTGTTTTTGCAAGTGTATTCGACTACACATAGGGTGTATTCGAATACAACAGTGCTGTTTGGTCCAAAACTTCATTTTTCAACCTTGTTTATGCATGTTAAACATATGCAAACCCTTTCTAGATGCATGCTAAGTTGAAAGGTGATTTTGTGCATTTAAAATTGAATGGTATGTGGTATTTGTTAATTTCGGATTGGTGACCCTTTACAATTTGTGGAAATCTGGGCTTTGCCCTCATATGAGATTTAGGATCGTCCTACCGGTTAGTACCCTAGAGAGGGGAAGGTAGTTAGTGATTCCTGATCGGAGCTGTGTTAGGAGTTTTGGTTGGGCGCGTGGAGATCTCCCGGGCTGTACAGCTTTTTGGTAGCATGATCAGACTAGGCGACGATATAGGATCTAGAAGTCTTTCTTTTGTGGTTGTAATTATTTTAATTGGGAAGACTGTACCTATATTGTCAGCCTAACTTATTTTTTTTGATGGATCCCTGTAAACTTCTGATGTGATTTGGAAGAATTTAAATACTTTGGATTTGTAATTTCTAAAATTATTTCCGCTGCTGTAAATTATATTGATTTTGTCGTTGTGTTACGACATTAAATAGTTTATCCAAAAGTATTTACTTATTCATTTATTTTAAAATAAAAAATTACACACGTGTTTTTGGTGTTAAAAATCGGACTGTTACAAAAAATGTATTACAATAAACCTATTAAATAAGGACTAGAATAAGATCTTAATCCGATGAGACTAATGCACTTATTTGACGAACTACAATGACTTAAACTAAGAAGGGCTAGAATAAATCTAGCAAAGACCAAAGTGACTTAAAATATTATTCAATTCAAATTATTGCACTTATTGGACGAAGTACATTGACTAACAAATAAAATGGACTAGAATAAGACGAGTGAAGACTAAAATTACCAAAATCCTAATCCATTGAAATTTATGCACTTATTGGTCGAACTACATTTACTAACCATCAAAATTGACTAGAATAAACCTATTAACGACCAAAATGAGGTCAATTCTTAATGACCTAAAACATAATCCATTGAGACTTATGCACTTATTAGAGGAACTACATTGCATGGGAATCAAAATGGGTTAGAATAAACTAATTAAAAACCAAAATGACCTAAAATCTTAATCCATTGAAAATAGTGCGCTTATTAAACAAACTACGTTTACTAAGAACCAAAATGGACTAGAATAAGCCATGTAAAAACAAAAAATGATCTAAAATATTAATCCGTTGAGACTTATGAACTTATTGGGCTAATTACATTGCCTAAAAAAAGGATTACAATAAACCTATAACAGACCAAAATGTTTAAAATCTTAATCCAATGACACTAATGCACTTATTAGACGAACTACATTGAGTATGAATTAAATTGGACTAAAATAAACCTAGTAAAGACCAAAATAACTTAAAATCCTAATCCATTGAAACTATTGCATTTATTAGACGATTGAAGACTAATGTTACCAAAATCTTAATCCATTGAAACTTCTGCACTTATTGGACGAACAACATTGCCTAAGAAACAAAATGGATTAGCATAAACCTATTAAAGACACAAGTGACCTATATTCTTAATCCATTGAGAATTAAGCACTTATGGGTTAAACTACATTGCCTAAGAAACCAAATGGACTCGAATAAACCTATTAAAAACGGAAATAAACTAAATTGCCGAAAAATCAAAATGGATTAGAATAAACCTAGTAAAGACCATTGAAGCAATTGCACTTATTAGACGAACAACATTGACAAACAACCAAAATGGACTAAAATAAGACGAGTGAAGACTAAAGTTACCAAAATCCTAAACCATTGAAACTTATGCCCTTGTTGGACGAACTACATTGCTTAATAAGCAAAATGGACTAGAATAAACCTGTTAAAGACCAAAATGACGTCAATTCTTAATCCATTAAGACTTAAGCACTTACTGGACAAACTACATTGCCTAAGAATGAAAATGGAATAGAATAAACCTATTAACGACCAAAATGAGGTCAATTCTTAATGACCTAAAACATAATCCATTGAGACTTATGCACTTATTAGAGGAACTACATTGCATAGGAATCAAAATGGGTTAGAATAAACTAATTAAAAACCAAAATGACCTAAAATCTTAATCCATTGAAAATAGTGCGCGTATTAGACAAACTACATTGACTAAGAAAAAAATGGGCTAGAATAAACCTAGTAAAAACCAAAATGACCAAAAATATTCATCCATTGAGACTTATGCATTTATTGGACGAATTACAATGCCTAAGAACAAAAATGTATTACAGTAATCCAATTGAAGACCAAAATGACCTATATCTTAAACCAATGAGTCTAATGCACTTATTAGATGAACTATATTCACTAAAACTAAGTTGAACTAGAGTAAACCTAGTAATGACCATAGTGACTTAAAATCTTAATCCATTGAAACTATTGCTATTATTAGACGAACTACATTGACTTACAACCAAAATGGACTAGAATAAGCCTAGTAAAAACTAAAATGACCTAAAATGTCAATCCTGAAAACAAAAATGGAATACAATAAACCTATTAAAGACCAAATGTTTATAATCTAAATCCAATGAGACTAATGCACTTATTAGATGAACTATATTGAGTAAGAACTAAAATGAACTAAAATACACCTAGTAAAGACCAAAATAAAGTAAAATCCTAATCCATCGAAACTATTGTGTTTATTAGACGAATTACATTGACTAACAAATAATCTAAATTCATAATCCATTGAGACTTATGCATTTATTGAACAAACTACATTGCCTAAGAATCAAAATGGATTAGAATAAATCTATTAAAGACCTTAATGACCTAAAATCTTAATCCATTGAGACTTATGCACTTATTGGAGGAGTACATCTTGAAGAAACCAAATGGATTAGAATAAACCTATTAAAGATGAAAACAGCCTACATTCTAAATCAATTAAGAGTTATGCACTTATTGGACAAACTACATTGCCTAAGAATGAAAATGGAATAGAATAAACCTATTAAAAACCAAAATGACCTAAAATCTTAATCCATTGAAAATAGTGTGCTTATTAAACAAACTACGTTGACTAAGAACCAAAATGGACTAGAATAAGCCATGTAAAAACAAAAAATGATCTAAAATATTAATCCGTTGAGACTTATGAACTTATTGGGCGAATTACATTGCCCAAAAAAAGGATTACAATAAACCTATAACAGACCAAAATGTTTAAAATCTTAATCCAATGACACTAATGCACTTATTAGACGAACTACATTCAGTATGAATTAAATTGGACTAAAATAAACCTAGTAAAGACCAAAATAACTTAAAATCCTAATCCATTGAAACTATTGCATTTATTAGACGATCGAAGACTAATGTTACCAAAATCTTAATCCATTGAAACTTCTGCACTTATTGGACGAACAACATTGCCTAAGAAACAAAATGGATTAGCATAAACCTATTAAAGACACAAGTGACCTATATTCTTAATCCATGGAGAATTAAGCAGTTATGGGTTAAACTACATTGCCTAAGAAACCAAATGGACTCGAATAAACCTATTAAAAACGGAAATAAACTAAATTGCCGAAAAATCAAAATGGATTAGAATAAACCTAGTAAAGACCATTGAAGCAATTGCACTTATTAGACGAACAACATTGACAAACAACCAAAATGGACTAAAATAAGACGAGTGAAGACTAAAGTTACCAAAATCCTAAACCATTGAAACTTATGCCCTTGTTGGACGAACTACATTGCTTAATAAGCAAAATGGACTAGAATAAACCTGTTAAAGACCAAAATGACGTCAATTCTTAATCCATTAAGACTTATGCACTTACTCGACAAACTACATTGCCTAAGAATGAAAATGGAATAGGATAAACCTATTAACGACCAAAATGAGGTCAATTCTTAATGACCTAAAACATAATCCATTGAGACTTATGCACTTATTAGAGGAACTACATTGCATAGGAATCAAAATGGGTTAAAATAAACTAATTAAAAACCAAAATAACCTAAAATCTTAATCCATTGAAAATTGTGATCTTATTAGACAAACTACATTGACTAAGAAGAAAATGGGCTAGAATAAACCTAGTAAAAACCAAAATGACCAAAAATATTCATCCATTGAGGCTTATGCATTTATTGGACGAATTACATTGCCTAAGAACAAAAATGTATTACAGTAATCCAATTGAAGACCAAAATGACCAATATCTTAAACCAATGAGTCTAATGCACTTATTAGATGAACTATATTCACGAAAACTAAGATGAACTAGAATAAACCTAGTAATGACCATAGTGACTTAAAATCTTAATCCATTGAAACTATTGCTGTTATTAGACGAACTACATTGACTTACAACCAAAATGGACTAGAATAAGCCTAGTATAAACAAAAATGACCTAAAATGTCAATCCTGAAAACAAAAATGGAATACAATAAACCTATTAAAGACCAAATGTTTATAATCTAAATCCAATGAGACTAATGCACTTATTAGATGAACTATATTGAGTAAGAACTAAAATGAACTAAAATACACCTAGTAAAGACCAAAATAAAGTAAAATCCTAATCCATCGAAACTATTGTGTTTATTAGACGAATTACATTGACTAACAAATAATCTAAATTCATAATCCATTGAGACTTATGCATTTATTGAACAAACTACATTGCCTAAGAATCAAAATGGATTAGAATAAATCTATTAAAGACCTTAATGACCTAAAATCTTAATCCATTGAGACTTATGCACTTATTGGACGACTACATTGCCGAAGAAACCAAATGGATTAGAATAAACCTATTAAAGATGAAAACAACCTACATTCTAAATCAATTAAGAGTTATGCACTTATTGGACAAACTACATTGCCTAAGAATGAAAATGGAATAGAATAAACCTATTAAGACGAAAATGACCTAAAATCTTAATCCACTGAGACGAAAAAGACCTAAAATCTTAATACATTGCATGGGAATCTAAATGGGTTAGAATAAACCTATCAAAAACCAAAATGACCTAAAATCTTAATCCATTGAAAATAGTGCGCTTATTAAACAAACTACGTTGACTAAGAGCCAAAATGGACTAGAATAAGCCATGTAAAAACAAAAAATGATCTAAAATATTAATCCGTTGAGACTTATGAACTTATTGGGCGAATTACATTGCCTAAAAAAAGGATTACAATAAACCTATAACAGACCAAAATGTTTAAAATCTTAATCCAATGACACTAATGCACTTTTTAGACGAACTACATTCAGTATGAATTAAATTGGATTCAAATAAACCTAGTAAAGACCAAAATAACTTAAAATCCTAATCCATTGAAACTATTGCATTTATTAGACGATTGAAGACTAATGTTACTAAAATCTTAATCCATTGAAACTTCTGCACTTATTGGACGAACAACATTGCCTAAGAAACAAAATGGATTAGCATAAACCTATTAAAGACACAAGTGACCTATATTCTTAATCCATTGAGAATTAAGCACTTATGGGTTAAACTACATTGCCTAAGAAACCAAATGGACTCGAATAAACCTATTAAAAACGGAAATAAACTAAATTGCCGAAAAATCAAAATGGATTAGAATAAACCTAGTAAAGACCATTGAAGCAATTGCACTTATTAGACGAACAACATTGACAAACAACCAAAATGGACTAAAATAAGACGAGTGAAGACTAAAGTTACCAAAATCCTAAACCATTGAAACTTATGCCCTTGTTGGACGAACTACATTGCTTAATAAGCAAAATGGACTAGAATAAACCTGTTAAAGACCAAAATGACGTCAATTCTTAATCCATTAAGACTTATGCACTTACTCGACAAACTACATTGCCTAAGAATGAAAATGGAATAGGATAAACCTATTAACGACCAAAATGAGGTCAATTCTTAATGACCTAAAACATAATCCATTGAGACTTATGCACTTATTAGAGGAACTACATTGCATAGGAATCAAAATGGGTTAGAATAAACTAATTAAAAACCAAAATGACCTAAAATCTTAATCCATTGAAAATAGTGCGCGTATTAGACAAACTACATTGACTAAGAAAAAAATGGGCTAGAATAAACCTAGTAAAAACCAAAATGACCAAAAATATTCATCCATTGAGACTTATGCATTTATTGGACGAATTACAATGCCTAAGAACAAAAATGTATTACAGTAATCCAATTGAAGACCAAAATGACCTATATCTTAAACCAATGAGTCTAATGCACTTATTAGATGAACTATATTCACTAAAACTAAGTTGAACTAGAGTAAACCTAGTAATGACCATAGTGACTTAAAATCTTAATCCATTGAAACTATTGCTATTATTAGACGAACTACATTGACTTACAACCAAAATGGACTAGAATAAGCCTAGTAAAAACTAAAATGACCTAAAATGTCAATCCTGAAAACAAAAATGGAATACAATAAACCTATTAAAGACCAAATGTTTATAATCTAAATCCAATGAGACTAATGCACTTATTAGATGAACTATATTGAGTAAGAACTAAAATGAACTAAAATACACCTAGTAAAGACCAAAATAAAGTAAAATCCTAATCCATCGAAACTATTGTGTTTATTAGACGAATTACATTGACTAACAAATAATCTAAATTCATAATCCATTGAGACTTATGCATTTATTGAACAAACTACATTGCCTAAGAATCAAAATGGATTAGAATAAATCTATTAAAGACCTTAATGACCTAAAATCTTAATCCATTGAGACTTATGCACTTATTGGAGGAGTACATTGCCGAAGAAACCAAATGGATTAGAATAAACCTATTAAAGATGAAAACAGCCTACATTCTAAATCAATTAAGAGTTATGCACTTATTGGACAAACTACATTGCCTAAGAATGAAAATGGAATAGAATTAACCTATTAAGACGAAAATGACCTAAAATCTTAATCCACTGAGACGAAAAAGACCTAAAATCTTAATACATTGCATGGGAATCTAAATGGGTTAGAATAAACCTATTAAAAACCAAAATGACCTAAAATCTTTATCCATTGAAAATAGTGCGCTTATTAAACAAACTACGTTGACTAAGAACCAAAATGGACTAGAATAAGCCATGTATAAACAAAAAATGATCTAAAATATTAATCCGTTGAGACTTATGAACTTATTGGGCGAATTACATTGCCTAAAAAAAGGATTACAATAAACCTATAACAGACCAAAATGTTTAAAATCTTAATCCAATGACACTAATGCACTTATTAGACGAACTACATTGAGTATGAATTAAATTGGACTAAAATAAACCTATTAAAGCCCAAAATAACTTGAAATCCTAATCCATTGAAACTATTGCATTTATTAGACGATTGAAGACTAATGTTACCAAAATCTTAATCCATTGAAACTTCTGCACTTATTGGACGAACAACATTGCCTAAGAAACAAAATGGATTAGCATAAACCGATTAAAGACACAAGTGACCTATATTCTTAATCCATTGAGAATTAAGCACTTATGGGTTAAACTACATTGCCTAAGAAACCAAATGGACTCGAATAAACCTATTAAAAACGGAAATAAACTAAATTGCCGAAAAATCAAAATGGATTAGAATAAACCTAGTAAAGACCATTGAAGCAATTGCACTTATTAGACGAACAACATTGACAAACAACCAAAATGGACTAAAATAAGACGAGTGAAGACTAAAGTTACCAAAATCCTAAACCATTGAAACTTATGCCCTTGTTGGACGAACTACATTGCTTAATAAGCAAAATGGACTAGAATAAACCTGTTAAAGACCAAAATGACGTCAATTCTTAATCCATTAAGACTTATGCACTTACTCGACAAACTACATTGCCTAAGAATGAAAATGGAATAGGATAAACCTATTAACGACCAAAATGAGGTCAATTCTTAATGACCTAAAACATAATCCATTGAGACTTATGCACTTATTAGAGGAACTACATTGCATAGGAATCAAAATGGGTTAAAATAAACTAATTAAAAACCAAAATAACCTAAAATCTTAATCCATTGAAAATTGTGATCTTATTAGACAAACTACATTGACTAAGAAGAAAATGGGCTAGAATAAACCTAGTAAAAACCAAAATGACCAAAAATATTCATCCATTGAGGCTTATGCATTTATTGGACGAATTACATTGCCTAAGAACAAAAATGTATTACAGTAATCCAATTGAAGACCAAAATGACCAATATCTTAAACCAATGAGTCTAATGCACTTATTAGATGAACTATATTCACGAAAACTAAGATGAACTAGAATAAACCTAGTAATGACCATAGTGACTTAAAATCTTAATCCATTGAAACTATTGCTGTTATTAGACGAACTACATTGACTTACAACCAAAATGGACTAGAATAAGCCTAGTATAAACAAAAATGACCTAAAATGTCAATCCTGAAAACAAAAATGGAATACAATAAACCTATTAAAGACCAAATGTTTATAATCTAAATCCAATGAGACTAATGCACTTATTAGATGAACTATATTGAGTAAGAACTAAAATGAACTAAAATACACCTAGTAAAGACCAAAATAAAGTAAAATCCTAATCCATCGAAACTATTGTGTTTATTAGACGAATTACATTGACTAACAAATAATCTAAATTCATAATCCATTGAGACTTATGCATTTATTGAACAAACTACATTGCCTAAGAATCAAAATGGATTAGAATAAATCTATTAAAGACCTTAATGACCTAAAATCTTAATCCATTGAGACTTATGCACTTATTGGACGA
>JBBPBQ010000002.1:36172695-36200160 GCA_037974755.1 Cicer yamashitae | reverse complement strand
AAACAAAAAATGATCTAAAATATTAATCCGTTGAGACTTATGAACTTATTGGGCGAATTACATTGCCTAAAAAAAGGATTACAATAAACCTATAACAGACCAAAATGTTTAAAATCTTAATCCAATGACACTAATGCACTTTTTAGACGAACTACATTCAGTATGAATTAAATTGGATTCAAATAAACCTAGTAAAGACCAAAATAACTTAAAATCCTAATCCATTGAAACTATTGCATTTATTAGACGATTGAAGACTAATGTTACTAAAATCTTAATCCATTGAAACTTCTGCACTTATTGGACGAACAACATTGCCTAAGAAACAAAATGGATTAGCATAAACCTATTAAAGACACAAGTGACCTATATTCTTAATCCATTGAGAATTAAGCACTTATGGGTTAAACTACATTGCCTAAGAAACCAAATGGACTCGAATAAACCTATTAAAAACGGAAATAAACTAAATTGCCGAAAAATCAAAATGGATTAGAATAAACCTAGTAAAGACCATTGAAGCAATTGCACTTATTAGACGAACAACATTGACAAACAACCAAAATGGACTAAAATAAGACGAGTGAAGACTAAAGTTACCAAAATCCTAAACCATTGAAACTTATGCCTTTGTTGGACGAACTACATTGCTTAATAAGCAAAATGGACTAGAATAAACCTGTTAAAGACCAAAATGACGTCAATTCTTAATCCATTAAGACTTAAGCACTTACTGGACAAACTACATTGCCTAAGAATGAAAATGGAATAGAATAAACCTATTAACGACCAAAATGAGGTCAATTCTTAATGACCTAAAACATAATCCATTGAGACTTATGCACTTATTAGAGGAACTACATTGCATAGGAATCAAAATGGGTTAGAATAAACTAATTAAAAACCAAAATGACCTAAAATCTTAATCCATTGAAAATAGTGCGCGTATTAGACAAACTACATTGACTAAGAAAAAAATGGGCTAGAATAAACCTAGTAAAAACCAAAATGACCAAAAATATTCATCCATTGAGACTTATGCATTTATTGGACGAATTACAATGCCTAAGAACAAAAATGTATTACAGTAATCCAATTGAAGACCAAAATGACCTATATCTTAAACCAATGAGTCTAATGCACTTATTAGATGAACTATATTCACTAAAACTAAGTTGAACTAGAATAAACCTAGTAATGACCATAGTGACTTAAAATCTTAATCCATTGAAACTATTGCTATTATTAGACGAACTACATTGACTTACAACCAAAATGGACTAGAATAAGCCTAGTAAAAACTAAAATGACCTAAAATGTCAATCCTGAAAACAAAAATGGAATACAATAAACCTATTAAAGACCAAATGTTTATAATCTAAATCCAATGAGACTAATGCACTTATTAGATGAACTATATTGAGTAAGAACTAAAATGAACTAAAATACACCTAGTAAAGACCAAAATAAAGTAAAATCCTAATCCATCGAAACTATTGTGTTTATTAGACGAATTACATTGACTAACAAATAATCTAAATTCATAATCCATTGAGACTTATGCATTTATTGAACAAACTACATTGCCTAAGAATCAAAATGGATTAGAATAAATCTATTAAAGACCTTAATGACCTAAAATCTTAATCCATTGAGACTTATGCACTTATTGGAGGAGTACATTGCCGAAGAAACCAAATGGATTAGAATAAACCTATTAAAGATGAAAACAGCCTACATTCTAAATCAATTAAGAGTTATGCACTTATTGGACAAACTACATTGCCTAAGAATGAAAATGGAATAGAATTAACCTATTAAGACGAAAATGACCTAAAATCTTAATCCACTGAGACGAAAAAGACCTAAAATCTTAATACATTGCATGGGAATCTAAATGGGTTAGAATAAACCTATTAAAAACCAAAATGACCTAAAATCTTTATCCATTGAAAATAGTGCGCTTATTAAACAAACTACGTTGACTAAGAACCAAAATGGACTAGAATAAGCCATGTATAAACAAAAAATGATCTAAAATATTAATCCGTTGAGACTTATGAACTTATTGGGCGAATTACATTGCCTAAAAAAAGGATTACAATAAACCTATAACAGACCAAAATGTTTAAAATCTTAATCCAATGACACTAATGCACTTATTAGACGAACTACATTGAGTATGAATTAAATTGGACTAAAATAAACCTATTAAAGCCCAAAATAACTTGAAATCCTAATCCATTGAAACTATTGCATTTATTAGACGATTGAAGACTAATGTTACCAAAATCTTAATCCATTGAAACTTCTGCACTTATTGGACGAACAACATTGCCTAAGAAACAAAATGGATTAGCATAAACCTATTAAAGACACAAGTGACCTATATTCTTAATCCATTGAGAATTAAGCACTTATGGGTTAAACTACATTGCCTAAGAAACCAAATGGACTCGAATAAACCTATTAAAAACGGAAATAAACTAAATTGCCGAAAAATCAAAATGGATTAGAATAAACCTAGTAAAGACCATTGAAGCAATTGCACTTATTAGACGAACAACATTGACAAACAACCAAAATGGACTAAAATAAGACGAGTGAAGACTAAAGTTACCAAAATCCTAAACCATTGAAACTTATGCCCTTGTTGGACGAACTACATTGCTTAATAAGCAAAATGGACTAGAATAAACCTGTTAAAGACCAAAATGACGTCAATTCTTAATCCATTAAGACTTAAGCACTTACTGGACAAACTACATTGCCTAAGAATGAAAATGGAATAGAACAAACCTATTAACGACCAAAATGAGGTCAATTCTTAATGACCTAAAACATAATCCATTGAGACTTATGCACTTATTAGAGGAACTACATTGCATAGGAATCAAAATGGGTTAGAATAAACTAATTAAAAACCAAAATGACCTAAAATCTTAATCCATTGAAAATAGTGCGCGTATTAGACAAACTACATTGACTAAGAAAAAAATGGGCTAGAATAAACCTAGTAAAAACCAAAATGACCAAAAATATTCATCCATTGAGACTTATGCATTTATTGGACGAATTACAATGCCTAAGAACAAAAATGTATTACAGTAATCCAATTGAAGACCAAAATGACCTATATCTTAAACCAATGAGTCTAATGCACTTATTAGATGAACTATATTCACTAAAACTAAGTTGAACTAGAATAAACCTAGTAATGACCATAGTGACTTAAAATCTTAATCCATTGAAACTATTGCTATTATTAGACGAACTACATTGACTTACAACCAAAATGGACTAGAATAAGCCTAGTAAAAACTAAAATGACCTAAAATGTCAATCCTGAAAACAAAAATGGAATACAATAAACCTATTAAAGACCAAATGTTTATAATCTAAATCCAATGAGACTAATGCACTTATTAGATGAACTATATTGAGTAAGAACTAAAATGAACTAAAATACACCTAGTAAAGACCAAAATAAAGTAAAATCCTAATCCATCGAAACTATTGTGTTTATTAGACGAATTACATTGACTAACAAATAATCTAAATTCATAATCCATTGAGACTTATGCATTTATTGAACAAACTACATTGCCTAAGAATCAAAATGGATTAGAATAAATCTATTAAAGACCTTAATGACCTAAAATCTTAATCCATTGAGACTTATGCACTTATTGGAGGAGTACATTGCCGAAGAAACCAAATGGATTAGAATAAACCTATTAAAGATGAAAACAGCCTACATTCTAAATCAATTAAGAGTTATGCACTTATTGGACAAACTACATTGCCTAAGAATGAAAATGGAATAGAATAAACCTATTAAAAACCAAAATGACCTAAAATCTTAATCCATTGAAAATAGTGCGCTTATTAAACAAACTACGTTGACTAAGAACCAAAATGGACTAGAATAAGCCATGTAAAAACAAAAAATGATCTAAAATATTAATCCGTTGAGACTTATGAACTTATTGGGCGAATTACATTGCCCAAAAAAAGGATTACAATAAACCTATAACAGACCAAAATGTTTAAAATCTTAATCCAATGACACTAATGCACTTATTAGACGAACTACATTCAGTATGAATTAAATTGGACTAAAATAAACCTAGTAAAGACCAAAATAACTTAAAATCCTAATCCATTGAAACTATTGCATTTATTAGACGATCGAAGACTAATGTTACCAAAATCTTAATCCATTGAAACTTCTGCACTTATTGGACGAACAACATTGCCTAAGAAACAAAATGGATTAGCATAAACCTATTAAAGACACAAGTGACCTATGTTCTTAATCCATGGAGAATTAAGCAGTTATGGGTTAAACTACATTGCCTAAGAAACCAAATGGACTTGAATAAACCTATTAAAAACGGAAATAAACTAAATTGCCGAAAAATCAAAATGGATTAGAATAAACCTAGTAAAGACCATTGAAGCAATTGCACTTATTAGACGAACAACATTGACAAACAACCAAAATGGACTAAAATAAGACGAGTGAAGACTAAAGTTACCAAAATCCTAAACCATTGAAACTTATGCCCTTGTTGGACGAACTACATTGCTTAATAAGCAAAATGGACTAGAATAAACCTGTTAAAGACCAAAATGACGTCAATTCTTAATCCATTAAGACTTATGCACTTACTCGACAAACTACATTGCCTAAGAATGAAAATGGAATAGGATAAACCTATTAACGACCAAAATGAGGTCAATTCTTAATGACCTAAAACATAATCCATTGAGACTTATGCACTTATTAGAGGAACTACATTGCATAGGAATCAAAATGGGTTAGAATAAACTAATTAAAAACCAAAATAACCTAAAATCTTAATCCATTGAAAATCGTGATCTTATTAGACAAACTACATTGACTAAGAAAAAAATGGGCTAGAATAAACCTAGTTAAAACCAAAATGACCAAAAATATTCATCCATTGAGGCTTATGCATTTATTGGACGAATTACATTGCCTAAGAACAAAAATGTATTACAGTAATCCAATTGAAGACCAAAATGACCAATATCTTAAACCAATGAGTCTAATGCACTTATTAGATGAACTATATTCACTAAAACTAAGATGAACTAGAATAAACCTAGTAATGACCATAGTGACTTAAAATCTTAATCCATTGAAACTATTGCTGTTATTAGACGAACTACATTGACTTACAACCAAAATGGACTAGAATAAGCCTAGTAAAAACCAAAATGACCTAAAATGTCAATCCTGAAAACAAAAATGGAATACAATAAACCTATTAAAGACCAAATGTTTATAATCTAAATCCAATGAGACTAATGCACTTATTAGATGAACTATATTGAGTAAGAACTAAAATGGACTAAAATACACCTTGTAAAGACAAAAAAAAGTAAAATCCTAATCCATTGAAACTATTGTGTTTATTAGACGAATTACATTGACTAACAAATAATCTAAATTCATAATCCATTGAGACTTATGCATTTATTGAACAAACTACATTGCCTAAGAATCAAAATGGATTAGAATAAATCTATTAAAGACCTTAATGACCTAAAATCTTAATCCATTGAGACTTATGCACTTATTGGACGAGTACATTGCCGAAGAAACCAAATGGATTAGAATAAACCTATTAAAGATGAAAACAGCCTACATTCTAAATCAATTAAGAGTTATGCACTTATTGGACAAACTACATTGCCTAAGAATGAAAATGGAATAGAATTAACCTATTAAGACGAAAAAGACCTAAAATCTTAATACATTGCATGGGAATCTAAATGGGTTAGAATAAACCTATTAAAAACCAAAATGACCTAAAATCTTAATCCATTGAAAATAGTGCGCTTATTAAACAAACTACGTTGACTAAGAACCAAAATGGACTAGAATAAGCCATGTAAAAACAAAAAATGATCTAAAATATTAATCCGTTGAGACTTATGAACTTATTGAGCGAATTACATTGCCTAAAAAAAGGATTACAATAAACCTATAACAGACCAAAATGTTTAAAATCTTAATCCAATGACACTAATGCACTTATTAGACGAACTACATTCAGTACGAATTAAATTGGACTAAAATAAACCTAGTAAAGACCAAAATAACTTAAAATCCTAATCCATTGAAACTATTGCATTTATTAGACGATTGAAGACTAATGTTACCAAAATCTTAATCCATTGAAACTTATGCACTTATTGGACGAAAAACATTGCCTAAGAAACAAAATGGATTAGCATAAACCTATTAAAGACACAAGTGACCTATATTCTTAATCCATTGAGAATTAAGCACTTATGGGTTAAACTACATTGCCTAAGAAACCAAATGGACTCGAATAAACCTATTAAAAACGGAAATAAACTAAATTGCCGAAAAATCAAAATGGATTAGAATAAACCTAGTAAAGACCATTGAAGCAATTGCACTTATTAGACGAACAACATTGACAAACAACCAAAATGGACTAAAATAAGACGAGTGAAGACTAAAGCTACCAAAATCGTAAACCATTGAAACTTATGCCCTTGTTGGACGAACTACATTGCTTAATAAGCAAAATGGACTAGAATAAACCTGTTAAAGACCAAAATGACGTCAATTCTTAATCCATTAAGACTTATGCACTTACTAGACAAACTACATTGCCTAAGAATGAAAATGGAATAGAATAAACCTATTAACGACCAAAAGGAGGTCAATTCTTAATGACCAAAAACATAATCCATTGAGACTTATGCACTTATTAGAGGAACTACATTGCATAGGAATCAAAATGGGTTAGAATAAACTAATTAAAAACCAAAATGACCTAAAATCTTAATCCATTGAAAATCGTGATCTTATTAGACAAACTACATTGACTAAGAAAAAAATGGGCTAGAAGAAACCTAGTTAAAACCAAAATGACCAAAAATATTCATCCATTGAGGCTTATGCATTTATTGGACGAATTACATTGCCTAAGAACAAAAATGTATTACAGTAATCCAATTGAAGACCAAAATGACCAATATCTTAAACCAATGAGTCTAATGCACTTATTAGATGAACTATATTCACTAAAACTAAGATGAACTAGAATAAACCTAGTAATGACCATAGTGACTTAAAATCTTAATCCATTGAAACTATTGCTGTTATTAGACGAACTACATTGACTTACAACCAAAATGGACTAGAATAAGCCTAGTAAAAACCAAAATGACCTAAAATGTCAATCCTGAAAACAAAAATGGAATACAATAAACCTATTAAATACCAAATGTTTATAATCTAAATCCAATGAGACTAATGCACTTATTAGATGAACTATATTGAGTAAGAACTAAAATGGACTAAAATACACCTTGTAAAGACAAAAAAAAAGTAAAATCCTAATCCATTGAAACTATTGTGTTTATTAGACGAATTACATTGACTAACAAATAATCTAAATTCATAATCCATTGAGACTTATGCATTTATTGAACAAACTACATTGCCTAAGAATCAAAATGGATTAGAATAAATCTATTAAAGACCTTAATGACCTAAAATCTTAATCCATTGAGACTTATGCACTTATTGGACGAGTACATTGCCGAAGAAACCAAATGGATTAGAATAAACCTATTAAAGATGAAAACAGCCTACATTCTAAATCAATTAAGAGTTATGCACTTATTGGACAAACTACATTGCCTAAGAATGAAAATGGAATAGAATTAACCTATTAAGACGAAAAAGACCTAAAATCTTAATACATTGCATGGGAATCTAAATGGGTTAGAATAAACCTATTAAAAACCAAAATGACCTAAAATCTTAATCCATTGAAAATAGTGCGCTTATTAAACAAACTACGTTGACTAAGAACCAAAATGGACTAGAATAAGCCATGTAAAAACAAAAAATGATCTAAAATATTAATCCGTTGAGACTTATGAACTTATTGAGCGAATTACATTGCCTAAAAAAAGGATTACAATAAACCTATAACAGACCAAAATGTTTAAAATCTTAATCCAATGACACTAATGCACTTATTAGACGAACTACATTCAGTACGAATTAAATTGGACTAAAATAAACCTAGTAAAGACCAAAATAACTTAAAATCCTAATCCATTGAAACTATTGCATTTATTAGACGATTGAAGACTAATGTTACCAAAATCTTAATCCATTGAAACTTATGCACTTATTGGACGAACAACATTGCCTAAGAAACAAAATGGATTAGCATAAACCTATTAAAGACACAAGTGACCTATATTCTTAATCCATTGAGAATTAAGCACTTATGGGTTAAACTACATTGCCTAAGAAACCAAATGGACTCGAATAAACCTATTAAAAACGGAAATAAACTAAATTGCCGAAAAATCAAAATGGATTAGAATAAACCTAGTAAAGACCATTGAAGCAATTGCACTTATTAGACGAACAACATTGACAAACAACCAAAATGGACTAAAATAAGACGAGTGAAGACTAAAGCTACCAAAATCGTAAACCATTGAAACTTATGCCCTTGTTGGACGAACTACATTGCTTAATAAGCAAAATGGACTAGAATAAACCTGTTAAAGACCAAAATGACGTCAATTCTTAATCCATTAAGACTTATGCACTTACTGGACAAACTACATTGCCTAAGAATGAAAATGGAATAGAATAAACCTATTAACGACCAAAAGGAGGTCAATTCTTAATGACCAAAAACATAATCCATTGAGACTTATGCACTTATTAGAGGAACTACATTGCATAGGAATCAAAATGGGTTAGAATAAACTAATTAAAAACCAAAATGACCTAAAATCTTAATCCATTGAAAATCGTGATCTTATTAGACAAACTACATTGACTAAGAAAAAAATGGGCTAGAATAAACCTAGTTAAAACCAAAATGACCAAAAATATTCATCCATTGAGGCTTATGCATTTATTGGACGAATTACATTGCCTAAGAACAAAAATGTATTACAGTAATCCAATTGAAGACCAAAATGACCAATATCTTAAACCAATGAGTCTAATGCACTTATTAGATGAACTATATTCACTAAAACTAAGATGAACTAGAATAAACCTAGTAATGACCATAGTGACTTAAAATCTTAATCCATTGAAACTATTGCTGTTATTAGACGAACTACATTGACTTACAACCAAAATGGACTAGAATAAGCCTAGTAAAAACCAAAATGACCTAAAATGTCAATCCTGAAAACAAAAATGGAATACAATAAACCTATTAAAGACCAAATGTTTATAATCTAAATCCAATGAGACTAATGCACTTATTAGATGAACTATATTGAGTAAGAACTAAAATGGACTAAAATACACCTTGTAAAGACAAAAAAAAAGTAAAATCCTAATCCATTGAAACTATTGTGTTTATTAGACGAATTACATTGACTAACAAATAATCTAAATTCATAATCCATTGAGACTTATGCATTTATTGAACAAACTACATTGCCTAAGAATCAAAATGGATTAGAATAAATCTATTAAAGACCTTAATGACCTAAAATCTTAATCCATTGAGACTTATGCACTTATTGGACGAGTACATTGCCGAAGAAACCAAATGGATTAGAATAAACCTATTAAAGATGAAAACAGCCTACATTCTAAATCAATTAAGAGTTATGCACTTATTGGACAAACTACATTGCCTAAGAATGAAAATGGAATAGAATTAACCTATTAAGACGAAAAAGACCTAAAATCTTAATACATTGCATGGGAATCTAAATGGGTTAGAATAAACCTATTAAAAACCAAAATGACCTAAAATCTTAATCCATTGAAAATAGTGCGCTTATTAAACAAACTACGTTGACTAAGAACCAAAATGGACTAGAATAAGCCATGTAAAAACAAAAAATGATCTAAAATATTAATCCGTTGAGACTTATGAACTTATTGAGCGAATTACATTGCCTAAAAAAAGGATTACAATAAACCTATAACAGACCAAAATGTTTAAAATCTTAATCCAATGACACTAATGCACTTATTAGACGAACTACATTCAGTACGAATTAAATTGGACTAAAATAAACCTAGTAAAGACCAAAATAACTTAAAATCCTAATCCATTGAAACTATTGCATTTATTAGACGATTGAAGACTAATGTTACCAAAATCTTAATCCATTGAAACTTATGCACTTATTGGACGAACAACATTGCCTAAGAAACAAAATGGATTAGCATAAACCTATTAAAGACACAAGTGACCTATATTCTTAATCCATTGAGAATTAAGCACTTATGGGTTAAACTACATTGCCTAAGAAACCAAATGGACTCGAATAAACCTATTAAAAACGGAAATAAACTAAATTGCCGAAAAATCAAAATGGATTAGAATAAACCTAGTAAAGACCATTGAAGCAATTGCACTTATTAGACGAACAACATTGACAAACAACCAAAATGGACTAAAATAAGACGAGTGAAGACTAAAGCTACCAAAATCGTAAACCATTGAAACTTATGCCCTTGTTGGACGAACTACATTGCTTAATAAGCAAAATGGACTAGAATAAACCTGTTAAAGACCAAAATGACGTCAATTCTTAATCCATTAAGACTTATGCACTTACTGGACAAACTACATTGCCTAAGAATGAAAATGGAATAGAATAAACCTATTAACGACCAAAAGGAGGTCAATTCTTAATGACCAAAAACATAATCCATTGAGACTTATGCACTTATTAGAGGAACTACATTGCATAGGAATCAAAATGGGTTAGAATAAACTAATTAAAAACCAAAATGACCTAAAATCTTAATCCATTGAAAATCGTGATCTTATTAGACAAACTACATTGACTAAGAAAAAAATGGGCTAGAATAAACCTAGTTAAAACCAAAATGACCAAAAATATTCATCCATTGAGGCTTATGCATTTATTGGACAAACTACATTGCCTAAGAATGAAAATGGAATAGAATTAACCTATTAAGACGAAAAAGACCTAAAATCTTAATACATTGCATGGGAATCTAAATGGGTTAGAATAAACCTATTAAAAACCAAAATGACCTAAAATCTTAATCCATTGAAAATAGTGCGCTTATTAAACAAACTACGTTGACTAAGAACCAAAATGGACTAGAATAAGCCATGTAAAAACAAAAAATGATCTAAAATATTAATCCGTTGAGACTTATGAACTTATTGAGCGAATTACATTGCCTAAAAAAAGGATTACAATAAACCTATAACAGACCAAAATGTTTAAAATCTTAATCCAATGACACTAATGCACTTATTAGACGAACTACATTCAGTACGAATTAAATTGGACTAAAATAAACCTAGTAAAGACCAAAATAACTTAAAATCCTAATCCATTGAAACTATTGCATTTATTAGACGATTGAAGACTAATGTTACCAAAATCTTAATCCATTGAAACTTATGCACTTATTGGACGAACAACATTGCCTAAGAAACAAAATGGATTAGCATAAACCTATTAAAGACACAAGTGACCTATATTCTTAATCCATTGAGAATTAAGCACTTATGGGTTAAACTACATTGCCTAAGAAACCAAATGGACTCGAATAAACCTATTAAAAACGGAAATAAACTAAATTGCCGAAAAATCAAAATGGATTAGAATAAACCTAGTAAAGACCATTGAAGCAATTGCACTTATTAGACGAACAACATTGACAAACAACCAAAATGGACTAAAATAAGACGAGTGAAGACTAAAGCTACCAAAATCGTAAACCATTGAAACTTATGCCCTTGTTGGACGAACTACATTGCTTAATAAGCAAAATGGACTAGAATAAACCTGTTAAAGACCAAAATGACGTCAATTCTTAATCCATTAAGACTTATGCATTTACTAGACAAACTACATTGCCTAAGAATGAAAATGGAATAGAATAAACCTATTAACGACCAAAAGGAGGTCAATTCTTAATGACCAAAAACATAATCCATTGAGACTTATGCACTTATTAGAGGAACTACATTGCATAGGAATCAAAATGGGTTAGAATAAACTAATTAAAAACCAAAATGACCTAAAATCTTAATCCATTGAAAATCGTGATCTTATTAGACAAACTACATTGACTAAGAAAAAAATGGGCTAGAATAAACCTAGTTAAAACCAAAATGACCAAAAATATTCATCCATTGAGGCTTATGCATTTATTGGACGAATTACATTGCCTAAGAACAAAAATGTATTACAGTAATCCAATTGAAGACCAAAATGACCAATATCTTAAACCAATGAGTCTAATGCACTTATTAGATGAACTATATTCACTAAAACTAAGATGAACTAGAATAAACCTAGTAATGACCATAGTGACTTAAAATCTTAATCCATTGAAACTATTGCTGTTATTAGACGAACTACATTGACTTACAACCAAAATGGACTAGAATAAGCCTAGTAAAAACCAAAATGACCTAAAATGTCAATCCTGAAAACAAAAATGGAATACAATAAACCTATTAAAGACCAAATGTTTATAATCTAAATCCAATGAGACTAATGCACTTATTAGATGAACTATATTGAGTAAGAACTAAAATGGACTAAAATACACCTTGTAAAGACAAAAAAAAAGTAAAATCCTAATCCATTGAAACTATTGTGTTTATTAGACGAATTACATTGACTAACAAATAATCTAAATTCATAATCCATTGAGACTTATGCATTTATTGAACAAACTACATTGCCTAAGAATCAAAATGGATTAGAATAAATCTATTAAAGACCTTAATGACCTAAAATCTTAATCCATTGAGACTTATGCACTTATTGGACGAGTACATTGCCGAAGAAACCAAATGGATTAGAATAAACCTATTAAAGATGAAAACAGCCTACATTCTAAATCAATTAAGAGTTATGCACTTATTGGACAAACTACATTGCCTAAGAATGAAAATGGAATAGAATTAACCTATTAAGACGAAAATGACCTAAAATCTTAATACATTGCATGGGAATCTAAATGGGTTAGAATAAACCTATTAAAAACCAAAATGACCTAAAATCTTAATCCATTGAAAATAGTGCGCTTATTAAACAAACTACGTTGACTAAGAACCAAAATGGACTAGAATAAGCCATGTAAAAACAAAAAATGATCTAAAATATTAATCCGTTGAGACTTATGAACTTATTGAGCGAATTACATTGCCTAAAAAAAGGATTACAATAAACCTATAACAGACCAAAATGTTTAAAATCTTAATCCAATGACACTAATGCACTTATTAGACGAACTACATTCAGTACGAATTAAATTGGACTAAAATAAACCTAGTAAAGACCAAAATAACTTAAAATCCTAATCCATTGAAACTATTGCATTTATTAGACGATTGAAGACTAATGTTACCAAAATCTTAATCCATTGAAACTTATGCACTTATTGGACGAACAACATTGCCTAAGAAACAAAATGGATTAGCATAAACCTAATAAAGACACAAGTGACCTATATTCTTAATCCATTGAGAATTAAGCACTTATGGGTTAAACTACATTGCCTAAGAAACCAAATGGACTCGAATAAACCTATTAAAAACGGAAATAAACTAAATTGCCGAAAAATCAAAATGGATTAGAATAAACCTAGTAAAGACCATTGAAGCAATTGCACTTATTAGACGAACAACATTGACAAACAACCAAAATGGACTAAAATAAGACGAGTGAAGACTAAAGTTACCAAAATCCTAAACCATTGAAACTTATGCCCTTGTTGGACGAACTACATTGCTTAATAAGCAAAATGGACTAGAATAAACCTGTAAAAGACCAAAATGACGTCAATTCTTAATCCATTAAGACTTATGCACTTACTGGACAAACTACATTGCCTAAGAATGAAAATGGAATAGAATAAACCTATTAACGACCAAAATGAGGTCAATTCTTAATGACCTAAAACATAATCCATTGAGACTTATGCACTTATTAGAGGAACTACATTGCATAGGAATCAAAATGGGTTAGAATAAACTAATTAAAAACCAAAATGACCTAAAATCTTAATCCATTGAAAATAGTGCGCTTATTAGACAAACTACATTGACTAAGAAAAAAATGGGCTAGAATAAACCTAGTAAAAACCAAAATGACCAAAAATATTCGTCCATTGCGGCTTATGCATTTATTGGACGAATTACATTGCCTAAGAACAAAAATGTATTACAGTAATCCAATTGAAGACCAAAATGAACAATATCTTAAACCAATGAGTCTAATGCACTTATTAGATGAACTATATTCACTAAAACTAAGATGAACTAGAATAAACCTAGTAATGACCATAGTGACTTAAAATCTTAATCCATTGAAACTATTGCTGTTATTAGACGAACTACATTGACTTACAACCAAAATGGACTAGAATAAGCCTAGTAAAAACCAAAATGACCTAAAATGTCAATCCTGAAAACAAAAATGGAATACAATAAACCTATTAAAGACCAAATGTTTATAATCTAAATCCAATGAGACTAATGCACTTATTAGATGAACTATATTGAGTAAGAACTAAAATGGACTAAAATACACCTAGTAAAGACCAAAATAAAGTAAAATCCTAATCCATTGAAACTATTGTGTTTATTAGACGAATTACATTGACTAACAAATAATCTAAATTCATAATCCATTGAGACTTATGCATTTATTGAACAAACTACATTGCCTAAGAATCAAAATGGATTAGAATAAATCTATTAAAGACCTTAATGACCTAAAATCTTAATCCATTGAGACTTATGCACTTATTGGAGGAGTACATTGCCGAAGAAACCAAATGGATTAGAATAAACCTATTAAAGATGAAAACAGCCTACATTCTAAATCAATTAAGAGTTATGCACTTATTGGACAAACTACATTGCCTAAGAATGAAAATGGAATAGAATTAACCTATTAAGACGAAAATGACCTAAAATCTTAATCCACTGAGACGAAAAAGACCTAAAATCTTAATACATTGCATGGGAATCTAAATGGGTTAGAATAAACCTATTAAAAACCAAAATGACCTAAAATCTTTATCCATTGAAAATAGTGCGCTTATTAAACAAACTACGTTGACTAAGAACCAAAATGGACTAGAATAAGCCATGTATAAACAAAAAATGATCTAAAATATTAATCCGTTGAGACTTATGAACTTATTGGGCGAATTACATTGCCTAAAAAAAGGATTACAATAAACCTATAACAGACCAAAATGTTTAAAATCTTAATCCAATGACACTAATGCACTTATTAGACGAACTACATTGAGTATGAATTAAATTGGACTAAAATAAACCTATTAAAGCCCAAAATAACTTGAAATCCTAATCCATTGAAACTATTGCATTTATTAGACGATTGAAGACTAATGTTACCAAAATCTTAATCCATTGAAACTTCTGCACTTATTGGACGAACAACATTGCCTAAGAAACAAAATGGATTAGCATAAACCGATTAAAGACACAAGTGACCTATATTCTTAATCCATTGAGAATTAAGCACTTATGGGTTAAACTACATTGCCTAAGAAACCAAATGGACTCGAATAAACCTATTAAAAACGGAAATAAACTAAATTGCCGAAAAATCAAAATGGATTAGAATAAACCTAGTAAAGACCATTGAAGCAATTGCACTTATTAGACGAACAACATTGACAAACAACCAAAATGGACTAAAATAAGACGAGTGAAGACTAAAGTTACCAAAATCCTAAACCATTGAAACTTATGCCCTTGTTGGACGAACTACATTGCTTAATAAGCAAAATGGACTAGAATAAACCTGTAAAAGACCAAAATGACGTCAATTCTTAATCCATTAAGACTTATGCACTTACTGGACAAACTACATTGCCTAAGAATGAAAATGGAATAGAATAAACCTATTAACGACCAAAATGAGGTCAATTCTTAATGACCTAAAACATAATCCATTGAGACTTATGCACTTATTAGAGGAACTACATTGCATAGGAATCAAAATGGGTTAGAATAAACTAATTAAAAACCAAAATGACCTAAAATCTTAATCCATTGAAAATAGTGCGCTTATTAGACAAACTACATTGACTAAGAAAAAAATGGGCTAGAATAAACCTAGTAAAAACCAAAATGACCAAAAATATTCATCCATTGAGGCTTATGCATTTATTGGACGAATTACATTGCCTAAGAACAAAAATGTATTACAGTAATCCAATTGAAGACCAAAATGAACAATATCTTAAACCAATGAGTCTAATGCACTTATTAGATGAACTATATTCACTAAAACTAAGATGAACTAGAATAAACCTAGTAATGACCATAGTGACTTAAAATCTTAATCCATTGAAACTATTGCTGTTATTAGACGAACTACATTGACTTACAACCAAAATGGACTAGAATAAGCCTAGTAAAAACCAAAATGACCTAAAATGTCAATCCTGAAAACAAAAATGGAATACAATAAACCTATTAAAGACCAAATGTTTATAATCTAAATCCAATGAGACTAATGCACTTATTAGATGAACTATATTGAGTAAGAACTAAAATGGACTAAAATACACCTTGTAAAGACCAAAACAAAGTTAAATCCTAATCCATTGAAACTATTGTGTTTATTAGACGAATTACATTGACTAACAAATAATCTAAATTCATAATCCATTGAGACTTATGCATTTATTGAACAAACTACATTGCCTAAGAATCAAAATGGATTAGAATAAATCTATTAAAGACCTTAATGACCTAAAATCTTAATCCATTGAGACTTATGCACTTATTGGATGAGTACATTGCCGAAGAAACCAAATGGATTAGAATAAACCTATTAAAGATGAAAACAGCCTACATTCTAAATCAATTAAGAGTTATGCACTTATTGGACAAACTACATTGCCTAAGAATAAAAATGGATTAGAATAAACCTATTAAAGACCTTAATGAGGTAAAATCTTAATACATTGTGACTTATGCAGTTTTTGGAGGAACTACATTGCCGAAGAAACCAAATGGATTAGAATAACCCTATTAAAGACAAAAATAACCTAAATTCTTAATCAATTAAGAGTTATGCACTTACTAATGCACTTATTAGACGAACTACATTTACGAAAACTAAGATGGGCTAGAATAAACCTAGTAAAGACCATAGTGACTTAAAATTTTAATCCATTGAAACTTTTGTAGTTATTAGACGAACTACATTGACTAACAGCCAAAATGGACTAGTATTAGACGAGTGAAGACTAAAATTACCAAAATCCTACCCATTGAAACTTATGCACTAATTGGACAAACTTAATATCCCAAAAAGCAAAATGGACTAGAATAAACCTATTAACGACCAAAATGACATCAATTCTTAATTCATTAAGACTTATGCACTTATTGGACGAACTACATTGCCTAAATGGATTAGAGTAAACCTATTAAAGACCAAAATTACCTCAATTTTGAATCCATTGATTTTTATGAACATATTGGACGAAACTACATTGCCTAAGAAACTAAACGGATTTGAATAAACCTATAAAAGAAGAAAATAACATAAAATCTTAATGCATTGAGACTCATGCACTTATTAGACAAACTATATTGCCAAAGAATGAAAATGGAATAGAATAAACCCATTAAGATGAAAATCACCTAAAATCTTAATCCATTGAGACTTAAGCACTTGTTGGAGGAACTACATTGCATATAAATCTAAATGGGTTAGAGTAAACCTATTAAAAACCAAAATGACCTAAACTCTTCATTTATTGAAAAAAGTGCACTTATTAAACGAACTACATTGACTAAGAACCAAAATGGACTAGAATAAGCCTATTAAACACCAAAATGACCTAAAATATTAATCCGTTGAGACTTATGAACTTAACGGGCGAATTACATTGCCTAAAAAAAAGGATTACAATAAACCTATTAAAAACCAAAATGACCTAAAATCTTAATCCAATGAGGCTAATGCACTTATTAGATGAATTACATTAAGTAAGAACTAAAAAGGACTAAAATAAACCTAGAAAGGACCAAAATAACTTAAAATCCTAATCCATTGAAACTATTGCCGTTATTAGACGAACTGCGTTGACTAACAACCAAAATGGACTAGAATAACCCGATCGAAGACAAATATTACATAAAATATTAATCCGTTGAGACTTATGGACTTATTGGTGAATTACATTGCCTAAAAAAATAGGATTACAGTAAACCTATTAAAGACCAAAATGTTTAAAATCTTAATCCAATGAGACTAATGCACTTATTAGACGAACTACATTGAGTTAGAACTAAACTGGACTAAAATAAACGTCGTAAAGACCAAAATGACATAAAATCCTAATGCATTGAAACTATTGCATTTATTAGACGAACTACATTGACTAATAACCAAAATGGACTAGAATAACATGATTGGACAAACTACATTGCCTAAGAAACAAAAAGGATTAGAATAAACCTATTAAAGACAAAAATGACCTAAATTCTTAATCTCTTGAGACTTATGCACTTATTGGACAATCAACATTGCCTAAGAATGAAAATGGAATAGAATAAACATATTAATGACGAAAATGACCTATTGGAGGAAGTACATTGCATAGGAATCAAAATGGGTTATTTCAATCCAATTAAAGACCAAAATGACCTAAAATCTTCATCCATTGAAAATAGTGCGCTTATTAGACAAACTATGTAGACTAAGAACAAAAATGGACGGGAATAAACCTAGTAAGAACAAAAATGACCAAAAATATAGGATGAATTACATTACCTTAGAAAAAATTGGGTTACTGTAAACCAATTTAAGACCAAAATGACCAAAATCTTAAACCAATGAGACTAATGCACTTATTAGGCGAACTACATTGACTAAAACTAAGAAGGACTAGAATGAACCCAGTTCAGACCAAAGTGACTTAAAATCTTAATCCATTGAAACTATTGCATTTATTAGATGAATTACATTGACATACAACCAAAATGGATTAGAATAAGACGAGTGAAGACTAAAATTACCAAAATCCTAATCCATTGAAACTTATGCACTTATTGGACGAACTACATTGCCTAAACAAATGGTCTAGAAAAAACTTATTAACGACCAAAATTACGTCAAGACTTATGCACTTTTTGGAGGAACTATAATGCATAGGAATCAAAATGGGTTAGAATAAACCAATTAAAAACCAAAATGACCAAAAATTTTAATCTATTGAAAATAGTGCGCTTATTAGACAAACTACATTGACTAAGAAAAAAAATGAACTAGAATAAACCTAGTAAAAAGCAAAATGGCCAAAAATATTCATCCGTTGAGACTTATGCACTTATTGGACTCATTACATTGCCTCAGAAAAAAAATGGATTCCAGTGAACCAATTAAAGACCAAAATCACAAGAATCTTATACCAATGAGACTAATGCATTTATTCGATGAACTACATTGACTAAAACTAAGATGGACTAGAATAAACGTAGTAACGACCACAGTGACTTAAAATCTTAATCCATTGATACTATTGCAATTATTAGACGAACTACATTGACTAACAAGCAAAATGGGCTAGACGAAACCTATTAATGACCAAAATGACGTCAATTCTTAATCCATTAAGAATTATGCACTTATTGGACAAACTACGTTGCCTATGAACCAAAATGGATTATAGTAAACCTATTAAAGATCAAAATGACCTCAATTTTGAATCCATTGAGTCTAATGCATTTATTTGACGAACAACATTGCCTAAGAAACTAAATGGATTAGCATAAACCTATTAAAGACTCAAATGATTTAAATTCTTAATCCATTGGGAATTATTCATTTATTGGACGAACTATATTGCGTAAGAAATAAAATGAATTAGAATAAACCTATTAAAGAAGAAAATAACCTAAAATCTTAATCCATTGAGACTTATGCACTTATTGGACAAACTACATTGCATAAGAATGAAAATGGAATAGAATAAACCTATTAAGACGAAAATGACCTAAAATCTTAATCCATTGAGACTTATGCACTTGTTGGAGGAACTATATTGCATAGGAATCTAAATAGGTTAGAATAAACCTATTAAAAACCAAAATGACCTAAAATCTTAATTCGTTGAAAATATTGCACTTATTAAACGAACTACATTGACTAAGCACCAAAATGGACTAGAATAAGCCTAATAAAAACCAAAATGACCTAAAATATTAATCCGTTGAGACTGATTGGGCGAACTACATTGCCTAAAAAAAAGGATTACAATAAACCTATAAAAGACCAAAATGTTTAAAATCTTAAATCAATGAGACTAATGCACTTATTAGATGAACTACATTGAGTAAGAACTAAAAGGGACTAAGATAAACCTAGTAAATACCAAAATGACATAAAGTCCTAATCCATTGAAACTATTGTATTTATTAGATGAACTAAATTGACAAACAAACAAAAAGGACAAGAATAACCCGATTGAAGACTAAAATTACCAAAATCTTAATCCATCAGAACTTATGCACTTATTTGGACGAACTACATTGCCTAAAAAACAAAAAGGACTAGAATACGCCTACCAAAGACAAAAATGACCTAAATTCTTAATCCCTAGAGACTTATGCACTTATTCGACGAACAACATTGTCTAAGAAACAAAATGGATTAGAATAAACCTATTAAAGACCCAAATGACCTATATCCTTAATCCATTGAGAATTATGCACTTATGGGTTAAACTACATTGCCTAAGAAATCAAATGGACTAGAATAAACCTATTAATTACGAAAATAAACTAAATTCATAATCCATTGTGACCTATGCACTTTTTGGACAAACTACATTGCCTAAGAATCAAAATGGATTAGAATAAACCTATTAAAGACCTTAATGATCTAAAATCTTAATCCATTGAGAATTATACACTTATTGGAGGAACTACATTGCCGAAGAAACCAAATGGATTAGAATAAACCTATTAAAGACGAAAATAACCTACATTCTTAATCAATTAAGACTTATGAATTGGACAAACTACGTTGCCTAAGAATGAAAATGGAATAGAATAATCCTATTAGGACGACAATGACCAAAAATATTAATCCATTGAGCCTTATGCACTAGTTGGCGGAACTACATTGCATAGGAATCTAAATGGCTTAGAATAAACCTATTAATCCGTTGAGACTTTTGAACTTTTTGGGCGAATTACATTGCCTAAAAAAAAAGGATTAGAATGAACCTATAAAAGACCAAAATGTTGAAAATTTTAATCTAATGAGGCTAATGCACTTATTAGACGAACTACATTGAGTTAGAACTAAAATGGACGAAAATAAACCTAGTAAAGACAAAAATGACTTAAAATCTTAATCCATTGTAACTATTGCATTTATTAGATGAACTACATTCACTAACAATCAAAATGGACTAAAATCTCCCGAGTGAAGACTAAAATTACGAAAATCTTAATCCATTGAAACTTATGCACTTATTGAACGAACTACATTGCCTAGGAAACAAAAAGGATTAAATTAAACCTACTAAGTACAAAAATGACCTAAATTCTTAATCCCTTGAGACTTATGCACTTATTGGACGAACTACATTGCCTAAGAAACAAAATGGATTTGAATAAACCTATTAAATACCCAAATGACCTAGAACCTTAATCCATTGAAACTAGTGCATTTATTAGACAAACTACATTGACTAAGAATAATAATGCACTAGAATTAACCTAGTAAAAAACAAAATGACCAAAATATTCATTCGTTGGACGAATTACATTGCCTAAGTACAAAAGTGGATTACAGTAAACCAATTTAAGACCGAAATGACAAAAATTTTAAACCAATGAGACTAAAGCACTTATTAGACGAACTACATTGTGTAAAACTAAGATGGACTAGAATAAACCTAGTAAAGACCATAGTGACTTAAAATCTTAATCCATTGAAACTATTGCACCTATTAGATGAACTACATTGACTAACAACCAAAATGGACAAGAATAAGACGAGTTAATACTAAAATTACCAAAATCCTAATCCATTGAAACTTATGCACTTATTGGACGAAGTACTTTGCCTAACAAGAAAAATGGACTAGAATAAACCTATTAATGACCAAAATGACATCAATTTTAATCCATTAAGATTGATGCACTTATTGGACGAACTACATACTAGGTCTTATAAATTGTTTATCTAAAAGCTCTTCCAATTACTTCTTAAGCTCAGACAATTCTAAAGGAGACATCCTATACGGTGCCATGGATATGGGTCCAGTACCTGGTACAAGGTCAATGCTAAACTCAATCTCACGCTCTGGTGGTAAACTATTGACATCTTCAGGGAATTCACACACAGTAGGAACATCTCGTATTACCAATTTTTCTTCAAATTCTAATGAGGCTAGGATCATGTATAACTGGGCATCTTCTTTCAAGAGTGCCTTCACTTGGTTGGCAGATATATTGCTAGGCTTCTACCTCTTTCTGGCTCCATGAATTCAATGGTCGTACTAAAAAAATCTACGCGGACACGGTTGGCAGATAGCCAATCCATACCAAGAATCACATCGACTAGACGTAAAGGTAGAGACACTAAGTTAACTCGGAAGTCCCTTCCACACACATGGATAGAAATGTCGAGACAAACACTAGAGATGTCAACATAATTACTAGTTGGGGTATTCACAATCAAATCATACTGCAAATGAGACACAGGTAGTCCTAAACGTCTAACACAATCAAGAGACACAAAGGAATGAGTGGCACCACAATCAAATAACACAAATAAAGGAGAATCACTTATGAGACACGTACCTTGGATCAAGTTGTCTTTCTCAGACGCTCCTGCACCACTAAGAGCAAACACTCTTCCATTAGATTTAGGTCGGCTGGCTTGGGAACTCTGGTTTCTAGGTTGTGGAGTCTTTTTTGGGTAGGGGCATGTGGTGCTAATGTGGCCCTGTTGTTGGCAATTAAAACAAGTAACTGCAACATCCTTACACTCAAATGCCATATGACCCTGCTTCACATTACTAACTCCTCGTCCATTGGGGTTTCCTCTACCACCCCCATAACTATAACTGTTTTCGTTTCCTTTTCCATTACCACTACTATTTCCTCTTCCAGCTGAAGAATTGTATTGTTGATAATCAGACGACTTCCAGATTAACTAGGGGGAAAGACTAAGGTTTTCCTCTATTATGATGCATAGGCTTCTTGTCTTTCATGGTTCCAGTGTTTCGGTAATGTACCTTTTCAGCACGACTATCCTCATCATAAATCCTACTCTTATTCACTATGGTAGGAAAGTCACGGATCTCTTGCATTCCCACCTACTTCTTGAACCCTGGCCTAAGTCCCATTTCAATCTTGATGCACTTAGACTTTTCTCCTGCCTCTCCAACATAGAATGGATAGTACGTGGATAACTCCTCACACTTAGCGGCATACTCCGCTATTGACATATTTCCTTGTTCCAATTTGACAAATTCCATTTCCTTCTTATTGCGGATGTCTTCAAGGATATACTTGACTAAGAACATGCTTCTAAATACAGCCCATGTAATTGCAGTCCCTGCATTATCTAAACGTTGACGCGCGTTATCCCACCAATGTTCAGCTTCTTTTGTCAATATAAAGGTTCCCAAATGCACTTTCTGACCTTTGGGAATGCCACTCCTCTGAAAATTTTCTCAACCTCTTGCAACCACTTTTGCGCTCCATCAGGATTATAGTGACCTTCAAACGATGGAGGGTTAGCTTTGTGAAATCGATCCATCACCATAAACTCATTTATTTGCACATTTCCTTGACCATCACTATAGGTAGTAGCTTGAGCAACAGCCTGAGCAGCAACCTCTGCAGTAGCTTGAGATTGAGCCAAAGCTTGGAGAGCCTGGACTGTAACTCCTGCCATGGACTCTAGAGCCTCAGCAATCGCAGCGTCATTCCTTCCACTAGCCATCACTACTTACATTAATCAGATAAGCCAATCGAATATAGTGAGACACTTAGGGAGAAAGGAACTAACTTAGTTCTACACTACTAACACAATATTGACCATAGAAACAACAAACAAATAATAGAGAACACAACGAAACATAGCAAACACATAACACATTTACAGTCTGATTAGACATACCAACTCTGATACCACTAAGGTGACACCCTAAACCCCAAATAAAAAAAAATAATTTTCTTATTTTTAAAACAATGAAATTCTTTAAATAAATAAATATATAAACTTTCAAACATTTTTTTTTCTTTAAGGTAAAGAGTATCACGTAATCATCAACATGTCACATAAATCCAAAATTTCCATCAAACTTAACAACTCGAAATCATAATATCAGACAACAAAATCCTTTTTGAAGTACACATACATAAGTTTAATATTAAGTGCAAATGTAGTCCCAACCCGATGTCACTATAAGAGCGGGAATTCCCAAAATAAAAGACGCTCAAAATAACGTGAACAAATTGCATATAATAAGAGTCTTCAAGACAAGATGGCTTCCGCCTCTCTTATGGTATTAGTCATCACCTGCAGCTTGCAACTCGTCTGCATCCATCGCAAACGCCAAACACAAACAACGAAGGGTGAGTTTCAAAATTATGTAACAATATAAGATAAACGAAGAGAACACGCAAGCAATCAAATTATGACAACATAAGAAGCATTCAAGTGTATAATATCAACGTTTAATCGAATTCAATCACAATAAAACAGTCACAATGATGAAATGTTATGCATGTCTTATAATCTATACATAATGGGCATCATAATGGGTTCGAATAAACCAATTAAAAACCTAAATGATCTAAAATCTTAATCCATTGAAACTAGTGCACTTATTAGACGAACTACATTGATTAACCATCAAAATGGACTAGAATAAGTCGAGCAAAGACTAAAATTACCAAAATCTTAATGCATTGAGAATTGTGCACTTATTGGACGAACTACATTGCATAAGAAACCAAAAGGATTAGAATAAACCTATTAAACACGAAGATGACCTAAATTCTTAATCCGTATAGATTTCAGCACTTATTGGACAAACTACATTGCCTAACAAACCGAATGGATTATAATAAATCTATTAGAGACCCAAATGACTTAAATTCAAAATCCATGGAGAATTATGCACTTATTGGACAAACTACGTTGCCTAAGAAAAAAGTGGATTAGAATAAACCCATAAAAGACCTAAATGACCTAAATTCTTAATCCATTGAGATTTACGGACTTAAAGGACAAACTACATTGCCTAAGAAACCAAATAGACTAGAGTAAACCATTTAACGCTGAAAATAACCTAAATTGATAATCCATTGAGACTTATGCACTTACGAGAAAAACTACATTGCCTAAGAATCAAAATAGATTAGAATAAACCTATTAAAGGCCTTACATACCTAAAATCTTAATCCATTGAGACTTATGCACTTATTGAACGAACTACATTGCATAAGAAACCGAATCGATTAGAATAAACCTATTAAAGACCCATATGACCAAAATTCTTCATCCATTGAGAATTATGCACTTATTGGACAAACATCATTGCCTAAGAAACAAAATGGATTAGAATAAACCAATTAAAGACGTTAATGACCTAAAATCTTAATCCACTGAGACTTATGCACTTATTGGAGGAACTACATTGCATAAGAATCAAAATGGATTAGAATAAACATATGAAAGACGAAAATACCCTAAATTCATAATCCATTGTGACTTATGCACTTATTTGATAGACTACATTGCCTAAGAATGAAAATCGAATAGAAAAAACCTATTAAAGATTAAAATGACCTAAAATCTGAATCTGTTGAGACTTATGCACTTATTGGAGGAACTACAGTGCATAGGAATCAAAATGGGTTAGAATAAACCAATTAAAAACCTAAATGATCTAAAATCACAATCCATTGAAACATGTGCACTTATTAGACGAACTACATTGACTGACCATCAAAATGGACTAGAATAAGTCGAGCGAAGACTAAAATTACCAAAATCTTAATCCATTGAGAATTGTGCGCTTATTGGACGAACTACATTGCCTAAGAAACAAAAAGGATAAGAATGAACCTATTAAATACGAAGATGACCTAGATTCTTAATCCATTGAGACTTTAGAACTTCTTGGACAAACTACGTTACCTAAGAAACTGAATTGATTATAATAAATCTATTAGAGACCCAAATGACATAAATTCTTAATCCATTGAGAATTATGTACTTATTGGACAAACTACATTGCCTAAGAAACAAAGTGGGTTAGAATAAACTCATAAAAGACCCAAATGACCTAAATTCTTAATCCGTTGAGATTTACGGACTTAAAGGACAAACTACATTGCCTAAGAAACCAAATAGACTAGAATAAACCATTTAAAGCTAAAAACAACCTAAAGTGATAATCCATTGAGACTTATGCACTTACGAGAAAAACTACATTGCCTAAGAACAAAAATGGATTAGAATAAACCTATTAAGGACCTTACTGACCTAAAATCTTAATCCATTGAGACTTATGCACTTATTGAACGAACTACATTGCATAAGAAACCGAATCGATTAGAATAAACCTATTAAAGACCCATATGACCAAAATTCTTCATCCATTGAGAATTATGCACTTATTGGACAAACATCATTGCCTAAGAAACAAAATGGATTAGAATAAACCAATTAAAGACGTTAATGACCTAAAATCTTAATCCATTGAGACTTATGCACTTATTGGAGGAAGTACATTGCATAAGAATCAAAATGGATTAGAATAAACATATGAAAGATGAAAATACCCTAAATTCATAATCCATTGAGACTTATGCAATTATTAGACAAACTACATTGCATAAGAATTAAAATCGAATAGAATAAACTTATTAAAGATTAGAATGACCCAAAATCTTAATCAATTGAGACTGATGCACTTATTGGAGGAACTACATTGCATAGGAATCAAAATGGGTTAGAATAAACCAATTAAAAACGTAAATAATCTAGAGGTGTTAACATTATAAAAAAAATCAATTTTAAAGCGGTTATTTTAAATTACTTGAAAGTGTTGATGGTTTTATCTAAATGATTGATGTTTTGATTTTACTTTTGAAATCAATTTAGAACGTTCGTCATGATTTTTAATTTGTATTAAATTCACATTATTAACAATTGTAATTCTTGAATATTCAAGGTTGATTGAATTTTAGAGTTAGACTTTTTAGAAAATAAAATTTGAATGAGTTAAAGTTGATTTATTTTATAAAAGGAAAAAAAAAATATTTCATGTTTGAATTGTTGTTGATTTATTGTAAAGAATTAAATTGTGTTGGAGTTGTCTTGATTAAAATATATATATATATATATATATAT
>JBBPBQ010000002.1:36144399-36161711 GCA_037974755.1 Cicer yamashitae | reverse complement strand
TCATAAAAAAATAAAAAATAGAAGCATATTTGATGCGTAACATCTCGCTTTTCTGAGATATTAATTAATAAAATTCTAAATATAATAATATAGATTCTTTTTTATAAGATTATTTTAAATATTCATTTACTTTAAAACCAATTAATAACTTGTTCAATTGTATTTTCAAAAATAATGAATTAAAGTATTCGCAATTACAAAAAGTAAAATAAAGGGAAAAATCATTTTTCAAATATTTCTGTTGCACCAAAATTCTAATATAACAAGCATCAAAGATTCATAAGACTTCCTTAGTTCACTTCCAAAAATTTAACAATTAAATTTAATAATAAAATTTAATGACAATTCAACACAAAATCTATTTAATTATTACAGAAAAATTAACGACTCTATCATAAAATTATTTTTATTTTATAAATCAACACAACATCCACACAATTGTCTCATAAAAATCATAATTGTAACCTTCTAAAATAAATTATTATAACAACTTTCAACACATTATTATTTCTGGAAAAATTATTATTTTTAACATCAACAAGGTTTCTAAAAATTTCTTCAACACTCAAACTATCACAATATAAAATTTTAACCAAATAAAAATTTGGTTTGTAGCCAATAACGATTTCTATTGATTAAAACACAATTTAGTCTTTATAACGACATCTGCTGAATGAAAATTAATTTTTGACATAGATAAACGTTTTCTCTACTCAAAATAGATTTCTATATCAATATCATAAGAAAATCATGAGCACTTCTAAGAAAATAAATTGCATATCACGATTTGCACATAGAATGAAAATACCATTAAACTACTACTTAGAACTGATTATGTAACACCCCAATTTTTATAATAAACTATTTTGTTAATGAAGTAGGATTTTAAATAATTAATTTGGTGTTAAAATTATTTTAGAATATATGTTAACTAATTTGATGATTAATTTTCTTTATATATGTGTTTTCTATGATGTGCTATTCTTGTACATATTTGACTAAATGAGTTATATAAACAACAAATATTATATTATATTATATTATTTTATATATTTTTCTAAAAATAATAGTATTTTAGTGTAATATTTTAAAGAATAAGATTTTAGTCGATTTTACGTGGATATGCGCGTACACAATTAATGTGATATTTTTCCTGTGTGTTTGACTATTTAAAAGATTAATTACTTTAATTATATTATTTTATAAAATATTTTATTTTATTATTTTATAAAATAATGAAAATAAAAGAAAGGAATAAAATGTGTTTTATCGGTTGGTCCCCAAGAGTAAAATCTAATTAATAATAATAATAATAATAATAATAATAATAATGAAAGAAAAAGAAAAAAAACAGAAGAACAGAGAACTAGCGTTCCCATCGTCTTCTTCGTTCACGCCGCCACCATAACCGTTTTCTTCTCCTTCTTCTTTCGTCGACCATGACCATTATAGTGAGTGTCGTGCAAAACCGAGACCACATTTGTGATCGTTGTGATCTCCTCTTTCATTCTCAACCTGAATCGCAAATTGAAACGTCCTATTCCTTCTTGTCAAAAATCACACCTCCACCGTTTGATCAAGATTTCGGGCACCACGACTACTCCCAACGAAAACCGAGACCATATTTGGACTCCACGAAACACCCTCTTCCATTACCTACGCTTGGAATCACCTATCGTTAAACTTCAAAAAATGGGTTTTCACCCTCGTCGCGACTGTGTTGTCGAATTTCAGCCAGCACGTTTATCGTCCTGAAAAACTGATAGCATTTTTGGATTTCTCTCGTCAAAACCTTCAAGAAGCACTACTCATTTGTGTGTTTCGGTGAAGTTGACGTCGGACCCTGTCGGCGCTCTAGCACGTCGGTGAGACCTTTTCTAATAACCTATTCCACAACATTTTGAATATGTTTCTTCGCCTAATATTTTTATTAATTATTTAACGCTGATTTTTATACCCCGCGTAAATTGTCAGCCATGTTTCATTGATTCTGCAAATTTGTCGATGCTTTTGGACTTGTTCGTTGCACGTTGTCGACATCTCATGGTTGCTGAAAATCATTCTGGTCCTTACATCTTATGAAAGCGTCAGATTGAGGTATGGGGTGAGAGAGAGTTCAAATTCATGAGTGTAAATTAAGTGAGATGAACGGGAAAACCGTATTTCCCATAATTCATTCGGGGCTCGCTACGTATGACCGAAGCCCTTTGAGTAATAATTGACTAATGAGAAAACTTGAATTTGGTGAGGTTAAAATACGAGTTAGAAACTTTTATAGGGTGTTGTTTGATTTAAATTTTGAAGAATTGTGTGGTAGTGGAATTACTATAGAATTGTGTATTTGACGGATTCTGCGTTTTGTTTATATCTACCTTGATACTGTTATATGATATAAAATGTGATGAATTGTTATTATTTGCATTTCAATTGAAGTGGTGTGTATGAATGATTTAGTATTATTATCTGTGAGTGAAAATCATATATTGTTGGAGTATGTTTATTATGATGATAAATTTTAAAGGTAATATATAACTATGAAAATATGCATTGATGATTACTTGTTGACTTATGATGTTACCACCTTGATGAGTATCACGAAATGCATATTGTGTTTTATTGAATAGTGATGAATTCGACCTGTGCCAATGATGGTTTTCTTAATGGAGTGAGTAATCTAGGCCAATGAGAGGAGAAAATAGATGTTGATAATTTTTGAAGTGGAGATTATTTGGTCATCATATAGGTAGGGCCTGACAAGCCTAGTGATTCCGGGGAAGTACAACTGAATGAGTCTGATCGTGGCGGTCTGCTGTTGAGCCTTAGGGCAAGATTGTTAGACCTTGGAGGTATTCGGGTGGGGAACTCCTAGGTGACTTGGAAGTAGCACTCCAAATGTCGGGAGCTACCATGCAACACACGTTTACCTCGACTGTCGCGTATATGTGTCTCGGGTTGAGTTGAGGGAATCTATGAGGACATGGCCAAATTGAATTGTCTGCCCACTTGCGTGGTGGCATAGTATCAGGCCTCCTAACCAAGTACTTCAGAGTTAGGATGGTACCAAAGAAAGAGGAGGAGTCTAGAGTATAAGAGCATGCATAACATCACTTGATTTGTGTGTTTACTTACTTGATGTTGTGCATTGTATCAATATTTTACCTTGATTATTCTCGTTAATTGTGATTTGATATGATACGGTGTTTAATATATTTTACGTGTTCTTCTCAATTATTTTATACTATTACATGTTTTCGAAGCTCACCCCTCGTTGCTTGTGTTTGGCGCTTGCGAGAGCGCGCAGTCATTTCAGGTTATCGGTTGGTGATCCATGCTCTGATAGGTGATACTGGGTGGGAGTAATTTGTTGTGTTTTTTTTTTAGTTATGAACTAATATTTGTTTTGTAAACTCTATCGAACAATGTGTTATATTCGATCTTTATTCGAAGATAAAAACTAATTGTCTCTAAGTTTCAAACATGTTTTTATGTCAGAAATATGTGTTTAATAAACCTCGGCTATATTCGATGTTAGAGGATTTCTAATTAAGAATTTTTATGCAAACGTTTTGTGTAAGTGTGAGTGTGACGTCCTGAGCCTTATATTTTAAAAGGAATTTTTTTATACTCTATTTTGGGACCACTACAAATCTCTTTCAAAACTAGTGCATTTTACTTTTTATTTAAATTTGGGTTTAGGGTGTCACAGATTAATCATTAAAACATGAAACTACAACCAATTAAGGCCATGAATCAAAACATTTCGATTAATATAATTTTCATTTGGATTACTTTATGTTATAAAGCCTTAAATAAATTTTAGAAAATAAAAGGAATTCAGTTTTAAGCATAATCAACGTCCCCGGAGAAATAAGTAAGATAGTAACTCAAACAACAACAAAACAAACTACACAATTTTCTTTGAAGGAAATAAAATGTTTCTCTTTTATTTTCTTTACAGCCATAGAACAAAAAACTTTAAAGAATTCAAGCCTTCAAATATGCCATAATTCCAAGAGGAAACAAAGTGATCATTTTATCATTAACAATTTTACACGATTTTTCTTTTAAAACTAAAAAAAAATTCTTACATAATAATAATTATGTCAAACATCATCTCCAAAATTATTCATCATCATAAAGCCATTTACAAAAAATTAGTTTTCTATTAGTAACAACAGTAACAACTTTACCATAAAAATCAATATTTTAATTTACAAACATAAATTTTACATCAAAAAGTCATTATTTCAAAATCAAATATCAAACTGAGCCAGAGATAAAACAAAAATATTAATAGATTATATTAATAAGTTAAATTCAAAGATAGAGATAAAATACTATAATTTGAACGAAACTAGAGCAAATTTTCTACACAACCATCAATTAATGAAACCGAATATTCTTCTTTTTCTTCTATGTTTCATTCTGTGCACCGTTACATGTACACTAGACTACAATGTTTCTTTCTTCTTTTTTTGTTTTTGCTATATCACCTTGTAGCAATTAGAGATATAAATTATCTTTTCATTAATTTTATAGTTTGCGGCTAATTAGGTTTATTGCCATTAATTACCTAATTATTATTAGGGATTTATGTTCTTTTTTCTTTCTTTCTTGTTAACCTAACCTAATAACCTAAGCTAATAACCAAAGATTTATATAGCTTTTCTCACTAACTAACACTTGAGTGTTTGACTAATCTAAAATATTTTTATGTTTTTGTTTTCTAAAAATAGTTAAATCGTGTCATTATTATAAGTATTCTTTTAAATACTTCACAAGGAAAAATTCTTTTTTAAAAATGATTTTCACACAATTTAGCAAAATATTGAGTCAAATTAAATAAATTATGTCATACACATATATACGTTTCAAAAATAATAATTGACTAAAGAATAAAATAATAACAACCACATCATAAATTATTGAGAAAAAATAAAAATATATTCCACACAATACTAATAATAGAGAAAAATGCGGGTCTTACATTCTACCCACCTAAAATAGTTTCGTCCTCGAAACTGACACCAAAGAAGTTCATATATATGGTCCACTGATCTTATCCGTCGAGATAAAATCTTGTCTATCATGCCGCAATTATTTTAAAATTCATCAAGTCCAACTTTCTCAATATTATTCTACAGATTTACAACTCTAAAATCAAATTCATTAAGTCATATATTACACCTCACATGATTTCATGTATAATCATAGTCTCAATATATGTCGGAGAATCAAACATTTGTGACAATTTCCCACCAATATACCCAACATACCATCGTTCTCAAACCACTATAAAGTACTCTTACTTTCAATCTTTTGGATCCAATACTCTGACTAAATTCAACTTGAATTCTTTCCACAAGGATTTTAATTCTTCGTTACTCTTATGACTAAAAATCTAATTCATATGATTTACTACTTAAATTCTTACTTCCTTATGGTTTAGTATCACTTACTTGCCAATTACAACTCACAACTCATAAACACAAATCATCTCTTTAATCAAAAAATCTCATTCTTGACACACCATTGTAAGAGAATCGTCTCTAATACACTCTTAAACCTCAATATTTTTAACTCATTACAACATTAGTCAACAACATCATTTTTTTCTATTCACCCCATAATAATCAATAATTAATCATTGTCCTTGGTATCAACTACATTGAGATCTTTGGTCAAGCCTGCGATTGATTGCTTCAAATCATTCCCATTCATTCAATGCACGGTACTGTCAAACATAAAAGTTGAAACATATACTATCATGTCATACAAGTACTCACATGCTTCACAAATTTGATTTCTTGACCATAAAGTACATATATTTACGCTAGCGAATACTCTTAAGCATTAACAAGTCCACACCTACTCAATCATGCAGCTAGGAATAACTTTACTTCAACTCAAGACTACGGAATACTATCATAACCGTCTAGTCTCATGAATGTGACTATCATTAAATTCACACTTAATATTCCACGTGTCAAATTGAACACGACCGAATTATCTCTTTCGTTCCCTCGATGATTTTCTTCTCCCATAATTATGGACCATCAACTCACTTACAATCTTAATGTCGACCTCACACAACCCCTTCAAGGCCCATTAAGGTTTGATCACGCTTTCGTCGTGCCACTCTGATAAGTCTATTAAGACTAGGATTCGTGTACTTGTGCAATAAGCACACAATGTTTCGGTGAGGAAATATTCTGATCAAGGTTTGGGTGGTGCATAAACTCACACACCACCTCTTGAGGATTTCCAAGACACATGACCAACACTAACAAGACTAAAAACTACCCCATTGGCCCGGCTCTGATACCACCTATAACATTACGCTTTCTCGAGACATTAACTAAAAAAATTCTAAACCTAAAGAGACATATTCGTTTTGTTTTTATAAGATTATCTTAAATACTCATTTACTTTAAACCCAATTAATAACTTATTCAATTGTATTTTCAAAAATAATTAATCAGAGTATTCGCAATTACAAAAAGTAAACTTAATGCATAAAACAAAAGAAACTCCTAAAGCCAAAACTCTAGACGTTTTACTACCCAAAAATAAATCCTAGCTGGTCATAACTTTGAACACTTGTCGAAGACTCTCCCAACAAGTCTAACACCAGTACAAAAATATCTCGGATGCTATTATGCTTCCCCAAATTTCTCTTACTAGGTTGCCCCGCGACCATATTCGCTCATGTGACGTCCTATCAAATCTAAGGGTCATCTCCAAATAACAAACATAGAGCAAATAAGCATGCATATATATTTATTGTAGCAAAATATAAATAAATCATATACTTCATTTAACAATTAAAATCACAAAGCACCAAAGATACAAATCAATCATGTCATACACAAATATACTTTTAAAATATGATTTTCATACAACTTAACAAAATAGTCAGTCAAATTAAATAAATCATATCATACACATATATACTTTTCAAAAATGATTCTTGCATAAAGAATAAAATAATAACAACCACATTATAAATTATTGAGAACAATAAAAATATATTTCACACACTACTAATAATAGAGAAAAATGTGGGTCTTACACGGTGTTACCAAGCTTCTCAAATATATTTCACCCACTGAGGTTCGAGCACGCTGTAAAATATTTATTTTAGATTGGACCCCTGGAACTTGATACTCTTCCTTTTTTAGTCCTTGATGAATTTTGACTTTTCTAAAAGTTGATGTTGCATTGACACATGGAAAAACTTGTGGTGAGGTGGAATAACATTTTGTTTTACCATTTACTTATACTTTTATTAATATAAATGAACAACAATTTTTAAAAAAAATGAATAGAAAAAATAAATAAATTTGTTTCAAAAGAAATCAAAGAGAAGCCGAAAGGGGGAGAAAATATCATGGAACGTAAATTACAACAATTGGTTTGTACGCGATTTCAACCATGACCAAATAAAACCACAACATCACATGGATCTTTATGGTTTAGATATCGTTCTCTAAGTTGGGGTTTAACCATCCATGTGGTTGTTATTAGTCATTACCACAAAGCAAGAAGCATCACATATCACTACCCCAATTTTTTATATGATTCTGTTAATCCTATCAAGCTTTTGATTGCAATGATTTTGATTGAATTGTTTTTTAAAATCCCATGATAAATCAAAGCTAGAACAATAAGGAAATACAATTTTAAGGATTCCAAAAAATATTAATTATATATATTTTGAAAAAATGGAATGCACAATTTTCAAGAGAGGGAAATGCATAAATTCCAATACAAAATTTATATGTTTAATATACTAACAAGTGTCCTAAGGGAACATGTTAGCGTTTTCCAAACTTAAAAGTAAATAATAGATCTGTAAAATAATGAAAACAAACTCACACATGAAATTATAACACTGAGGAAGACGGAACAATGAAAGGTCAACGAGCGGATGAAGAAATGTATTTATGCTTCTTTTTTATTTCCTTAAAAAATAATTATTTATTTTTTTATTTTAAAAATTGTTTTTCATTTATATTAGTAAAAATGTAAGTAAATGGTAAAAAAAATATTATTCAACCTCACCAAAAGTTTTTCCATGTGTCACTATCACTATCAGATCAGTTTTTAGCAATACCAAAATTCATCAAGGGATTAAAAAAAAATCAAATTATAGTGGTTGAATCTAAAAAATATATTTTACAAAGACAAACTATATTTCTCATATATTACAAGGACTAAAAGCACAATAAACTCATAATTTAAATATAAAAAATTAAACATATTATATTATTTAAGTCTTAACTCAATTGTTAAACTGCTGATATTTTTTATCATCTCATCTGCTAAAAAAGGATATGTTACAAGCTTACGTTGACTTTTTTATCATCTCATTTGCAATGTTTTGTTTATTAGTTGAGCATAATGCATTTTTTATTAGTTTATATTAATGGATTAGAAATATCTCTCCAATATCAAAAAAAGTATATATATATCTCTCTCTAATCGCATATGTGGATAAATTTATTTATTTAATCAATGTATAATCTGATTTTCTTACTATCCTAAACCTAACGTTTTAAATATTGTTTGGATAATGTGTGACACTAGAATGTGTATATGACTACGCTGCAAATACTACAAATAGAAGCAAATTTATGAATGATATAGTGTGCTATAAAAAAAATGTACTTATCTCGTATTAAAAACTATTTTAATTTTATAAATAGACAGAAAAAATAGTTATAATTTTATCTTTGACAAATTCACAAATAAATATTATTGTTGTTGTATCTTTCTTTATTTATTTATTTATAAATGATCAATTAGTTATTGAAGAGTAAAATGGTAAAATAAAATTAAAATTTTAACATGAGAAACACAATAGCTATTCTCTCTCACTAAATATCTGTTATCATTTTGTTAACTAAACTATTTTTATTTTTCGACCTTTATATGTATAATGCATGTCTTTTTTTAATTTAATATTATACTCTCTATAGTGTTTTATATAATTCATTTTACCTTCTTATACATAAATTTAAGGTACTTAAACAATAACCTAGTCTAAGGTATCTGAAACACATCCTATAACGGTATGACAACACCTATGTTCATAAAATCACCACAAATTGTAATATTGATATAAAATTATGAAACTTCGCAGTATCAAATTAATAAGAGTAAGCTTTTCAATAAAATTGGTTTCACATAAAACTGATATCTATAACTCTTGTTATACCAACTTTAACTCGGCTACATGATAATCTTTTTGTACAGAAAATTCTTCAACTTTAACAATTCAATTAAAATATCAAATGACGTCCGACTTGAGTAAACTGTCCTTCATGAATATAGTATTCATTTTCCAAGTTAAGTTCTCAATTAGTGTTATTTTTGAATTTTGAAAAAAAACTTTGAAAAAATAATTTATGCCACCGAAAATATTACTGGGTTGAGTCGCAGACTAGGTCGCTCTCTTTAAGACGTTTCGAGGCATTGCCAAAATTGTGCAAGGCAGACTATCAACCACGAAGTCCCCAGGATAAAACAGCCCAGATCACTGTATCGGAGTTCTACTGCACCGTAGAAAACCGTTCTAGAATTACACCATCAATATGTCAGTCGATTGACTGCCACTCGTAATATGGCACTAAGACCACTCGAAAGAAAAAAGAAGTATGTAAGAAAGGCGGAGAATAGAGAAAAGCCTCAGATTCGGAGTGCTTTTGGTGTGAATTTCCAACTGAGGAGAACCCTCTATTTATAGAGGAAATCCGCAATTGGATCAGAAAAAAAAGGCGCGATCCATTAGGTCTGATATACCAAACGTGCGCTCCAATTCGGTTGACTACCAAAACGTGCGCTCCAAACTTATGGTTTTTACTCTAAGTTTTGACCGGGCAACAACAGTTATGTGAGACCAAAGATTAGGGTTTTGACCGGGCAAAAACAGACGCACGAATTCAGGAAAGAAGACTGGATCAGATATTTAATGTAGATTCGGTGGAGGGCAATTACGTAATTAACGTAACAATAAGAGATAAAAACGCAAGCATTCTTTTAAAATAAATAATTTATTAATTTTTCATATACTAAAAAAATAATAATACACCACTTAGCCAAAGCCCAAGTCCAGCCCGAGCTGGCCATGCGGCGGCGCGCGCGTGGTGGTCAACTTTTCATGCGTTCTTCCTCTTTTACAAAATTGGGGTACCCCTTGGGGCACACCCCAAGGTCCATACCTCCACCTTATATACACTACTAGTATGTGATTTCCCTCCTATGTGGGACTTCTTTATTTTTTCAATACACAACAACACTGGCTCTCTCATGAATGTCATCATTATTTCCAACAATCTTCCATTAATATCATCATCATTTCCAACAGTACAGTTTATCAAAACAATACATAAAAATTCAAATAGTGATGACATGTAACATTATGTTATTGATATCTTTCATAATATGCTGTCCATGATTCTTATTTTAGTACAATATATATTTTGATTTATATTATGACATGCAATATTCTAGATCAATGGTGGAAAACTTATGAATATGATGTACCACATTCGCAATCATTGGCTATTTGAATTTTGAATCAAACTTGTAGTGCTTCTGATTGTGAACAAAATTGGAGTGTGTTTGAGCACATTTATTCACAAAAAAAGATTGGAGCATCAAAAACTTAAGGATATTGTAAAAAAAAAAAAGAAATAGATTGGAGCATCAAAAACTTATTGATATTGTCTTTGTTCGTTATAACTTGAGGCTACAAAATAGGTACTACAATTATTATGATTTATTCTTTTAGTATTTTATATTTAAATTCAAATGCTTTGTACTTTAAATTTTATAATGATTTATAGGAACAAGAGGCATCATAGCTATGATCATATGAATTTTGAAACAATTGATTACCATTTTAATTGGGTGATGGAGGCGTTACCACCATTCTTAACTAATGAAGAGTTGGAAGTATTACATGACACCCTAAACTCCAAATAATATATATATATATATATATAAAAATTTATATCATATTTTAATTAAAGTTGACAACGAAAAAATATAAACTCTTTCAAAGAAAAAAAAAGAAATTTTTACGAGTTATTTAAGATATTACATTTCTCAAAATATAAATGAAACACTTTAGACTTTTTCCTCTTATAGAATAGTCCAATCTCAATAAACTTAATTTAATTATAATTTCTTAATTTAATTCCAAAAACTTACTAGTACTTAAAAGGTTTTTATACTAAAAATTGTTTCTAATTAAATAAGTAAAATATAACTTATAACTCTCATTATCGGTATCACCTATCAGAGCGAGGTTTCTTCCAAACCTGAACTTCAAGACTCATTAACCTGTAATAACTGTGATTTCGCAAACGTAAGGTCAAGCCAGTCAAACACAAACAACGAATGAGGTGAGTTTCGAAATCATGTTGATAGTTTAATATTAGTAAGAAGAACACACAAATAATCATAATAAAACCATATCATGACACATGGTATATCAAAACATTTTTCAAGGAAAAAATATCACATTATAAAGTCAAAATCACTCAAGGAAAATTATTACATTTTATTATAACATCAAATCATCTAAGAGAAATTATTATCGCATATGATACATATTAATCACAACAAATCAGTCACAAGAAAATGCAATGTTATGTATGAGTTTAGACTACTTGTTCACAATTTGGTATCATTCTAACTCTGAAGTACTTGATTATGAGGTTTGATACTATGCCACCACACAAGTGGTCGGACAATTCAAATTGGCCTTGTCCTCATAGAACCCCTCAACTCAACCCGAGAGACATATATGCAACAGTCAAGGTAAACGTGTGTTGCATGATAGCTCTAAGCATTTGAAAGACTAGCTCCAAATCACTTAGAAATTTCCCACCACAATACCCCCAAGGTCCAACAATCTTGCCTTAAGGCTCAACAGTAGACTGCCACGATCATGTTCATTCAGTTGTATTTCCCAAACATCACTAGGTTTGTAAGATCCTACCTATATGATGACAAGATAATCTCCACATCAAAGATCCCTAACATCTAGTTTCTCTCCTTGTTGGCCTAGAATACTCCATTAATAAAATCATCTCCAACACAAGTTGGAATCACCACTATTTCATTAATTATGGGGTTACTTCAATATTCTCATCACGAATTTATAACATCACTATCATCAATCATATATCATCATTATCACATAAACTTATATCATACGATGCATCCATCTTTTATTATCAAATCACAGAAACTCATCTAATCAAACAAATGCACAAAATTTATTTGACATCCAATATCACGATAATATCAAAGACCACACATTCAATCAAATTAAATCAATCACCAACTTTTAAATATTTTTATTCCACATTTCAATCTCACAATTTCCATATTTGCATATTAATTAATTTATCCTTCATAGGGCTACTGTTGTACGTAGCGAGCCTCAAATGAATTGTTGGGAAATATCATTTTCTCGTTCATCTCACAATGTATAATACTCATGAATTCAAACGATCTCTCACCCCTTACCTTATTTCGATGCGTTAACACACTAATCTGAGCCCACAAGAGATGTCATCTACTGCTTTTACTCCTTGTTCTCTAATCGATCAAACTCGACAATTTAGAGATAAATGTCAAACATAAAATATCATAACAAACTCTAAAAGGGTCCATATCTAAATTGAGTAAAGGAATCTTATCCCAAGTCAGAAAACTAATCAGTTTATTATTTATGCCAATAAAAGTTTCAAAAACAACCCCCAAATTAACCCTAGGTTCGGCCACTGTTCAAATCAATTAAGGTTTGGTTTTCTCTTAGGTTTTCTTACCTTATTAAGTTCCCTAACTTTAAAAAGACTTTGGTTTATGCACTTAGGCAAATGTGAATTTAAAATCCTTTTCAAAACACTTGTGCCATAATTTGAAAATTATTTTTAAACTTATTGAAGTTCAACTCGAATTTTTGTCTTTAAAAAAATAAGTCAAAGACAGACATACTCACATGGTTTGAAATTTCGATCAATCAACTTCACAAATTTCAACACTTTAATATTTGAAAAACTTGTAGAAGGCTTATGTCAATAAATCTTATAAAAAAACTCAAATACTAAGAGTTCCAATATTCTAACTATTAAAAATCATGATTCTTCCAATTTGACATTTTTGAAACCTTAAAATTTATCAACTATGCTTTGTATATAAACTTTCATACAAAAACCACATTTCTCATCAACACAAAATATTTCTCAAGTTCACAGTTTTCTTTTAAGTCTCCAACTAAAATCTTCATTCCTAATAAAATCACATATCAAAATCCAAAATCATAATTAATCATTGTTTTTCAAAACACCTAAATACTTCTTCAACTTTAAATTTGGCCATAAAGTTAACATCTTTACTATAAAAATCAAAACTTTCAACTTCAAAACTTAAGATTAAAACTTTGTTCGTAAAGTGAATATTTATCATTCAAACCTTTTTGATATACAAAGCTCGAACCCTTATTATTATTTTTTTTAATATGAACTATTCTCAAATTCATAAAGTTTGAAACATTATTTCTCAAAGTTAAATCTCTTCATAAATATTATAAATTTAATATTAAATACTAAATTTTTTTGTTCTAACTATAAATATGGAAACCTTATTTTCACCATAACCCCATAGATAGAACTTTTAACACCTTAATCACAAAAAACATAAAACCAACATTTAAACAAAATTTTGAACTCTCTTTCAATATATACAACTCGGCTAAAACCCATTTTACTCATGAAAGTCTTTCAAAAAATATTTCCAAATCTAGTTTAAAACACCTTATATAATCAAGGACAACAACTCATATGGTTTCAAACTTTAAACGACTCCAAATTTTAATTTATACCACCATTAAAAATCACAAGAGAACTTTTTTCTAACTTCTTTAAAGTTCATACAATTTCTACCACTCAAATACTTTTGAATTAAAACAAACCACAAAATGTCATTTACCACTTTATTTCAAAACTTAATCCAAAAACTTTGCCATGACATATTTGTTTCTATCTCTTTTCCTAAAAAATTTCATCACAACAAACATATAATAATCAGAGTTCTCTCCACACTAACTCGGTGTCAACAATCTCGATTCATTTTTGACACTCAATGGGCTAACTACATAAACATAGAGAATTATAAAATTTACTTCAAGGTTATATTACTCAAGAAAACTAGTCAATTTTTTTTATCAATCACTCAGTAACTTTAAAATCTTCATTTCACAAGTTTGAGTTTTTTTTTAATAAAAAATACATCACTTTGGTCCCCAAAAACATTAATATCTAGTTGCCATTTTAATTATAAAAAAACATAACCAAACACATTTGCAAAAGCCTTCTTAACTTTACTAACTTAAACCACAGTAATAAAATTTCTATTGTCAGTTCAAACTCATTTATTTAAAAAAAAAAACTCATTACGTTACTCAAACACATACAAAAATCAATTTTTCACATTATGGCACATCACTTTTGGTCTTAGTAAATTTTTTGGTGGTTTGATTTCTTTTTTTGTTATTCAAGTTACTAGCTCCCCTAATTTCAATATTAACAAAACACCAAATCAAAAATATACACTTTCATGTTACTCCCTACTTAGGATTTTGTATTTTTGAAAGAAAAAAAGTTGAAAATGTTTCATTTACCTTCCTAAATATTAATAACAACCATAATATTGATAAACAAGCAAGATTACAACTCAAAACACAAAAAATAAAAAAATAAAAATAAAAACACAATTTCCCCCTATATATGCATGCTTATGGGTTTGAGAGAAAAGATGAGAGAAATTGCTACCTCAACTAGTGATCCTTAGCTCTTTGAAATTCTCTCAAGTAGTGGAACAACTTTATAGTTGGATGTTTTGTGATTTAAGGCTTCTAAGTTGCTCAAAAATGAAGGAGAAAATTTGGGTTTGGAGAGAAATGAGAGAAGACATGTTTGAAAAATTAACGAAAGTGATAGTAAGATGATGATGATGATGATGGCCATGAATTTCTTTTATAGGGAGGGGGAAATGTTTTTTCTCCTTCCCTTGATTAATCTACTATCTCAATTCCAAATTAATCTCTAAAAATTTCTAACCACAAAAATTAATCACATAAATTTAATCCTAAAATCTTACAATTATTATTTATGATACTTAATCGTAATCACATCACATCACTCACTTCTAGATCTACTATAGTAAAAATATCTACTCTAGTAAAAATATCTACTCCCATCACAGTCCAATTGACAGATGAATTTAACAATAATGTACGACGTCGTAAAATATTTGTCCTTAATAATCTTATATAATTCGATTAAATTATTCTTCGACGAATAATTTTAATCGGGTCTCCGAAAATACTTTCAAAACCTTTTACTAACCAGTCACTTCCCATATAATTCTTATTACACAAGTCATTATAGTCAACACATAGAAAGGGATAGTGAGATAACTCCTTTTGGTCGTTACAAAGTCTTATACTACATAGTAAGAAAATATCTAGATATTTTCACTAACCATTCAACAAAATATTAATATCTTAGAAAAATATCTAGATATTTTGTGACTTTAAGTCACATCATCTCGTTCAGTTTCCGAATTCGTTCTTAAACGACTCGCATTTTGCTCATGGATAAATTTCTAAGTAACTTAAAATTTTTATAATAAATCTACAAATTAAAACTTTTCAAAATATCCTGAATAAATTTTTATGCAACAAAATTTTTGTTTCTTAGCTTAGAAAAATATAATGACATCAAATTCTCATTATAGTCGATATATAAAACTCCCGGTTAAATTTTGGTGGCATTTGGAGTCCATCAAAATTTAAACAACGGGTATATCTTGCTCATTTTAAAAATATCAATAAAAAACTATTTTTCAAATTTCAACAATGACAAAACATTCACATAGTCATTTAGCATCAAGAAAACATTCGAATATTTTTTCATAGATTAATTTGCAAGTCATGCACACTTACAACAATTTTACATACAACAGACAATGAAACGGTAAACAGACAAAATAATAAACAAAATAAGGCACAATTAGACAGTAAGTTTAATTCCTATAAAATTATCATGCACACAGTTGTAGTTCATGTTGTTAAGTCAACATATAATTTAGAATTACATTTTTGTAAGCATTTATACAACAATTTAAAAAAGTTTATCCACAAAAAAAGAGCTCAAAATTTGTTTTATAGGTAATTTTGTTAATTTTATCTTGAATTTTTGTTGTTTAATAAATTCATATTTAATTAATCCTAAGTTAATAAATTCGATATTATTTGTGTATAATTGTATGATAATACTCCCTCCGTCCAAAAATAAAAATAAAAAATAATAATTGACATATGTTATTCAAATTATAAACTAGTAAGAGATCCGTGCGTATATCAATTTTTTAGTTTAAAACATGTCTTATGAATAAAATTGTTAATTAAATATAATTTGGATAAATATGACATGTTATTTTAAATTGTTAATTGAATTACATAGTTACATAAATATATATTTTTTTCATTTGAGTGTTTTTCAAAAATATAAATATGAATTATAATGTTGTATTGTTAATAGTTGCTATAATCAAAGCACAATAGTATAGGTTGAAACATACGCAATCAAATTATTATGCAAAAAAGATAAATGTTAAAGGTTTAAATATGTTTTTGGTCCCTGTAAATATAACCTTTTTTGATTTTGGTCCTCGTAATTTTTTTTTTTGGTTTACATCTCTGTAATATCAAAAAAGATTTATATTTGGTCCTTAACGTTAAGTGGACGATACAAAAACGTTAACTGACAAACGGAAACAGTTTTTGGTCCCTGTAAATATAACATTTTTCAATTTTAGTCCCTAAAAAATATTTTTTTGAGTGAATTTCATCCCTACAATATTCAAAAATCTCCTTAAATATAAAATAACATACAAATTAATCTTTATTAATAATAAACTTATGCCAAGTAATGTTTAAAATATTTTCACTTCAATAATTTAAAATTTATTAATCTTCTATTTTATTTATTTATTATTATTAAATTAATTTTCATTTTCTATTTTAAAAAAATCACTAAAATCTTCTGTTTTATTTAACTATTATTATTAAATTAATTATATTAGTATAAAATAATGATTAAAATAACTTTAGATTTAAGCTTTATAATTTTAACTAAAATCTCCTTTTACGCTTTAGATTTGTTTCATTATAACTTAAAATAAATAAAATATATATTAGGTGATAGATTTATTTTAATCATTATTTTATA
>JBBPBQ010000002.1:36127830-36144194 GCA_037974755.1 Cicer yamashitae | reverse complement strand
TATAATTGTATAATTGTATATTAATATAATTGTATATTAATTATATAATATAATTAAAATAAACATATAATGTAATATAATATAATTAATTTAATATAATATAATTAAAATAAATATATAATATAATATTATAATAAAAATAATATTAATATAATATTAACTACAACTATATTATTATAAAATAATGATGAAAATAAATCTATCACCTAATATATATTTTATTTATTTTAAGTTATAATGAAACAAATCTAAAGCGTAAAAGGAGATTTTAGTTAAAATTATAAGGCTTAAATCTAAAGTTATTTTAATCATTATTTTATACTAATATAATTAATTTAATAATAATAGTTAAATAAAACAGAAGATTTTAGTGATTTTTTTAAAATAGAAAATGAAAATTAATTTAATAATAATAAATAAATAAAATAGAAGATTAATAAATTTTAAATTATTGAAGTGAAAATATTTTAAACATTACTTGGCATAAGTTTATTATTAATAAAGATCAATTTGTATGTTATTTTATATTTAAGGAGATTTTTGAATATTGCAGGGATGAAATTCAAAAAAATATTTTTCAGGGACTAAAACTGAAAAATGTTATATTTACAGGGACCAAAAACTATTTCCGTTTGTCAGTTAATATTTTTGTAACGTCCACTTAACGTTAAGGGCCAAATATAAATCTTTTTTGATATTACAGGGATGTAAACAAAAAAAAAATTACGAGGACCAAAATCAAAAAAGGTTATATTTACAGGGACCAAAAACATATTTAAACCAATGTTAAATTAAATTTAAAAGAAAAATTAGTCAACAATACATAGATAGTTAAAGTAATGATAGTTAATAAACTTATAAACTCTTGGTACGACGAAAGATTTTACGAAAGTCGTATGTCATAGACACAAGTTATTTCATATTAATTTTAGAAACATGAGCCAAATTATTTTTATTAACTATCACAATTTTAAAATGGATTTGATTTTCTGTTAAGAAGTCACTGTGAATAATAAACTATCACATCAAATTCTTATTTTTGTGGTCACTTTAAGACACTTTATCTCTGTTGTAGACACATAAGTTAAGAGTTTCAAAGTTATACGTCCGAACATATTTTGCAAAATTCACATGTAGAATCTAAAAACGAATAACAAAATCAATTGTTTTCTTATCTTTGTTATGAGATGTAAAGGAAAAAGAGAGTAAACTCCATTAACAATATTTAACTAATGGTGATTTGATTGTTGTGTATTCATATAGAGTAACATCAAAGAAGATTATACGCTCAATTTAGTATCGATATCTAGACTCAGTTTAGTAAAATAAATACTAAATTTAAATAATTAATTATGACAAACAATTGTTTGTGTATGGTTTTTCATAGTTAGTGTATTAAAATTATTCTCATTTCTATGTACAAGATATTAAAAAAAATATTAATTCTTTAATGATAAATAATTATCTCGTGTATGATCCTGATAGTAAATATTTGTCCTTTGATTCGTGCTTTTTATATTTACCAACAATAAATATGGTCTCCGTATTATTTTATTTATTAATGAGAAATATTTGTTCCGAGTTTTTTTAATAAATTGATCAATGACAAACATATGTCCTGTGTTTTTTTTTTTTTGCATCGATGAAAAATATTGGTCCCATAATTTTTTTACATTTAACGATGACAAATGTATCCCATGTTTTTTATATGCCTGACAAATATTTGTCCAATATTTTTTTTATATTTCATCGGTGACAAATTTGTATCATGTGTTTTTTTATATTTAACCATGATAAATATTTTTCCCGTGTTGATTTTTGTATCGTTGACAAATATTTTTCCCTTATTGTTTTATGTATCATTGATAAATATTTTTCCCATATTTATTTTATATTTATCGATGACAAATATGTGTCCTATATTTTTTTAATATATTAATATCATATATTTGTCCCATGATTTATATATATATATATATCGGTGATAAATATGTGTCCCGTGTTTTTTATATTTTTCAGTGATAAATATTTATCCCGTGTTTTTTTTAATATTTATTCGCGACAAATATTTGTTTCGTTTTATTTTTATCTATCAATGATAAATATTAGTTATGTGTTTTTTATATTTATTGATAAGTATTTATCCCGTGATTTTTTTTATTAATTTATGAGTGAAAAATATGTGCCACATATTTTTTATGTATCAATGAAAAATATATGTCCCATGTTTTTTATGTTTATTAGTAATAAATATTTGTTATGTGTTTTATTTTTATATTTATCACGGTTAAATATGCATCCCATATTTTTTTATGAATCAATAACATATATTTGTCTTTGATAAAAATATATATATATTTGTCCAGTGTTTTTATATTTATCAGCGATAAATATTTATTTGTATTTTTTAGATTTTTCAGTGTTAAATATTTATCTTATGTTTTTTATTTATTTGTGACAAATATTTGTCTCGTGTTGTGTTTTATGTATCAATGATAAATATTAGTCCTGTATTTTTTTTTATATATACAGGATCATTTATTTTACATGCAACTCAATATTTATCTCGTATTATACTTTTATATTTATCGATGACAATATGTGTCCCATATTTTTTAGGCATCTTTTTTTTTTTATATATTTATCAATGTCAAGTTTGTGTCCCATGTTTTTCTAAGTATCAATGAAAAATATTTGTCGCATTATTTTTTATATTTGTCAAGTATTTTTTGTTAAGACAAAATCTCAATTTAATGTTTTGATGAAAACAAACAAAAAGTAAATTATGAATGTTAATTATGATTCTAAATTATGTGTTAATTTAACATGTGCTTTTGAATGTAATAATCCAAGATAGGTACAAAGCAAATGCAAGAGAAATCAGTTTAAAGAAAGAGCTAAAAATGAACAAAACGGAACCAAGAACGTTCTTGACATAATCTGGAAAACCAAGAATGTTCTCCACGTTTTTGTCTTTTTCATCAAGCAAGATCAAATCAGTTTTTAATGCAAGGAAAACTCTTGCAAATAGCGAATGGATTTCCAGTTCATATACTAGGAATATACAGCTCTTATATGAGCAAAAGAATCACTCAAAATGATCAAAGATTAAAGAGCACAACTCAAAGCAAAAGTGACAAATGATCATTCTCCAACAATGTAACATCAGACTCCAGCTTGTTACATTTGATCGTCAACAGCAAACATCTTTCTCCAGAATGATTAACAACTATCTCCAGAATGATCAACATCATTCTCCAGTATGATGACATCAGTCTAGAATGATACAAACATTCTCAAGCTTACTGGCCATCATTCTCCAATTTTGTTACATCATTCGCCAGCCTGTTTTGCACGAATCAAAAGGCAGTCTTACTCTGAATCAATTAAGCACATCTCTGGGATGTTTGTGTGCATAATCAAAGGATCATCACAGTCAAGAATGAGAAGCTACAAATCAGACATTGTTAACACAAAAGTAGAAACGCAGAATGTTCAAAACAATAACATTCAAAGTTCCAAAAGTCTGGTCTTTGGTCAAGTCTGACACATGACAGCAGACACCTTTTCAACGGTCAAAATAGCTGTCATCAACCTCCTTGAAGCCTATAAAAGGAACCCCAAGCTCAAGGAAAACGCAGAACTTCAAGTGCTAAGAAAATCCATCAATCACATACACTTACATACTTGAAAGCTTCTCAATTGCAAAAGAATCAGTTCTGATTTCCTCTTCATGTATTGATGACTCTTCATCATATGCATATTTTTCATTGTTTTTAGTCTTATTTATCTTTTATTCATTAGTTAACTTAAGGAGTTATTTGATATATTTTGTTGATTTTAGTTCTTTGATTTAATGAAATGTTTATGTTCTTATTTCCTTGATTAAGTATAATTTTTCGTAGTTTTGCGTTGTTTCTTTATTTTAGTGCAGTGCTTAATTTTGGTTAGAAATCAACATGACCTATGTGGAGTATTTCAGCCATATCTGGAGTTGTAGATGTCCAATTGGAGTCAAACCAAGTGCAAATAAAACCTAAGATTCATAGCTACAACGTTCATGAAGACACCGAAACCAAATTCGGACTCAAAAGAGGAGAAAGATGCACTAAACGCCAGACAGAAGATGCTGTGCGCTTGAAGCGCAAAAACCTGCGCCTGGGGCGCATTTCCGCACCACTGACTCTGTCTAGGCGTGCCCACAGCGCAAATTCCGCGCTTGAGGCGCGTAGCACGCGAATGAATGTATAAAAACGCGTTTTTATCACTTTTTAGGATATTTTTGGACTATTGGGAAGTTGGGAGACTTGTGCCCTAGCAGAGAAACTCAAAGACGGCTGTTTCTAAAACCATTGGAGGAGTTTTATCAAGAATCATTCATGAATCCTTCTTGTAATTCTTCTTTAATCCTTATCTTTTGTATCTCTGTCATGAGTAACTAAAATCTTTTTGTTAGGGATGAGTGTAACAAGATGAAACCCTTATTTTTCTGATTTGATTTTTTGTTATATGAATGAGTTTATTGAATTATTTTTCTCATCTCTGTGCTTAATGATTTTTATTGCCTGATCAACTTTAAAATGTTCTACGATTTGTATTTTGAAACGGAAGTGGACTTTACGAATGTTTGAGATGAGAAATTCATGAATTTGTAGTATAGGGATAGATGCAGGTCATGAAACCAATTAAATTAGTTGCAAAGGCAGTAGTTTAACAAGAGAATTCTTGTATGGTAAGACTTAATTCTAATCTTAAATCCACTAAGGAATTAGGGGTTACTTTGGAATTAAAGGTTCTATCACTAAGACATTAGGGCAAGAATAATAAAGATAATTCGGTAATAATTCAATAAATGAATTCAGTAACTAGGTTCAAATTAGACACCAAGGTTGGATTCGAAGTGAAACTCATCCGTGACATTTTTCTTATTATAAAGGATCAATTTTATTACCGTTGTTAATTTTAAATATTATTTCAATCAATTCGGAAAATTTTTGTTCAATTTAGTAATCAAATATAATTCAATAGTAAAACGCAATCGTTGAGTTCGACACTCGATACTGCCGTTTTATTTATTACTTACAACAATTCAGTACACTTGCTGAAACGCTATCATATATCCATATCATATTACTGAATTCTTTTATCAAGAATCTATTCTCAAACACGAGTTGAGCATACTCAGATTCTACCAATCTCTTTAAATCATTATTGTGTAACTCAAAATTATAAGGGTTGTTTATAGTTTGAGTAGTTTTGTAAAAATCCTTTTATGGTTAAAAGGTGAATTGTAAAATCCTCTCAAGATTGATAGGTGACCTGATTGAATCTTTTCTGGGTGGAAAGGAATTGTTGTTACAGATCAAGGTTGATCTGAACAAAACTGTGTAAAACTAAGATTGTTCTCCAGTTGAACACTTAGTGGAAAATTTCACAGTTGTGAGAACTGGACGTAGCCCGAGTTGGATGAACCAGGATATATCGTTGTGTGGTATTTCTTCCCTTTATCTCTATTTACTTTAAGTCAGATTGATTATCAAGTTAAGTACATAAACTGAATTGTTGATTTTAACTAACCATGAACGTTTTCCGTTTTCAAGTTAAAACCAAGAACGTTCTCTGTTTTCTGCTTTCACTACCGAGATCAATCTTGAGTTAAAATCTTAAGTTTTTACAGGAAATTTTAAATAGGAACATTTACAATTCAAACCCTCCCTTCCTTGTAAATTGACATTGCTACTTCATTTTTTTCATGTATCAGTGACAAATTTTTTTTCTTCATATTTTTGTATGTAATCAATGAAAAAGTTCATTTTAAAATTTTTAACATTAACTTTTATTTTTACAATTTAAAGATAAGTTCATGGTTGAATTTTTAGGAGAAAAAAGAAAATGATAGAAAGATGATGCAAAATAAAAGTTAATAAGATTTAAAATTTGAAATGGAGAAATATAATGAAAAAAATGAGATAAAATCAATAGTACATTGATTAATCGATAATGTGATAGAAAGAAACATGTTAAAATAATTAATAAATAAAGAAATATTTTAGATTATTATACCTTTAATTTTGAATAGATATCAATAAATGGAATAAGAATAGTAGAATAAATTTCTCTATATATATTAGATAGATACATTAATTATAAATTACATTGTATTTTGCAGATCACTAATTGATTTAATTATCTGTTTACTTAGCCGTTAAGAGGACTGTTTGACACGCTCCTCCTGTTGTATCCGAAACCAAATCTAAAATGAGATATGAGGCGGTGGGGTTGTTTCTGGAAATTCACCAAATACGACCGTTAGAAAGATTCAAAAACTACATCCCACAAGTTTCATTTCCCTCTTATAAATACATTTCCTTTCTCGCCACTGTTTCTCTGATAATCACTCTTTTTCTTTCTCTTTCTCTTCAATGGGCACTACCAACACTGATGAACACAACACAACGAGATCATCAATCATGGAATGGAAACAAATCCACCCACTTCACCAAATAGCCGAAACACCATCCCACAAGCTCCTCTTAAAACAATGGCTCAAAGAAGAAGAACTCATCAATGGACGCATAGCTTTAAAGGAGACCCAAATAGATTCAATCCGCAAAGAGATCACAATGCTTTACATCTTTTTCTTCCTCTTCCATTCAACAACCCTCATGCTCCTCTTCAACACTTCAACAACATCTAGCCACGCTTGTCACAAGTCGTGGGTCCCATCAATCTGTTCTTTGCTGTTTTCTTTGGGCCTTATATGGGCTTTGAGGTACAAGAGTGATGTGGAAGCCCATATGGAGAAGCTGCTTCATAGGGAGAAAGAGGATGGAGGATTGCTGAGGAAATGTGTGGAGGAATTGAAGAAGAAAGGGTTGGAGTTTGATTTGTTAAAGGAAGTTGATGCTTTGAGGAGGGCTAAGAGTTTGAGGGTTGAAACTAAAGAGGTAAGGAAATGGTCTTCAAGGGATTTTGTTTCTTTGTTTATCTTCTCAATGGCCTGTTTGTCTCTTGCTCTCATAAGGGTCATCTTATGTAGTTAGGGATTTCAAAATTGAAACATGTTTTTCTTTTTTGTCAATTAAGTTGGTGATGGATTCCTTTTTATTAATGGGGGTTAGATGCAGAATGTACTGTTCTGCTTTTCTTTTCTTTCTATTAATGGTGTAATTTGAGAATATTAATTGAAATTCATGAAATAAAAAAAAATAGCTTTAAACCTAGACCTCATAGATACTACCCAAATTCCTAACTACTAGATTAATCCTATATATATTTGCATTACTTAAATCAAAGTAAACTAGCATAATAGGTAGCGAATGTGCGCAATTTATTGTAATTTAGGTTTCTAATTTGTAGTTGTTTATTCCTTGTTTCTGAGTTCTCATTTTAAAATAGTTTTCCTTACTTCCCCATTTGTTTCCTCAATAATAATTGCGGGAAGTTCATTTTATTTTATTCACTTTATTAACTATTTACTTCAGAGTAATCAAATTTAATACGGATAAATAAATAGAAATTGGGACCATCCTCTAATTCATCCACCTGCATTTGTCGACAAGGCTGCGTAAGTCATCCTCATACAAAGTGAGCTCTTATTCGAATTTGTTGAGCAATTAATCTCCCGAACGTATGTGATCAGCCAGTTGATACATCAATTAAAATCATAAAATATCGAAATGGTCCACATAGTGAGTGTTTGGCCCACAAATATCACCATGTATATGTTCCAAAAAGATGATCGATTCACTTCGAATTTTATTTTTGTTAGTGATGGTCAAATTATCAACTTCTCGTTGAGAGCAAGAGGTGCATGAGAACTTATTCAATTGAAGAATCTCCTAGATTTTCAATTGATGATCCCGTGAATTTTCAATTATTACTCTCATAGCTAATGATTCAGAATGGCCCAACTTGCTTGTCATGTCAAACTACAAACTTATTATCATTTGTAAATTTCTTATTTATAATTGCATATGGTTTAGTGGTACTAATATAAGTGTACTAATATAAGTGTACTACAAATAAGAGAAAAAAAAAGCAGTAGTTTTTCCAATATACGTATTTTTATCTAAATCATGTTTTGTGGTAGAAAGGCAATACCTTATTCATTTCTTGTTTCAATACGGTATCTATTTAGACAAATATCTTTCAAACTTAATAAATTTCTATGAGACTTATAAGGATATAATGCTTCTCAATATGTAACTATGTTCCTTCAATTATCTTTTTAGTGCTAGATTAAATATTTACTTGAGTTTCTCGTTTCACTATATAACCAAAATATTTTTAGTCTTGAGAATTGTATAAGTAGTTATACTATCAGTGAGACACATATCTTCATTATTAATACTAATGTCAACACTTATTATTATATTCAAAAATAAAGGAAAGAAAAAATAAACAAGAAGTATAAGAATAAAATTAAATAAAAATAATAAGATAATTATTTGAACAACAAAAATATATAAGAAATTTATGATCATTAAAATATAAAACTTTTTTATCATTAAGATACAGAATTCAAAACAAATTTAAAGATAAAACTCTATTCAAAACACAAAAGATAAAACTTTATTATTATTATTATTATGAAAGTATAAAAAATTCATTTCTTGACACTTCCATCACCAATAAGGTGGTCAATTTTTCTTTTGGATCAACAAAAAATTGAGCAACATCCAAGTGAGTAACATCCATATTATCAATCGAAATCATCTTCTTCACAAACAAAATGAGTCTTGATCTTTTCTCTTTATGTTTAAGTGATAGTTGCTTTCACTAATGGGGAAAAATGTATTTTTGCAGATTCAATCGCCACGAAGACCACGACTACAACCACAAGTTTGTCCATTGTGATTGAATATGGCTACATTCACTTTTGAGAATGGAGCATGACCTCTCAGATGGACCTCGTGATTTTTCATCAAAAATTCATTATTTTGTTCGGCCACAAGAAGACAAGAAATCAAGTCAAAACACTTTTTAAATCCATTTTCTCAATATTGCTACTGCAAGAGCACATTAAATACACGAAAATAACGAAAGTTTTTTCTAACATATTTTCATAGTTACCTTTTCGCTACACAATCTTAATTGAAAAATGATTCTAGTTACTGGAGAACTTAATCAAGATCTTAATAAAAACATTTACATTAACACATCAAATACCAGAGAACTTAATAAAGAACTTAATGAAAACATTATATATGCTGAACAAGTATGACTGCAGGCTCGTACTTTTTATCAGTTTTTCATGTGACCGAGACCATTGTGAAACTGTTACATTCCAACTCAATTACTTAATAATATTTTATGCAATGTCATAGACAAATAGTACCAATTAACTTTTATGTGATGATTCAGATTACTTACTGGTAATGCTAAGAGGTATGTTCTTGCTCATAAATTGAAAATTGCAGAATTGGATTTAACAAATTAAAGCAAGGTATACAACACAACAATATTACAAGCATAAACCAGTATTACCTCAGGTTGTTAGAGCTTGGTGCCAATAATTTATTATAAAATGAACTAACAAAGACCAAGATAACAACATAGAAAATTGAAAACTTTTGTATTATTCTCTTTTTTTCAAGTATGTCTTTACAATACAAGGTGAATCCTATTTATAGAGTACAAATAAGTAAGTGAAATAACAAAATCAAAGATCACTAAATATCAATCTATTCACTAATGAGAGTTATAGGAATGCGAAAGATTTAAAAAGGAAATTCACCGACATATATTCATAACAATTTCTACGATATTGAATTGTTTTAAAAAAAATTGTGCACCATAAGTCACATTTCAATTCATATTTTTCTTCATCATAAAAGTATTCTTTATTGTATTGGAATTTTATTTTAAGAAACTGTGAGTTGTAAAAGTCATATTTCTTTTTTATTGTAAAACTCATCTTGATGGTAATAACGATCTTTATGTTAAATGCAAAAATTTTGAAGAAAAAAATAACAATGATAAAATTTGATAAGGGTATTTTGGAGATTTAGAATGTTTTTAGGGGGCTCAACCAATTGTTGGGGGTACACTAAAAAGTTCTCTTTTTAGTTGTTTAAAACAAGTATTGTGTTTTGGAATTCAATATTGCTACCAACACCCTCTATATTACTACCCACACCCCTTTTTTTAAAAAAAAAACAAAATTCTAAAATTGCCCTTGTCATTATTAATCTAACCTAACCCCACCTTCTTCATCTTCATTCCATATTATTCATCTTCATCTTGTTCCTCTTCATTCAAAAACCCAGAAGCCTTCATCAAGTTGTTCCTCTTTATTCATCATCAACTTCAGTCATCATCAACTGCATTCCATCTTCATCAACTTCATTCATCAACTTCATTGCATCTTCTTCCTCTTCAATCATCACTTCACCAAAATCAAATAAGCATCATCCCTGTTTTTGTTGTTAATTATTGTAGTTGCCATTTCATTGCAACTTTGTTGTTCATTATTATTAGGAATGCAATGCTAGAAACCCTAAACCCTTGTAGTTGCCATTGCTGATTCTGATGAAAACGTTGGTTGCAAAAACCTAGAAACGTACGTGAACTCAGTTCACGTACGTGAATTCATTTTCAAAAACTCAGAAACGTACGTGAACTGAGTTTACGAACCATGTTCGTGAACTGAGTTCACGTAAGGTGTATGTGATCTCAGTTAACGTATGCCTTACGTGAACTCAGTTCACGAACATGGTTCGTGAACTCAGTTCACGAACATGGTTCGTGAACTCAGTTCACGTACGTGGTTCGTGAAATCAGTTCACGTACATGGTTCGTGAACTCAGTTCACGTGTGATAATGGGATTTGCTGTTTTGATATTTAATATGCTTTTGGTTTTGCAGATATGGTTCGCAGAATGTATACCGATAGAGAGGGACGTGTTGTAATCAATGAGGGTACCTCTAATGTTGATGGTCGTCGTGTTAAGCCGACTCCTTCCGCTCGAGCACAAAGACGACGACTAGAGCGGTAACAGGAAGAAGCCCTACCGGAAGCACAACCGGAAGCTCAACCTGAAGCACAACCGAAAGCACAACCTGAAGCACAATCCGACGCATATCCTGGTGTTCCGATTGATTGTTCTGTACTTAGGACATTCGTCGATCATGTGGCAACCCGACTTTGGGATGGCGTGGTAATTTTATCAATCAAATGAAATTAAATTTTTAATTGTTGTTGTTTTAATGTGTTTTAAATTATATTTTTTTGCATAACTAATTTCAGGATCGTGGGGAATTAAGGGTGTTTAGCAACGGCAAAAAATTAAAAGAAGCTGTTATTGAACACCTAGAGGTTGAGCAACTGGTGAAAAGCTCAGGATTATATTCTTTGCTAAAATGCAGCTATGAAATGATCGACAAAGGGATCATTTCTGCATTCGTAGAGAGGTGGCATCGTGACACTAATAGCTTCCATCTTTCAATTGAGGAGATGACGATTACTCTCGACGATGTCTCCTCTCTGCTGCATATCCCCATCACCGGTGCATTCTTCACTGTTAATGTATTTAAAAAGGATGACGGTGCAGATATAATGGTTGAGCTTCTTGGAGTTAGTCATGTTGTTGCCTATGCTGAATTTAATGTCACGCGGACACCCTCAGTTCAGTATAGTTGGTTACTAGAGGTATACCATCAGCGCTGTCGTGACCAGCATTGGCAGATGGCTGCAAGGGCATTTCTTCTGTTTTTGGTCGGTTGCACACTATTCAGTGATAAGAGTGCCTATGCTGTCAGCATTGCATATCTTGACTGCTTCTGAGACCTCAATGCTTGTGGGGGATTTGCATGGGGTGCAGCTGCTCTTGCTTATTTATACGACAATCTTCGTGAAGGCAGCATGCATCAGACCAAAACTGTGTCAGGGTATCTTACACTGTTACAGGTAAACTATATGGTTGTTTATTGTATTAATAATATCTATTATTAATGATTCTAAACTAATGATATGTTATTATATTTGTGCACGCGTGGGTCTATGAACATTTTCCTACATTATGTAGAGATTGCTGTAGACTTTCTCCGAGTTACGTTGAAGACTACCCTAGAGCACTTAAATGGAAGCCAAAACGGGATAAATGTTTGGTGCTTCCATTTAGGAAAGCTCTTGACGAGATTGTTGTTGAGGAGGTCTGTTGGACACCATACGAGGCCCACCGAGTGAAGCGACCCTTTGAAGAGGTTTCTTTATTTCGAGGGTGGATACGATGGGGTCCGAAAATTTATGCTCATCTGCCAAACAGGGTATTGCGTCAATACGGTCATGTCCAAACCATTCCTGACTCACCGTTAGATATAGTGGGTCAGACGACATCCCCAGAGGAAATGGACATTATGTTTACGCAGTACGCTGTGCATGTAGTAGATGTTGGCACATTTGGGCAGGGACATGTCCGCTGCTCGAATGATTACATGGACTGGTTTTGCAGAATTTCACATCCATACATCATTTGTAGAGAACCAGCCCAGGAAGAACCGGTCGCTCATGCAGGTGATGCAGAACCTGCCGCTCATGCAACTGACGCCCCTGATGTCGTTGATGTCGTCGATGAAGCCATTGACGTAACGGTATATTAATTTTGCATATTTTATTTATTCATATTTTATTTTAACTACATTATATTAATTTATTTTTTATTGCAGTGTCGAGCAATAGAAATTGTTGAAGAGCTTCTTGGTCGGCAACTAGTATTACCTAATGGCATGACACTCGTTAATGAGTTAATAATGATGATGCGAAATCAAAGGGGTGGTGGTAGAGATTGGTCTAACACAGTACCGTATCGTAGGAGAAATAGACGGAATTAGGATTTTTTTTTTTAATATTTTGGATAACTTAGGATATGTAATATTTTGTAATTTTTTAGATATATTTTGGATATGTACTATTGTGGATAACTTTAGATATTTAATATATTGGTATATTTTTGGTTAATGAATATTTCAGTTAAATTTTCAGTTATAATTTTTATCATGTTAAAATATTTAATTATGTATATTATAATTTTTAGTTTTAATTTTAAGTTAAATTTTCAGTTATAATATTATAATTTTTAGTTATAATATTCAGTTAAATTTTCAGTTATAATTTTTATCATGTTAAAATATTTAAAATCACTTTTTAGAAATGTTAAATAAATGAATCCAATTATCGTTTCATATCATGAATCAAGCAAGTTTTACAAATGTTACAACATATTCAGTTTTCAACATATTCATCTATACTGCATGGAAATATCTTCAACCAATGTTGCATGAGATAATTGTAAATAAACTCCCACTGTCGTGCTTTTCAGTGCAATATTTTCTCCACAAATTACTTACTGGTGGTATAGGAGAATTTGACTTTAAGTAAACCTATTAACAAATGAAACAACCACAATTAATACCTGTTAAAATGTCAGTTTTAAGTGGAAATATTAAATAAGTAGCACAATTAATACCTACACAAAATGACAGTTCTTAACAAATGTAACAACTATGATACGATGATCTGACATAGATGTTGGTGGTGGAGTTCTAAGTGGAAAAAATGTTTGCGATTGGTTAAGTGATAATGCGACGAAAATCAAGTTAAATTTCGAAGCAATCACATATCCCATTTCTGGAAGTGTCATCCAATTATCCATAATTGCAACTTGTTCAACATACACACTTTGTATAAGTTGTTGAACAAAATTTTGTCCACCATATATTCTCTCGTAATGAGACATGAACTCTTGAAGCTCTACAACACATTCTTGACGAATGAATGCCCAAGAGTTCTCACCAATTCCAAGTAAACCTACAACTGCACGATATCCACAATTACCATCCTCGCCGACGTCAATAATGTCATCTATGAATTTATAAATTTCAACCGGCAACCAATTGCTGAAGAGGAGAACTCTTGGTTGTTGAACTTTGCTAACTAATGGTCGAGGTGTGAGTTTTTTGGCTGATGATCGAGGTTGTTGTACTTTATTAGATGTTACAGTGCTACATGCATTTGTGCCACTGCACCGAACGCTTGCATCCACATACTCCCACCAAGATGGATCACGCTTGGTTGATTTATCTCTTTTTGATATTTTACTTTTGCCTTTTTTGGGTGCACCCTTAGTTTTAACCTTGTCAACAGGTGGACACATCGACGTAGTCGATGGATACGCAATCTCTCGTAATTTACCTTTAAGTGCAATTTTGTTAGGTACATCAAGTTCATCAAACTTTTTCACTATCACATCTATTTGATGTTTCATAGATAATTCTGAAGGTTTACTCGATCCATCATCATGAAAAGTTAATTTAGTCCACCAAACATGAATAGCGTCTAACGGGATGGAACAGGGGATCATACTACACCTGGCTATTTCACATGCACAAGGTAGACCATGTGTTCTCCTAATTGTGTAACGACATTCAGACTTATCTATACCTACATACTTCACGCGATCATACTCTGTCGCAATGTGATCTATTGCATTTTTTGACACAACACCACGCAAATTGGCATACAATCTGTTACTATGTCGTTGAACCTTTTGAATTATGCTCTTTTCAAATGATGTTATTATCTCACTGTGTTGTAGTACAATCATGCTATTGATGGTTTCCTAAACACTGCATATATCACCAATGTTGTCTTGTAATATTCTTTTCAAACTCCAGTGCGCCGACTCAATTTGTGTTGTGGTGTTCCCAAAGTGCATAACTCTATTTGTCCACGCCTCAACAAATCTTTCCTTGTGAGGAATTAACCATTGGTCATGTACATAATCATTAAAGATAGAAGAGCTACTACAAATTCCTACAAAGTTAGCCAAATTCATGTAGTACTGAGCCTCATCATAACTGTAAACAAGAGCCTCCCATGCCTCCATTATTTGCACCTACTTCTTTTTTGGAAACACAGTCATCTTGCATTTGGCTTTGACACTCTTGCATATATGAAACAAGCATAATAAATTCATTACTTTTGGAAAAACATATTCAACTGCGTTCATCAAAGCGAGGTCTCTATCAGTAACGATGACTTCAATTTCACCACTTGTAATCTGTTTTTTCAACATTTGTAGTGCCCAGGTAAAATTATCAGCACGCTCAGACTGTAGATACGCAAATCCCACACAAAATGTCATTTCAGTAGATGTAACACCAATAATTTCAAGTAATGGCATGCGATACCTACATGTCTTGTATGTGCTATCCATAATCAATACTATGTGAAAATTATTTACAAGAGTGATAGCGTCTATCGATAGATGTATTTGTCGCGTTCCATCAATGTCAAAAGATGTTGCATTTCTGTTCTATTACCTCTAAGTGATGAACGATATGCTTGACGTGCATTGTAAACTTGTTTTATTGTCGTCAAACTTTTAACATTATGATCCTTCAGTGTCATCAATATGTTTCTAGGTTTGATCATGTTCTTCGTCATATCACCAAGTACAGTTTTCTCTTCCTGAGACAATCGGCCTAAGAAAGCATGACCAGTTAGTTTTTTGGCCAATTCGTGGTTATGGACACCACATATTACATGCAGATACCATCCATTACCAACACTTGATGGTCTTCCTCTCAATCTAAATGGGCATTCACATTTTCTACTCCAAGTACTGCTCGTAAGGTTAGGATTCTTCCAAGGTCTATATTTACCACTTCTTTCACAACCAAGAATTAATTTTGTCTTTGTTTCTGGTCGTGTTGTCGCAGTTTCAGATCTAAAAATAACGACAATTCCATTTTCCCTTCCAACATTCCTAGCCCATTTCAATAAATCATCTCGCGTATCAAATATCGTGTCGGTGCTAAACTCATCAGTAAAATCAACCATAGCAGGTTCACCTTCGTTGTTCATATCATATTCAATTTCAGGTTCAACACCATCATTCATTGCATCAAAATCATCATACATTTCGTCAAAGTCACGTTCCAAACCATCATCCATATCATCAAAATCAGGTTTCAAACCTTCATACATTTCGTCACTGTTATCTCCCCCTTGGTCCATTTATCTTCAAAAAGAAACACAAAAATTTCAGGATTTTGATATACTGATACGTTAACTCAGTTCACGTACGGTTACGTGAACTCAGTTCACGTACCTTTACGTATTCTTAGTTAATGTAAACGTACGCAATCTCAAATTCACGTACGTTTACGTGAATTTAAGATTGCATAATCCATGGAGTTTTACATTTTTACCACGTACGTAATCTCAATTCACGTAAACGTACGTGAATTGAGATTGCGTACAATCCCCAGATTTTAAAAAAAAACAACCTCAAATACAGAACAACATACATACCTTTTTAGGTCACTTTAACCACAATGTGAGGAGGAAACTCATGGGG
>JBBPBQ010000002.1:36071800-36127820 GCA_037974755.1 Cicer yamashitae | reverse complement strand
TTTATCTTCAAAAAGAAACACAAAAATTTCAGGATTTTGATATACTGATACGTTAACTCAGTTCACGTACGGTTACGTGAACTCAGTTCACGTACCTTTACGTATTCTTAGTTAATGTAAACGTACGCAATCTCAAATTCACGTACGTTTACGTGAATTGAGATTACGTATGTGTTTAAAATTCAAAACCCCATTAAATATGCATTCTTAATTCACGTACACGTACGTGAATTTCAGATTGCGTAACCAATGGAGTTTTGCAATTTAACACATACGTCATCTCAATTCACGTAAACGTACGTGAATTTAAGATTGCATAATCCATGGAGTTTTACATTTTTACCACGTACGTAATCTCAATTCACGTAAACGTACGTGAATTGAGATTGCGTACAATCCCCAGATTTTAAAAAAAAACAACCTCAAATACAGAACAACATACATACCTTTTTAGGTCACTTTAACCACAATGTGAGGAGGAAACTCATGGGGTGTGTAGATTGTAAGTGAGTGATGTGAGTTTTGAATGATTATGAGTTAGAGTTGGTGAGATATGGTGATTTTGTGATTATGAGTGATGGAGATATGATGATTTTGTGATTATGAGTGATGAGTTAAGAAGGGTGATGAATGGAGAAATGAAATTAAAAATTGTAATAAATATACAAGGGCAATTTGGGAATTTTATTTTTTTTTAAAAAAGGGGGTTGTGGGTAGTAATGTAGGGGGTGTTGGTAGCAAAATTGTTTGGAATTTGGTGCAATCAAAAGTGTATGCTTTTTTAATTGTAGTGTGATTTTTGTATTTCTCAAAACAAGTAATATTTTACAAACTATGTTTACTTCCTATAAAAATAAAAATTAGTTCGGTAAACAATTTTACAAAACAAACTATGTTTACTTCCTATAAAAATAATTTTTTTCAATTTTATTTTCAAAAATCTGTATTTATTTTAAAATGCTGACAAGATAAAAGAGGCTAGTGTGACAAAGAGAATATAGAAAAGCTTATTAGCGACAATACATTTTTTTAGAAAGAATGAAAATAATATTTTGATATTTTTTTCATAATTTATAAATTTGTTTTCAATATAGTTCCAAAGAAAAAATAGAAGACCTTGAGCAAACAAATGACTTCTTCCCCTATGTATCTTGAGATTATAATTTTCAGAAACCTTACACATGGTTGTTGTTGGAGATAGAATCACATCACGATCTCAATCCTACAAAATAATAGCAGCACAAAAATACATATTTATGAAAATTAATCAGAAGAGTATATTCATACTCAAGAGCATGTTCAATTTTTTTTTTAAACATGGCTGTAAACGAAGAAACCAAAACTGTTGCTTTTTCTTTCCTACAAAATGTGGAAGTTAAGAATAACAATCTTCATGACAGTCATTTAAGTCTTGCAAATGTCAAATAACCCGTGTGACCTCTAGCTTCACCACTTGGTCTAGCCATAACAGAAGAAGTAGGATAAGTAAGCACACTAGCTCCATCTGAACACTGCCTTCTCTTGCAAGGAAGTGAAACATTAGAGCCGCTACCATTAACCTGTGAGTTTTCCATTTTCTCTTCTCGAACTTCGTATGTCCGTAGGAGTACCTCAAAAGTCCTTATATCTTTCACATAAGCAAACATTACAAAGGACTTTTGTCAGTGTTTAAATAAATTACCATTAGAGAGAGAGAGAGAGCAAAAAAGATAAGAAACAATGGTTCAACAAGCTCAAGCCTAAAAGTGGAAAATATAGATGAAGACTTGAAGAAGGAAATAGGGACGTACCACTGAAGTTAGATTGAACTGTTTCACATGATCGTTGTACTTGTTCAATACACGGCGAGAACGAGCACAATATGCCGTCATGTTTTAACATTTTTGCTGCTGAAGGAATAGCCAGCCAAGGCTGAGGTAGATCCAAAAAAACTGCATCAGCCAAGCCAGCAAATTCTTGAGGAAAACCCTCACCCTGAATGTCCCTCACTCCCACACTGACAAAGCTGCTTAGACCAGTCCTCTCAAAATCATCCCTACAAGGAGGAAAGAAGTATACATATACGTATTTTACCTCAAAATCATCTCAAGTTTAGTTCACGAAACAACAACAAAATATAATGCAAAGGAATGAAAATAACACATACAGCAATGGCTAAAGATAAACAAACACACATGTATCAAACATTAGAGAAAGGCAGGTGCAGTAATAAAGTGGCAATATTAGTCCCTTCCATATTACCTAGCTGATCCAGCCCTTTGCTCATGGAAATCGAACGTATAAATATGCCCTGTAGGAGCTACTGCCCTTGCAAGTGAAGTAGTTAGAGATCCACTTCCAGTACCAGATTCAAGAACCACGCAACCGGGAACAATTTCAAGGTACATGACGACAAAGCTGATATCAGCAATATATAGAATCTGCGTCCTGTGACTTAAAACTAAAGTCCACAATTCCGGTGTAGGAGCTAACAAGTAAACAAAGCCACCCTTATTGCTGAATACTTTGGATCCAAATGACTTTCCTATCCAGTCTGAATGTTTAAAAACACCAAATCGATTCTGCAGGACTGATCCCTCAGACACAGTTACAGCCTTCATGTTGTCATGCCTTTCATAAACAATAACCAAATCGCCATTACTAATGGATCGATTAAATGATATCTTTCTTGTAGAATCAATGGCCAACATCTTAGAAGTCTTCAAATGCTTCAGTCCGATAAAGAAGGAACAAGTATCTGCAACCAAAAAACACAGAGAAAACCATGAAACACGTATAATGTTTTCCAGGAATATAGTTCTACAAAGTAACAGTGTAACACAAAAACACAACATAGATTTCTGATTTCATATTTTTCTTTTCTGGGTCATATTCCTTAATCCAATATTCACTTATCAAGCCTACTACTACTCTTTCATGTATCCCCCTGGGAGCACCAATAAATTGACGTTCCCGGTCCAAAAATCCAAAACTCTTACAAAAGTGCTGAGCATATATATAATAAAACTTTCATCAACTTCATCCTCAAATTGATTTAGGGGAACATACTCTTCAGTAGACATATTTCCTATAGTTTTCATTTCACTAATTAATTTAAGCATGACAATGGACATGTATGTTCTGCAACTTATAACACACCCAATAACCACAATAGTTATTACTTAAAAAGACACACTAGACCAAGTAGTCATTTTGATCGTTATGGTCAATGAAATTAAATAAAAAAATTACAAACATAACCAATCATATTATAACACACCCACTAAGCATACAACAATGCCAATTCATTACTAGTGTAGTAAATTGTTACATTTTGAGAGCAATGTTCACCACTCATTCATCCCTACCCAAACAACGATACCAAATACAAAGTTCAAAAAGATGCATTGAACTGAAACTGACACCTCTTAAATTGAAATTTTAGACTAGCCTCATATCAGTTCAAAAACAGAACAAAATTGGGACACAGTGCGCAACACATCAATTAAACACAGGCACAAAGATACAATGGTTGAACTTGAATACTTTATGGTAAATAAACAAGAGAACAAGTGTCCAAAATCGGTGAACAAGAACATCTCTAAATTCAGGAACACTAAAACAATTTGAAGTAACAGAAAAGTAACAGCACAAAAACTGAAAGCATATTCTAACACCTGAACTTCAAAGACACACAAAGACATCCATTCCATACTTCGTCTACAGATCATGAGTTTATGACTATTGACCAGCATGTAAGCATATTAAGAACTGAAATCGCAAACCCACAACCCCATTCAGCAAGCAAGAACAAATCGCGAAAAAATGACACTTAACAAACAAGATTACAAAAATAAAAACCGACATCGCAAACCGAAATGATTTGGAAAGAGAATGGAACTTACTTGCTAATGCAAATGCGAGAAAAAATGAGTTGAACGAACGGACTGAATCGCTACTTGATCTTCTCCTTCTATAAATTGCGAACTGAAATTTAGGGTTCTTTGAAGTCGCGAACTGAAACGAGAGAGATGAGATTGAAATCACAAACTGAAACGATAGAGATGAATTTAGGGCTCATGAATTTGGGGATTAGGGTTAGTTGAAGGTAGTAGAGAGGAAAAGGATATCAGAAATTTGGACTAATTGTAGTTTTACCGTCCTATTTTCACAAATTCATAATAATGGCATTTAATTTTAAAAATTGGCTTAATTGTAATTTTAGTTTCTTTATTTTTATTAATTAACGAAATTAGTCTTCTTATTTTAAAAGTTGATGGTTTTAACTAAAAAATTATAATTACGGTTCTTATGATTTTTTAACTAAAAAATGATAATGGGAGATACTTTAAATTGCGGAACATATGACATGATAATATTTTTATTGATTCACGAAATTGGTCTTCTTATTTTAAAAGTTGACAATTTTAGTTTGTTCTTCTTATTTTTTTTAAATAAGAAATGATGATGTTATAACGTTTAAATAACTTGACATATGATATGATGATGTATAATGATTAACACTCATGAAATTTGAATAAAATGTCGTAAAAATTTATATTGTAATTTCAAAATTTTTTCATATTTTTAATTTAATTAATGAAATATGAATAATTAATGCATCTAGATGGTTCTATATCATATAGTTGTATGTCACGTCATTAAAAATATGTCAAGTCGTCATTTTTTAGTTCAAAAATATGAGGGAGAGAACAAAACTATCTACTTTTAAAATAGGGGACCAATTACATGAGTTGGTAATAATAGAGACACCAAAACTGCAACTAAGCCTTTAAAATTCGATAGTGTTGGTCTTCGTTTAAATTTTTGAACTAAAAAACATTTAAATACATTGATTAATCATATGTCATTAAGTAAATTACAAAAATAAATACTTTTCAAAGTTGAAAGTTACGATTTTATAGAGTTTTATTACAATTTTATGGGTGTTAATAATTCCATAAAGTTAAGATTTTATAGAGTATCATATGTCACACTATTTAAAATATATCAGATCGCTATTTTTTAGTATGGACAAACACGGTTTGATTTCAAAATAAGGATCAATTTCATAAATTGATAAAAATAGATGAACTAAAACTATAATTAATCATTTTTTAAATAAAATAAAATTTAGAGTTTGGACTTTGAAAAATCACTTAGGGTATGTTTGGTTGTAAGAAGAAAATGAAAAGAGAGAAAAAGATAAGAAAGCGTGTATGAAGAGAGAAAGATATGGGAAATAGAATAAATTTATTGTATTGATTGATATAAGAGAAATAGAAGAGAAATATGAAAGAAATATGAGAAATGTCATTATTTTTAAAATGACAAGAATACCATTGAATGAAGAAAAATACTTTTATATTATATGAAGTGAAAAAAGTGTGGTTGGGTACGTCTTCAACAAGTGATTTATATATATATATTTTTTATTAAAAAAAAAACAATGTAAAAAGTGACAATACAAAAGGACTCTTGCATATCTTCAATGAAATGCGAAGGAAGCAAAAAGGTGGTAGGTTCGACTATTTTTAATTTTTCTCTTACATTTCTCTGTTGTACCAAACAACAAAAATACTTCAATTCTTTGCTACATCTCATCGCTTTACTTCTCTTTCACACAAGCTTACTCAAACAAACTCATCCTTAAAGAGAAGAAAGTGAGAAAGAGTGGAATAGAAGAAAAATAGATTAGATTTAATGTATTTGTTTTATATAAAAGAAAGAAGAAAAATAGAAGAGAAGGAAGCATGTGACTCTCTTTCTCTTTGTTTAGTTAAATAAAAATTAAGAAGAGAAAAATACTATTATATTTTGAAAGGACCAAAGTACCCTTAACTAAAAAACAATATTCCATTATTTTTTTATTTGATTAAACAATAACCTTACTAAACTTATTATTTTTCATAAAAAAAATGAAAGTGTTTTAACTTTTAATACTCGCATCACCTATATATATTTTTTAGGACAAACCCACACATATATCCTATCTTCCCACAATCTCAGATCTATTTTCGTGCATGAAAATTCAATTGAGGCAAGTAATCAAGTAAATAATGTTTGCAATGTTCCACCAGATGTTTTACCTTCATAGAAACTCAAAAACACACTGGTGGTTTTTGGAGCTTTCTTCATCGGCCCACCTATGGGGAGTTTTTTGTCTTCTAGCCTCAGGTCAGTCTGTAATTTTGAGGCGGAGCAGATGAAGAAGGGATGAGCAAATATGGAAAATTCAAACAAAAAGGCTCATTTCTATGCTCTTTCTTTGCTTTTCTGCAAATAATTAAAAAGCTTGTGAGTCTCATGCTTTGATATTCTCTCTTTCTTATAGAAGTTCAGTATTTCTCTTCAACCTCTTTTACTCCTACTTCTCTCTTCTTTTAATCAATCTAATCCATTAATTTTTTTTATGGATTTTTTTATGGTGAATGATCATCCATCCCGAGGAATGCTTATTTCCGCACAATTTTTGAGCACACATACAAATATACAAAAAATTAAAAGAGAAATGATTAAGCTATATGACTAAATTATTTCTCAATTAAATTTTTTGATTTGTGAGTGCATGCCCGCCCTTTTTTTTTTATAAAGAAAGTGAAAATTTATTACTTTATTTTATGTAGGTCAAATATGTTATCTATTATATTATAATTATATTTATTATTATTATTATTATTATTATATAGATCAAATTATATCAATATAATGTTACATCAATGTTACACTGTTTATTAATGTTTTAACCAAAGTAAATTTTACAAAATCTACCGTTACATCGAAAGTTCATATCATATAAATCGAAAGTCCAATACATCTAAAATCATTTAATATATTATTGAAAAACATAAAAATTAATGTTATATATGTTGTTATTAATTGTCGTTAATCTTTATGAGTTTCAATTATCAATCGAATGATTTCAACTTTGTACAAATTTTTGCAAAACAATTAATATAATATAAATTTTTAATTCAACGGTAAATTTTATAAAATTTGCTTCGGTTAAAACTTTTCTATAACTTTCTTTATGTGAAAAAAAGGTAGGCTTGGGGCCTCATTAAAACCTCTGAGACCAAAACCCCTCGGAAGTACCATTCATCACCAATATATTGCAACTAGGCACAAGCCAAATCAGATACACTTAATTTTTTTGATATGTCAGTGTGTGCCCAAATATTTTTAATTTGGATGTCCATACAAAATTTACTCTCCACCCCATATTTTGTTCACAAGTGTTAAAAAACACTGCCAGCCATTTTTTTTATAAAGAAAGTGATTCATTTGTATATTAGGCAATTTATTGTCCTTTTTTTCGTTCAAATATATTACTTTATTATAATAATAATAATAATAATAATAATAATAATAATTATTATTATTATTATTATTATTATTATTATTATTATTATTATTATTATTATTATTATTATTATTAGCCATATTCCATATATTAGAGCCACTGCTAGCTCACTACTTTCACTAGGAACTTGCATAATGAGATTAAGTCCTCCTTCCAAGTCTTAGCGTCCTAGTTGATTAAGTCCTTCACTAAGTTAAGTAGACATCTGTCCTTTTTCCTACTCCACGTCTTGTATCAGTTTTGGTATGGCAACCAATTATCGTCCCAAATATTAGTGGTGGCTCTATCTCCAATACTCCAATAACTTCCTTTTTTTTTTAATGATTCATATGGCTTGTTGGATGGTCCTCCAAGAGTAGCTAGGATTTTGTCCCTGTTTGGCATTCAAAAAAGAGGTGTTAGGATAATATTTAGCCTTAAGCAATTTTGAAATAAGAGACTCCCTGTTTGGGATGAGCCTCCAACATTGTTTTGCCAACAAAGCTTAGTTGAAATCTCTAAGATTCGTAAGACCCATTCCTTCATTAATCTTTTGTTTGCACAAGTTATCCCACTTGATCCGATGTATATTCGTTTCATCGTTTTTACTCCCCCATCTAAATCTACATATCATATTCTCTGTTTGGTGGCAAATGCTTTTAGGGAGCAGAAAATAACTCATAGTGTAGGTGTGAATAGCTTGCGCTACCGCTTTAATAAGCACCATATGTCACACAAAGGATAGATGTTTTTCCTTCTAACCTGAGTTTTTTCCAAACTCTATCTCGAAGTTGGTTAAATAATTATTTCTTTGTTATTTCGATCATAGTAAGGAGAATATGGTACTTGTTAAAATTGTCCACCATATTAAAGGGCAGTCTTTGATAGATTTGGTTTCTAGTATGAGACTCCACCATCATGCTGAAAATCATTTCTGATTTGTCATGGTTAATAAGATGCCTCAATACTTCTTGTTAGGAGGTGAGGATTTTAGCCATCTTCGTGGCCTCATCGTTATTAGCCCTGCAAAAAATTAACTTGTCGTCAACAAAGAATAAGTGCGTAATTGTAGGAGCGTGTCTGGAACTTTTAACACCATGAATTAGCACCGTAGTGTGGGCTTGGTTCAAAATGCCAGATAACACATCCACACATAAGATAAACAAGTAAGGGGATAAGGTGTCTCCTTATCAAAGTCTTCGTTGAGGACTAAAAGGATTAGAGATATTTTTGTTAATAAGAATAAAGAAAGTAACAGTCGAGACACAACCCATAATGGTATTAACCAACTTGTAGGGGAAACCCATGGACATTAATGTGTGGCAAAGGAAGGTCCATTCCACTATATCGTAGGCCTTAGCCATATCGACTTTGATACCAATGAAGCCTTTCTTCCCCTTGATGTTACGTCTCATATGATGGAAAAGCTCAAAAGCAATCAAGGCATTGTTAGTGATTCATCTATTAGAAACAAAGGCCCTTTGATTTTGACTACTATGAGCTTTTTTATGGCTCTAACTATGCGTGAGTTTCCCATCCCACGAAAGTTCCACAATAGGAGTTCATCGGTTTCGGTTGGCCTACTTAATAGGTCCTACCACAATATCATTAAATGACTTGGTTATCACTAATTTCGTGGTAGAATTCCACAAATGAGTGTGTCTGGTGACGCTTATTCTTTTGACTATCCTCCAGGTTCCTATTGGTGTCATTGCCTTGTTGAGGTCCTACAATGTTGGCTTGTAGAGTTTGACCCCTACTGTTGTATAAAGCTGAATCTGGGCCCCAAACACCTTGTTGTTTTTCTTTGAGATTGTTGCTTTCTTGGTTATTCTCATAATTATTGGATTTATCATCATTCATAGTCTTGTTAAAAAAATTTGCTTCACATTTTCACACGGATCGTAGGACTATGTTGGCCATGTAGCATCGTCTTAGTGATGTTTTTGTTGTATTTTTTATCCTTTAGATCCATCATTTGTCTTCTAAGGCTTCTATTGGTTGTTTTTTGGAGCTTGCAAGGGTGTGGGGCATCTATTCTCAGCATGACCAATCATACCAAAATTGAAGCAAAATTGGGGCAGTTTTTCATACCCAAAATCAACCCAGAAGATGTCATCCTTTGGGTTACCTATGTGAAGACCAACTTTGATGGGTTTGCTTATGTCAATTTTGATTGTGGTTTTGATTATTACATGTTTTTATGGGTATTCATATGATTCAGATTTCAAGACCTTACCAAAACAAGAACCAATCTTGCATCCCAATTATTTTGATAGGGATCCCCCAAATTTAGACCCAAATCGGTACGTAGCGAAAATCCAGTTTATAGGAGTCATCATTTCTGTTCCATGAGTGAAGATTAAGAAGCCAAGCATTTTGAAAAATCAAAGGCCTGCTTTGAAGAATTCTCAATGGATCCTCTTTTTTTTCCATGAAGAAATTAAAGAATTTACCATCAATTTTCTTTATGCGGAATCCTACAGGGCTGTTCTAGACATTGGCCAGAGCGTTTTGAGTCGTGTTCTTGAAAATCAATTTGTCAGCTATTCTTCCCTTCTGGTTTCCTCCGAATCCAACTATTGCTCCTACCTTTAGGGTCAGATCTTGGAACATAGACCTTTCTCCTGTCATGTATCGTGAGTAGCCACTATCTAGGTACCATGATTAGTGTCTTAACTCTGCTGCTAAGGACGTTTGCAAGAGGAATTATTTTATCTTGAGGCACCTAAATTTGGTTGGGTTCTGGTTTGTTAGTTTTTAAAGGCTTCTTGTCTTTCCATGTTTTTAGCATGGGCGCATCCACTTATATTTCAATCTCGTGAGATTGGAGGGAACTAATCAGTTCTTCCAGACGAAGATTTTTCAGATCCTTTGCTTCTTGGATTGAAGTGATCTTGGGCCTCCATTTTCTTGGAAGATTCCTGAGAATTTTGTTTACATGATCTGCAGTTGTATAGCTTTTCTGAAGCACCCTCAAGCCTGAAACCAGAGTCTGAAAATCTGGAAAACATCGTTTCGATGTCTTCATCTTCCTCAATTTGAATTAACTTATACTTTATGACTAGAAGATTGACTTTTGCTTCTTGCACTTGCTTACTACCTTCATAGCTGAATATGCTCTTGGCCGTCTCTTTGTTACTGCACTTGTCAAATTCTTTGAATGTGATTGCATTCATCATAAAAGTCATGGCCTTCTGATGCATCTTAAATTGCTCCTTGTGATCAGCATTCATGTTCTTCCTGGATACTTTAGTGCCATCATTGTTGGTAGGATCTGTGTATCCATCTTCAACCATATCCCAAAGTTCATAATCTTGAAAAATAAAAAAGCTTTTGAGTCTGTCTTTCCAGTACTCAAAACACTCTCCACAAATAGAGAGGGAATGTTGATGTTTCCTCCTACGGCTTCATCCCCAAGGTTAGACATAATGGAATATTGGATCTTTACTAAAACACTGTAAGGTACTCAGGCCTTGAGACCGAGCTTAGATACCAATTGAAGGTTGAAAAACACAAGAAGGGGGAGTTTGAATTGTGTTTTATTGTTTTAAAAATTATTGGATAAACTTGGTAATTAAAAGCACATAATAAGTAAGTAGAGGAAAGAAGTAAATTACACAAAGATTTATACTGGTTCATTACCAAACCGGTAGCTACGTCCAATCCCTTCACCAAGAAGGATTTTCACCAATAATTCATACCGAATTACAACACTTAACTTCAACAAGTTAAGTCTACTCTGCTTCTAGTTTGCACCTACATATTGTTGAGGAATACAACCATTATTGGGCTAAGTTACAAATGAATGAGTTTAGGTTTTTCTGAAAAATCTCTCTCAAGAGGTTGTTTACAATGTAATACTTTCAAAATTTTCTTTCTAAGCACTTAGATAAATTTTGAATGATTACAGAATGTTGTAATGTTGTTGTGTTACGTGTAGTTGTTGTGTAAATGTTATGCGTTGTTGTGTCTTGGTTATCATATTCAAGAAAGGAAACATGTCCTTTTATAGAGCCTTTAGGGTATGGCCAGTGTACTTCAGAGTAGAAAGACAACATGTATCTTCAAGATTTCAGCATAGAACCGTTGATGACAAATTATCCGTTGAGCTCAAGTTAGATCACAATCCCAGAAATCACTCCTCGTAACTTGTATGAAAACGGAGGAAACAGAGGGTATATGATCAAAGGATAGGATAATCAGAGCTTTGTCTTACAGACCATCACAGCATGGTAATTATCAAATGACGGCACAACTATGTCTTCTCATCAGATCATTAACTCTCATCAAAACATTGTCTTCTTCAAAGGCGTTGACTTTTTCATAGCGTTGATTTTATCATGACCGTTGACTTTTTCCATAAGCGTTGTGTTGAACAAAAAACCTTTTTGACATAAGTTTTAATGACAACAAACCTTATGAAAATAAATGATTAAGTTTTATGAATGGTGATCTACTAATGATTGCACTTGAATTTTATTTAAGGAACATGAATTGCATAAGTGAACAAGCAAGAAACCATTCACTTCATTAAAATGCATAAAAATTGATGGCAATATCATATTAAAAAGAAGCAAGTTCATTCAGAGAAACGAAGAACGTTCTTGACAGAATTCTGTAAAATGAAGAACGTTCTCCACAGTTCCAAGACAACAAGAATGATTAGATTCTTAAAGAAAAGACTGGTTTAATGATTTACAATCTGTTCCAGAATTTCACTAGAAATATACAAGGATCATTTCACTAAAAGAATCTCTCCAAAGAACAAGGGCAAAAGCTATGCTTCAGAATCTATCAAGTAAGATCATTCTCCAATTTGAACAAGCATCAAGTACGAATTTGACGGATTCAATTGGACACTTCAGTTGTACTTCTGAGCAACCTGCACACGTGATACAAAGCAAGGAATCACACAATAGCTGTCAGAAGTTCAAAATCCAGCAAATCACTCAAAACACAAACGAAGAACGCTATGGTTTTTACAACTTTAATCCAAGAACGTTTTGGTTTACAAAGAACAAAATCTGTCGTAATTTAAGATCGATTTGGGCTATGAAAGTACATCTATCTACACTACAAATCATCAGTTTTCATTACAAAGGAATTTAATAATCTACACAAGATCTTTTTGGACAGATTTGTTCAAAGAGGATAAACAAAGGCAAAGCAAAACTTCAAGAACAAATGACAAGATCAATCTCCATATTTATGATTAAAAAGTAAAACAAGGAAAAAAATACCAACACTGCATCTCTGCAAAAAGTAACACGCGTACATAGCAGAAAAGCATGACACACAACAGCTGTCAAAATCCAGCACTCATACAAAACAGAAACGAAGAATGTTCTTGTTTTGCAAAAGAACATTCTTGTTATACTCTTTTAAAGACAAAATTAAAACAGATAGTTTTCCACAGTCCAAACCACATATAAAAGAGTATCAAGACTGCTCAAATCAATGGTGAGGTCTAGAACTCGAGCTAAATGCCTAGATGAGAATAACAGCCTCAAGATTGATCTCCAAATTGATGAGTTGTGAGCAAGGACACAAGTACATTGTACTTACAATATTTTGCAGAAAGCTATGCATAATTCTGATTGGAAACAATACCAAACTGACATTTGACAGCTCACTCACTCACTCATTCACTCTTTTAAACCCAAAAGCAAGAACGTTCTTCGATTGTCAATAACGTTCTTCGATTGTCAAGAACGTTATGGACATCAATATAAACACATGTTTAATTGCTTTAAAATATATCTAACACTTGGGAAGTGTTCCCAACGACTATATTCATTTTAAAATGAATATTCGAAGCCTTTTATCATCTATAAATTGAAGATCAATTAGAAGATGAAGGCAAGAGTTCAATTGACAAATCTACCAACACTTGTTCAAGTAATAACAAGTCAAAAAATTTTCAAGCAAACTTCAACTCTCTTCATTATATCTTTGGATCATTCTTTACTGAGTTTGTTTCTCATTTATCTCAAACAAGTGTTGAGAAATTTCAAGATCTCAAATACTTTTATCATACCCATCATTTGTAACTCAAGTCTATCTTTTATGTTAGATTGAATGTGTTTGATAATCTTTTATGTGATTCAAACTTTCTTGCTCAAAAATGTGATTTATTAAAAGAACAACTCCATAAAGAAAAAGAAGAAAAAGAGAAAGCTCAAACTATGATTGACGAACTTAGAAAGGTCATTCAAAGCCTGCAGCAATCTGATTTAAAAATGTTTGAGCAACAAAAGATTCTCAATGAGATACCCATACAAAATCATCTTCCAGAATGTTTTGAAACTAAGGAAGAAAATAGCTCTTTAAATATAGAAGTTCATGAATTGAAAAATGATTCAACCAACTTGGTAAATTCCCCTAAAACTTTTCAAAAGAACATGATATCTGAAGAAGAGATATTTGACAAAAATGATTTACGTTTCAAAACTTCTCAAAAAGAAAAGCTTTATGAAAAAAAAAAATTGTGTCAAGAAAGAAAGATGAGAAAGGTAATAAAAGATGCTCTTACTATAACAAAATTGGACATCTTGATTCCATATGTTTTTACAAAAAACGGGATAAAAAATTCAAAGCAAAACGATTTCCAAAAAATGGAAAACGTTCTTGTCTCATATCAAAACATTCTCCAAAAAAAAAAAAGTGTTCTTACTGTTCAAAGAGTGGTCATGTTGAATCAAATTGTTATCAAAGAAAAAATCTTCTAGAAGAAGATATACTAACCATCAAGGACCCAAAATCATTACTAACTTGTGATGTAGGAACATCATCCAACAATCAAGAATGAACATTGATACATGGACAAGGCATGCTCAATACACATGAATGGAAAAGTATGGTGCCTCCTCTCATTACAAAAATTTGAAGTGTCTATAACCTTTGGAAACATTAAAAAGTCAAAGGTACATGTATCATTAGTTGAAATAATTTTGCATAGATTAAGGATGCTTGATATGTGAAAGATAACTTTGTAAAATTGCTTTTAAAGTTATTTTTTAAACCCCACATGGCTAAAGTAAAACAAGCATCCTAATGTTTCAGTTGTAAAGAAAAATCATTATGTTTTATACTTAGATGAATTTCCAACCAAATCATGTTTTTAAGTCTTTTGAAAAAGAATTGTCATTTCTATAAGAAATGATCAAGGGAAATTTGAAACATCATTCTTCAAATCATTCTTTGATGAAAATGATATTTCACATGATTTGCTTGTCAAAGAAATTTCCAACAATATGAAGTTGTTTTAACAAAATTAGTTACAAGAAATGGCTAGAACAATTTTAAATGAATCAAGTCTTGAAAAATAATTTTGGGGAGAAGCCATAAAAATTGTTTGCCATGTTTTTAATCTTGGCTCTATTAGAAAATATCTTTAACATACCTTCATATGAATTTTTGAAAAATAAAAAGCAAAACATATCATACTTTAACATTTTTAAAATGTCATTACTATGCTTTGCATGATAAAGAAAGTATGGGCAAATTTGTTTTAAAATACCATCAAAGTATATTTTCTGAATACTCTACATTCTATAAATATTATAGAATATAAAAAATCTCAAGGCCCAAACTATATATGGAATTATGCATATTATGTTTGATTAATATGTTGATTTTCATGATGAAAGATAGGATGGTGAAGAAAAATAATTACAATGTTAAATTTGGACAAATCACAAAGTTGATAATGTTCAAATATCATCCATGAAAACTCCAAAGTTTGATCATGGAGTGGCAAAACAAATCTAAGAGAAATATCAATTTAAGCAAAAAGGTTCATACCAAAACATTCTCCACAAGAGCCGAATGTTCTCCACAAGAGCAGAATGTTCTCCAAAAGAGCAGAATGTTCTTGATGGTAAATATATGTTTCATCCAATCAAAACTAATGTTGCCTATCATGATGATGTGGTTGAAGAACATCAACAACTTCTAAATGAGTTTGAACCATTTGCTTTTGGCACTCCTACACCTATCTCACTATTGACCTTTCCTCCATAACATCTCCTCATGATCAAATTATTGGAAGAACTAATGGGAGGGATTTATTACTGGTACCAAAATTGTTGCTGCTGTAGGTATAACTACAGTGGTTGACATGCCTCTGAACAATCATCCAAGAATTGTGTCTATTGTGGAGGATATGGCAAACAAGGGAATTATATGCAACAAGTACTTGACTATGGTGAGGCTGTTGTCATGCTTGGTTTAATTGATGTGCATCTACATATTGATGAACTTGGAAGAACTAATAGGGATGAGACAACAGTTAAAGAACTCGTCGTTGAACAAGATCACTAAATAAGGTACACTTCATCCCAATTCTTATGATATTTGCATCATAATAAGGATGAATATTTTTTTTAATGATATTATGTGATAGATTGGGTGCTCTTTAAATTAAGAATGCATACTATTTTTTATGCAAGTATGACTTTAAAGTTTAAATTGATTACATCGCTATTTGTCATTACTTGTACATGCATATGCCTAATTTCTATCCTAAATTCAACATGTGTATACTCTTTGTTCTTACACTTTTCATGATGCTATAAACAAGTGTGAAAATCTAGTTTGATGTTCAAAATTATTGTTCTTGTTATAAAAACATTTAAAATGAACTCATGTCTTTAATAATTAGAGAAAGAGTTGTTTTGTCAAGTAAAATTCATTGATTATTTTTTTCACAATTTGCACAATAACATTTTTCAAATTATCATGTCAAATGAATTAACATCATTTTGTGCAAATTCACCTATTTATATCCTTAAAAGCATTTTCTATTATGTTCTCCAATTATTTTGCATATATTGAGTAGTCTATACATTGCTTGATGATTGAGTATAATTTTTTGACTATGGCTTTTAAAAAATTTGAGTTTATAATGTGACTTTTGAAAAAGATCCTTCTTCAACATATTTTAAATATATATACTTGTTTAGAATTTATTTTTGAAGGATTTCAACACGAGAATATATGTTTGGTTTTCATGAAAATAATTTGTGTTTCTTGTTGCTTTAAAACTCAACACTAAAAGATTATGGCATGAAGTCAAAAATTGATATTTGAGCATTTTGATATATGTCTTTGCAAATGAGTCTTATTTGTTGCTTATTTCTTTTAAACATGATAGATAGAAATAGCAACAATCAAAAATTCTCATACACACTTACTAATAAAAGTAACCTTCAACATGTGTCTTATTGTTAATTTGTGTGTTTTCAAAAACTTAATTAAAAAGTATTTTTTTTATGTGAGCAAATCTCTTGGTATATTTTTGATCAATTTAAAAAATTAGTTTTTGAAAAATACAAACATTATTAGCATAAGAATGTTTTGTAAAGAGATAAATTATATTTGACATGATGTCACATTCATCTTATTTTGCTTCCCTGTGTGCGCTCATTATCTTTTGTTCTAAAAATTAAAAAATTGATCTATTTATAACAGTGTTGACACCTAATTTTGTTCGCTTTTTATTTATTTATTTATCTATTTATTAAAAAAAAGTAAATAATAATAATAAATGTATAGAAATATAAAAATAAAAATAAATAATTAGGGCTATAAACTTTAGACAATCACATGTGTTCCAAGTTCTTGTTTGCCTCTAATTCCTGTTCAGACTCTTTTCTAAAAAAAAAATAAAAAATAAAAAAATAATAATAAATAAATAAATAAAGGTACATAATTGAATGAAAAGAAACCGAAAAGAAATGGATTGATGGTTACAAAAATTGGTATAATGAGGATCAATTGAATGGATTGATGGTCATAAAAATCGGTATAATGAGGATCAATTGAATGAATTGATGGTCATAAAAATCGGTATAATGATAATCAATTGAATGAAAAGAAACCGAAAAGAAAGAGATTAATAGTAATAAAATGGTGATCAATTGACAATTATTCCTTTGTCTTTTGCAACCTACACCCGAAAAGCCTATAAATAATCGATAGTAAGAGTAGAAGAGGGGAGCACAATTGGGGGGACAAGGGGAACACTATTGGGAGCACTATTTGAGAGCACAAAAAATAGAAAGAAGAGAGAATAATAGACAAAAGAGGAGCAGAGAATCTGGTCTTAGGAATGCAAAAAACTAATTCAGTAGTAAGGTATCACTTTCTTATTGCTTCTCCAATTTCTTCTAATTAGTCTTTGTATTGCATCCCTTTAAAAAAAATTCTTTTTTTTCTTTCTCTTTTTCTGTTTATGCAAAAATAAACTCATATGCTAAGCTTTCATTTTTCTAAAGTTGTCTGTTCCTAAAATTGTTTTTTTTGCAACACAAAATGCTAAAAAAAATATAACTAATTGATGTTTATAAACCAATCACCAAGAAAACAAATTTCACCATATTGTAATATAACAAAAAAACTCATTTCACGTCTTTATCAAATAACAAAAAAAAAATCATAACAACGAATAAATAGTTTTCCCTTAGGATTAGAATTAATGGTCGCTGCCGCCGGATGAAATTCCTCCTCGCTCGCCGCGCCACATCTCACCTCTTTTTCGTTATTATTATATTTCGTTACGTTGTTTTCTAACAAAAAATCAATTTTTTTTTAAAACAAAAATTAAGAAGATACAATCCATGAATAGACATCTCACCTCTTTTTTTTTTTTGTTATTATTATTTTTGTTACATTTTTATTTTTAGATACGTATATAATAATTATTATAATAAAAAATAATCAAAATAGAGTAATAATAAAAATCGGACAACACATAAATATTTTCTACCCAAAAACTACGTGTGTTTTGATTTCCCTATTGCACCTGAGGATACGAAGAAACAAGGTTTTTTCCTTGTCAAACCAAATTAATAAAAAAATATTTTTCCTTCTTTTATTAATGTAAATAATTTATTTATTTTTTATTATTCTCTTTGGGGTAAAAGTAAATAAATAAATAAATAAATAGTTTGTATACAATTAATTATAGGGTAACTGTTTTAACGGACGTTGTAGGGTGGTAATACTTTCTCTACTCGTAATCGACTCCCGAATTCGAATTTGTGGTTCAAAAATCATTATTTTAGGTTTTATCCTATTTTTCCTTTGAATAAAATAAAATTGGTGGCGACTCATTTTTCACGGACAAACCGGACGCGACAAACAGCAAGCTTGATCATGTTCAAATTGAAAGGTTGTCTCTTGTGAAAGAGGACAAAGAAGCAAAGAGACATCTTGGTTATGTTAAGGAATTTTTAAATATTAAATAATATTAATTTCATAATATTCAGGGGGAGTTTTTAGAAAATATTTTTTTCTTAAAACTGAAGTCAACTCATTTTTTTTTAAAATGAGAACAATATATATTCATTGACTATTTTTTGAGTGTGTTAAAATGCTTGCATATAATTATGTCATATTGCTTTTGTTATCATTATCCATATTTTGATTGCAATATTGAACAAAATGATTATTGATCATCATACATGCTATGATCCTTGATGTTAAATGCAAACTTGACAATTTTGATATATGAATGCATTGATCAACCACATGATTTCGATGTGAATGATACTCATGCTATTGCTCCCTACATTTTTACTTCAATTTTTATTCCCCAACTTTTTTTATAGATGCCAAAAGAGGGAGAGAAATATATGATGGATATAGGATAAAAGTAATTTATGAAGAATGTTAAGAATTAACCTCTTGCATATGTTTAGGGAGAGTTTAATTAGAATGATAAGAATTAAACTCTTGCATGTGTTTAGAGGGAGTTTAATTACATATCTATGAACATTCTTGCATTTTATTTATATCCATCCATAAAACTTATGATTAATTCCAAAGGTTTGTCATCAGCAAAAAGGGGGAGATTGTTGAAGAAAAAACATTTTTGATATATGTTTTAATGACAACAAACCTTATGAAATAAATGGTTAAGTTATATGAATGGTGATATATTAATGATTGCACTTGAGTTTTATTTAAGTAACATGAATTACATAAGTGAACAAGCAAGAAGCCATTCACTTCATCAAAATGTCTAAAAATTGATGGCAAGATCATATTAAAAAGAAGCAGGTTCATTCAGAGAAACGAAGAACGTTGTTGACAAAATTTTGTAAAACGAAGAACGTTCTACACAGTTTCAAGATAACAAGAATGATCAGATTCTTAAATAAAAGACTGGTTTTATTATTTTCAATCTGCTCCAGAATTTCACAAGAAATATACAAGGATCATTTCAGTAAAAGAATCTCTCCAAGGAACAAGGGCAAAAGCTATGCTTCATAATCTAGCAAGCAAGATCATTCTCCAAGTTTGAGCAAGCATCAAGTACGAATTTGACAATTCGATTGGACACTTCAGTTGTACTTCTGAGCAACTCGCACACGTGATACAAAGCAGGGAATCACACAATAGCTGTCAGAAGTTCAAAATCTAGGATATCACTCAAAACAGAAACGAAGAACGTTATGGTTTTCACAGCTTTAATTCAAGAACGTTTTGGTTTACAAAGAACAAAATTTGTTGTAATTTAAAATCGATCTGGGATACGAAAATACATCTATCTACACTACAAATCATCAGTATTCATTACAAAGAAATTTAATAATGGCTAAATAGCACCCACGGTCCCTTAACTTAATTTCAGTTAACGTTTTAGTCTTTTATTTATTTTTTTCCCGATTTGGTCCTTTATTTTAATTTTAAGTGACAATTTGATCTTTTATGTTTTAAAATGTCAACATGTTATCTTTTTTTTATAAAAATTCAAAAAATTTATCAAAATTTTCAAACAAAACCCATAAATTAATTATCATCAATATAATGCAAATTTCATCAAATTCATAACTTAAATCTTTAAATAAACTCATATTTTCATTCTTTATTTGATGAATTTGATGTTATTGGAGATGAAAATATGAGTTTATTTGAATATTTGAGTTATGCATTTGATGAAATTTGCATTATATTGAAGATGATTATTAATTTTATGGGTTTTGTTTGAAAATTTTGATGAATTTTTGTAAAAAAAAAAAGGATAACATTGTTGACATTTTAAAACATAAAAGATCAAATTGCTACTTAAAATTAAAATAAATGACCAAATTGGGAAAAAAAAAGGATAAAACACTAAAACGTTAACTGAAATTAAGTTAAGGGACAGCGGTGCTATTTAGCCTTTAATAATCTACACAATATCATTTTGGACAGATTTGTTCAAAGAGGATCAACAATGACAAATCAAAACATCAAGAACAAAGAACAAGATCAATCTCCAGATTTATGATTAAAAAGTACAACAAGGACAAAAATACCAACACTGCATCTCTGCAAAAAGTAACACGCGTACATAGCAGAAAAGCATGACACACAACAGCTTTCAAAATCCAACACTCATACAAAACATAAACGAAAAATATTCTCGTTTTGCAAAAGAACATTCTGGTTATTCTCTTTTAAAGACATAATTAAAATATATAATTTTCCACAGTCCAAACCACATATTAAAGAGTATCATGACTGCTCAAATCAATGGTGAAGCCCAGAACTCGAGCTGAATGCACAAAGGAGAAGGCAAGAGTTCAATTTACAAATCTACCAACACTTGTTCAAGTAATAACAAGTCAAAAACTCAAGCAAACTCCAGCTCTCTTTATTATATCTTTGGATCATTATTTACTAAGTTTGTCTCTCATTTATCTCAAACAAGTGTTGAGAAGTTTTAAGAACCCAATTACTTTTATCATATACATCATTTGTAACTCAAGTCTATCTTTTATGTTAGATTGAGTGTTTGTAAAAATCATTTCAAGGCTGAAAGGTGACTGTAAAAATATTTTCTATGTTGAAAGATGAAGATTGTAATTGATTAAGGTGTTATCAAGAGAAAAAGTGTGAAGGAGAACATTTTCGGTTCTGAAGCACATAGTGAAAATCTCATGGTTGTGAGGACTGGACTAATCCGAGTTGGGTGAACCAGTATACTTTTTGTTTGTGATCTTTCTTTCCCTTATCTCCGTTTATTTATCACTCACTTAGCACTGATCACATCGTGAAGTTTTTATTGTTATATTACTAACGAAAAACGTTCCCTTTTTATTGTTTTCAAACCAAGATCATTTTTAAGTTAATTTAAATTAAGCAAAGGACCCTTGAGGTAAGCAGCATTATCTTTACCAAGCTCTAATCACCAAGAGTATGGATAGGATACACAATGATCCCGGTTGGTTACACATATCACAGCTCGTTATGCAATTCTGTATCATATCCCTATGTAAGATTAGTGATGCTATAAGATACAACCCATATCTGCACCTGAAGTGACAAATGGAAGAATTACAAGATGGTTAAAAACGAAAAACACCATTTGGGGTGGTGGCGGCGTCGTGCTAAGTGAAATTTCTTCAGATCTTTAAGCATCCAAATCTAAATGAATAGAATCAGGGTGATATCAATATATTCCATCGATTTTTGTTATTTATATTTAATTTCATACTGTTCATTAGGCCCAGAAAGCAATGACTTGCGAGGACCCAGGATACAGAAATGAGGACAATCACTAAAATTTTACAAACTGATACATAAATTTAAAACAACCAAATTGCCTGAAGATAGTTCTAATTCTCTCAATGCCCACATAAATTATTAATTCCCATCTCAACAATCAGTTATTTAAGCTGCAAGATACCAAACTTTCAAATGGACATACCAGTTCAAAGTAAAACTGAAACTAAGAAATCAAAGAAAGAGAAGAAAGCTGAGACATTATTTCTGCCCACATTTCAGATACATCCGAAAATGCACTTATATATAAAAGAGTGCGACCAGTTGATAGATACAAGCTATCAGGTTCAGTAATCAAGGCAACTAACTAAAGTAATAGACTCCAATAAATAATACCTAACGAACAAACTGCAGAGTTGGAGACCAGTCAAACAAGCATTGCCTCCCATTCAAGTGTTTCACCGGCAAACATGGGAATAATATCTCCAAATGGAAATGACAAACACTCAGGTACTTTCCAAGGTGATTTCCTCAGTTTTATCTTTGACTTGTTTCTGGGGATACCATAGAAGTCAGGTCCATTAAAACTTGTAAAAGCCTCAAGCTTGTCAAGTGCACCAGCCTACAGACAACAATTTCATAATACATTAAACTCCACAACTTTCCAAGGGAAGCAAGCAAAATATGAAGGGAAAAAATTCCACAAAGAAACATACCATCAATACTCAGATAAGCAGTTTACCATATCTTAAAACGCACATGAGAAATGTATGTGAATAATTACCAATACACTGTATTATTACTATTAGACATCACTACCATTTTAACATTAGATATACGTGTTTATTCTGTAAACCTTTTGAAAATAGTATTTTAATTTCTATCACGAAAGAATAATTCAAATTAATCTCAGAGAAACTCAAACATATTGCATTTAAACGAAATAAAACTCCCCTTCTTCTGAAATCTACCCATATGCACATTTGTGAAATGAATACACAAATACAAACATTGACATTTTTAATTTAATATAAAACTGTGATAAAAGTGTTACCTCTTCAAAAACCTTAGCATATAGTGATAGAGCAACCGGGGAGTTGTATATGCCAGCACATCCACAAGAACATTCTTTTTTACGCCTATCATGTGGTGCACTATCGGTTCCAAGGAAAAACCGTTTACTTCCACTAGTGATAGCTGAAACAATAGCCTGTCCTAAATAAGAGACATAAGAAATTAGCTAACTGTAAGTCTGTAAGATAACCGGGAAGTACAGTTTTGTAAAATACTAAAATATTTGTCTAAAATGAATGTCGATGTCCCCTAACGACATTTTCCCAACCAAACTTAGGAATTAGCAGCGTATGGGACTGTGTACTGTTGCAGAAAAATTAAAATTTATAAAAGTATAATAATGTACAAATATCTCTTTTACCATGAAAGTCTGATCAATCACGTATCTGATAAATTTATTGAAAACAATGTCACACCACAAGAATGTTATAAAATCCGTATCTTCTAAATCATTACTTCAATTCTTTCATTCTTTTGACAGAGCCATTTTTCAAAATCTAAGCAAAAAAATCTGATCTAACACCTAAAAGGTGTTGAAACTCTCTGGACAATACGGGAAGAGAAACAAAGTAACATACTGTGGATCTCTCTTTTAAGCACGGGAAGACAGTAATTGTGAGGCTGTAAGCCACCTTGAAATAAAGCATTGCGATTGAGAAGAATATGCTGAGGTGTAACAGTTGCTGCTACATAATCTTACAACGATAGCAAATTGTTAGAAGGATTTAACAACTAACTACAGTACAATAAAACGACACAAAAGCTGTCCCAAGTAATTTACTATAATACCTTCTTTGCAGGACTCTACAAATTTAACAGCATCCATGGTAGTAATATGCTCCATCACAACCTTCAACTGTGGAAGCCTTTGAATTAAAGGCTCTAAAATTGTTTCAATAAAGACCTTTTCCCGGTCAAAAATATCAACTTCTGGATTTGTAACCTCTCCATGAACCTGTCATGTATACTGATTCACATATAAGAAAGTACAAGGAAAACTTACTGAGTACTTTATGTATAAAAAAGAGAAATGCATAAAGAAAAAAACATGCAATGGGCCACACATGGCTTGCCATATGAACTGCTAGGCTCATTGTCAAGTATTGAAGTGTTTGTAGATAATTTCACTATTGATAAGTTCTGAATTTGGTATCCAAAAACATAAATTCTTTTACAAAGGTGTAATAATTATTTCATGAACAATTTAACTTTTGTTAAGAATTTAGAATCTAGAATCTTCAATTAGATAAAGCATGAATAACATTTTTATACACCAGTATATGAACATTAAATATAGTCTCTCCCACCAACAAATAAAATACTGTATTGGGGAAGAGGGACATTAAACATACAAAAACAAACACATAAGAAACAAAAGTAAAAGTAAACAGATTACCAATAACGGTAAACCTTGCTCAACCATTTCCTCAAGAACAGAATAACAGTTTCCAAAACTGATCAACCGGTTGAAAAGAGTCAAATTATGAAAAACACTTAGTTGCTTTCTATTGCTCCTCTAATCTTTCAAATAAGAAAACATTTAAAAAAGATAAGAAAACAATAAATAGTAAATTACATAAGTCTTGGGTTTTTTAAGTTAGTCCTTACAAATAGTAATTTGTCCTTACAAAACAGGCATGTAAGATGAGAGATGTTTATAATTTAGCAAATGTTTAGAAAACAAAACACACAAAATTTAAGTAGAAATTCAGAAGAAAATTAAGAAATTACCTGAAATTGCGCTTAGGATTCGCCAGATGTAGGTTAGGGTTCCTGCGATTTGAAAGAGAAATTAAGAAATGAGAAACGATGGAAGCCGATTAGGGTTTATGCGATTTGGGAGAGAAACAGAGAGACAAAATAGAAAACGGTCGAAGGTGATTAGGGTTCGTGCTACTACAGATCTTTTGGTGCTATCACTACCACTATCAGAAGAAGAAGAACCACATAACCGCAAATTGGCGTTTACTGAGGCGTTGAAGGTTGCGAAGATGGAGATGCTAATGGAACGAGAGATGTGTTTATTGAGGCCTTAAAGGTCACGAAGATGAAGGAGAAAGTGAATGGAGGATGAAGGAGAATGGCGAGAACTAAAAATGGAGGCGCAAGGGTTTCCGAGGACGAAGGAGAAAATCTGGAACGAAAATGGCACACATTCTAAGTTGTTTATGGTAGTGTGAGGCAACAAAGTGTTGAAAATTTATGTTAGTAAAAAATCTTTTGTAGCTATCATATTTTAGATTTAATGTTATGATATTTTTAAGTTTATTTTTTGGATCTATTTTAAAATAATGTTTTTTTGTTATAATTTTAACTAAAATGTTAATTATAATTTAATTATTGAGGTCAAAATTAAATAGATAAATATATTAAAACTTTTAATTTAGAAAATTTAATAGATACAATAGAAATATTGATGTAGACAAATTAAAGAAAATAATTGGTCAAAATATTCATAATACCGATACACATTTGATAGTACTATAGCAATCGTCTTACTTTTATAGAGTTATCTAGAGATTTGGTTTATGAGTTATGTAGAGCGAAATGTTTTTTGTTTAAATAATGAAGTGTTTTAATTATTTTAAGAATAATTTATAATTTATTTAATAAATAATTATATTGTGCTTGACAAAAGATATTACACCTAGAACTAGAGGCACCTAGAACCAGAGACAATCAGAACCAGAGGCTCCCATAACCAGAGGCAACCATAACCAAAGGCAACCAGAAGTAGAGACAATTAAAACCAGAGACATCCAGAAGCAGAGACAACCAAAACCAAAGGCAACTAGAACTAGAATCAACCAGAATTAGAGGCACCCAGAACTAGAGGCATTCATAACCAGAGGCACCAGAATCAAAGGCACCCAGAACCAGAGGCAACCAGAACCAGATGCAACCAAAACCATAGGCACCCAGAACCAGAGGCGACCAGAGTTACAAAGACAAATTGAATAGATAAATTATTTGGGTCAAAATTGAATAGATAAATGTATCAAAACTTTTAATTTAGTCAATTAAATAGATGCTATAGTAATGCGCACGTAGACAAATTAAAAAAAATGATTAGTCAAAATATTGATAACACATATAACTTGTCTTACTTTTTTATTTTGTTTAAAAAACAATTTTACTTCATTTTTATATAAAAATAAAAACGTAGAAATCATCAATAGTTGAATAACACATCAATAACTTTGATTGTATTTTAGAACCCGAGACAACCAGAACCAGAGGCAACCAGGACCAAATGCAACAAGACTCAGAGGCACCAGAGAACCAAATGCAATCACAATCAATGGCAAATAGAACCAGAGACAACCAGAACCAAAGGTAACAAAAACCAGAGACACCAAACCTAGAGGAAATCAGAACCTAAGGCAACTAGAATGAGTGGCATATAGAACCAGAGACAGCCAGAACTAGAGGCAACAAAACCATAAAATTTACTTTATTTAACAAAAACAAAAAAATAAAATTCCGTCGAAAATATATGTGCGAAATTTCCTATGGATCAAACAAACATAACCTTTGCCGCGGAATTTGCTGCGGTTGTGCGGATTTTTATTTGCATGTAAATCCTAAGGAAAAAGTGGCATTTGCATCGAATATGTAGTCGCATGTAAATCCACAACAAACAAAAAATTTACCTGTTGTGTTTCCAGCGGAATCTGAGACCGCAGGAAGTATCCCTATGTAAATGTGATATGTAGGAAAGTCCTAATGTGTTACCTGCGAAATTATTGTCGCAGAGAGGTAAAACACTAATTTCTAGTAGGGACACTTGCGGAATTTTGCGCAACACATGACATGTTGCAAACGCGTAGAGTTTCATGTCCTACTCGATGTCAGTGAGAGCAACTTATATTTGTTCTTCAGGTGTCGAAATAACAGCAACTGCCGGCAGTGAAGTAATATTTCTGATGCTGTCCAACTTGCAGCACTGGTCACAATTACTACTGCTGATGCAGTTTTCTGTTTGCTGCAGAATTTGAATTATAGCGACACTTCGGACATGGCTATGATCTTATGGAGCATTTGGCAACAACGGAACAATTGTATGACTATTGACTATTTTCATAGTTTAAGGCATACCAATACGACAATGAATCATGATACCAAGAGTTTAGTACATGCAAAATTCAGTAGGAACAAGGCTTTAAATTTTATAGTTTATTAAGAATTTTGCATCATAGCATTGAAGGGGTTGTTATGTTGAATATTTATTTCAAGTCAATTCTTTTTTATAACCTAAAAATTTATTAAAAAGATTAAAAAAAAAAAAAACAAAATAAAATTTGGAGACAGAAACTTATCTGATAAAAAATAAAAACAAAAACATATTCTTCAAATCATGCAAATTTTTTTGGCCTTTCAACGAAAAATTATATGTTATAGTTTCCTTTTGCATATTCTTTTTCTTTGTCCTAAAAACTACCTAAGTAAAAGGTTCTTCACTTGTAGTAGAACGATTCTCTATCGGATGCTCTTCACATGCAGTAGAACGATTCTGTAAAGCATTGACTTCTCTATCTTTAAAAAAATTCTGCAAAACCACCATTTCATTTGAATGTAAATTTGTTTCCAAATTTGAATGAATTTGATGATTTTGAACAACATTCACCTCTAAAACTATATCTCTTCAAGAACTTATAAGACGCATATTTGGATAAAGAAGATTTTCTTTTTGTTGTTGTAACACCCCGATTTTTAATAGTGAGAGTGTAATTTTTTTTTATTTTAAAAAAACAACTAAACACTTTAGGCTAAAATATTCATAATCGTATTTAATTTAAATTAGAGTGAAATATTTAATTGTAAAATTCTTTTCTAAAAATGACGATTAGAATTTTTGTTGCATTATATAAAATGGTTTCGACATAAATAACTTACTTACAACCGAACAATTCACATTGACCCAAAAATCACAACTATTTCAGATACATAAATTCCATTGCAACAACAACATTGCAATAAGGAAGGGAGAATAAATAAAACCCTTAATTAAAACACTAAGCTGATCTTGAACTCTAACTGAAGATGATTGGATATTGAGGGTCCATGGGTGGCATCAAGTCTCACTGCTTCCGATTGCCAATCCAAAATCATTGCTATATCACGTCTTCGACGTCGTTGCAATTCTCGCACGACTCATAACTCTAAGAACCTGAGGCGTATGCCCGATCCACAATAATAGTAGAGGGTCACGATCTAAAAACAGCATATGTACGAAAATACAAAGCACGAAAGCATAACATGACATGGCATCAATTGATAAACAAACATGCATATAAATATTATCATATAACAAACATGACTCGTGTGACAAAGCACCCTAATGCAATGCTTATATGCCAAATGCACATGATTCCAGAATTTCCCTCCTCCTCGAGGGGCGTAAATCTAAATGTACCACCTCTCAGAGACCAATACTAATTACCGAGGTGCCACCTATCACAGATCAGCACGATTTACCATAGTGCAGTCTATCACAGACCTACACGACTCAAAAATCCCCGTAAGGATAAGATGGACCAATCAACTCATGGAACCACCCCATGACCTATCACGGTCACCACTAACTATGAAATGCATGAGCATTATTTTGACTCTTTCACATTAATCATTATGTAAATGCAGCTATTAAAAGACTCATCTTTTAATACTCATTAAACACTAATAATTTTTAGTACTTTTTCACAGAGCATACTCAAAACACATTCTCATCAATAAAATTCATAACACGTAATCACATCAAATACATAAACAACCGTGTGCACATTTATTCACCACGAGCACAAGGAACATGTATACAAACGCACAATGTGTTCAAGCATATATCATATCGTTAGAAAGTGCCCTTACCTCGACAATGCTTTACTACACAAGCAACTTACGCTACGCCATCATAACCTATCCGACGATTCCAACAACACCTCTCAATTTCCTTGTACCTTAAATCAATCAATTAACTTAATCAATACAAGTTTCTAAACCAACCCCAAATGAACCCTAGGTTCGGCCACTTTCCAAATCAATTATGTCTGACTTTTCTCTTAGGTTCCCTAACTTCAAGAAGACCTTGGTTTAAGTACTTTGGCGGAGGCGAATTTTAAAACACTTAGGCTATACTTTGAAAATCTTGAAATTGTTTTTTTCCAAACTTATTGAAGTGCAACTCAAATCTTTATCTTTAACAACTTAGAACAAAATATTTTCTTAATAAAATTAATCAAAGACAAACATACTCACACCGTTTGAAATTTTGAATAAATCATCCATCAACATCATAAATTTCAACACTTTAATATTTGAAAAACTAGTAGAACGTTTTTATCAAGAAAACTTATAAAAAAAAACTGAAATACTAAAAGTTCCAATATTCTAACTATTCAAAATTATGATTCTTCCAATTTGACATTTTTCAAACCTTAATCTTTATTAATTATACTTTGTATATAAACTTTCACACAAAAATCACATTTTATCATCAACACAAAATATTTCTCAAGTTCATAATTTTCTTTTAAGTCTTCAACTAAAATCTTCATTTCTAATAAAACCACATATCAAAAGCCAAAATTATATTCAATCATTGTTTTTCAAAACACCTGATGGAGCTAAATATCACTAGAAGGGGGGGGGGGGTTGAATAGGGATTTTGGCGTTTAAAAATTATTTTAACGAGTTTATGAATTTCTGTCCTCTCTGAGAGGATGCGAACTGGAGGATGGAAATTCAAACGTTTAATCAAGAACAGAATAAATGCAAGAAGAGTATAAAGAGATAGACACACAACTTTTATACTGGTTCACCCAAAGATGGCTACGTCCAGTCCTCACACTCTTGTGAGATTTCACTAAAGATCAATCAGATCAACCTCTCACCGAGGATGATTACACTTTGTGTATTCTCAAGCTTCACCAAGCTTACAATCAAGTTTCAAATATTTTCAAGTACAACTTACTTGAAAATTTATAGAGTGATATGAGTATGATTTCTTTCTCTTTACTTAAACACTTTCTAAAAAGATATTTCAAAGATCTAGTGTATGAATGTAGAAAGTGTAAAGAGAGGATGACTATTGCTTATGATAGACTTAAGATTTTGATCTTTTTTCTGCAATGTTGTGGTGTGTTGATGATGAATAGCTTGCTGCCTTTTATAGAGGTCTTGTGATGTTCTTTCCATGTGACAAGCTTTTGTGACCGTTTGAAATCAATTCAAAACAAACCATGGTCTTTCATCATATTTACGAAAATGCCATCCAAATGTCCTTGCACAGAAGTAGTCTATCCTCAGCCTAGAAATTGACTTGCATTGGACCTTGGTCTTGTGTTGTCTTTTTCTTCTCTCATTCTTCAAGACCAATAGACTTCTATTTTGAGTTTGTTTGAAGTTGCCTTTCTGTAGATTGACTTTGCTTTATTTTTCCAATCATACAAAGATGATATATAGGTCTGCCCTTAGCCTTTGCACATGGGATGGTGGTTTGAAAATATGTGACTTTTTGAATATCCATACGTTAAGCCATCCTTGAACCTAGTACAGCTGACCTTCTGATTCCTTTTGATCAGATGCTTCATGTGTAACACCCCAATTTCTCATTATTTTATTTTAATAGTATAATGATACACTATTTTTATTATACGAGTGTTAATATGTGGCCTAATTTCTTAAGTGTGTATTGTGTGTTTGTCTTAGTAATTGATTTAAATCATTAATATTAACTATAATTAACTTACGAAAATTAAAATAAAATAAAACATGTATATATATATATATATTTAAATAAATTAAAACAAGGAGTGAATTTGTGTGGCTACACTAATTGTTACCTTTAGCACTAGTAGAATGAAATAATAATAATAATAATAATAATAATAATAATAATAATAATAATAATAATAATAATAATAATAAATATAATAATAATAACCTAGGCTAGTACTAAGTATATATATATAAAGGAAAGCCTAGTGCTACGAAAACAGAGATTAGCACATATAGGTTCGGAGCCGCAAATTCCAATTCAAGTTACAATTCCAATTCCAAAACACGATCAGAGCAAAACAGCAGAAGTGCTATATCAATCTGTTACTTCTTGTAAGATTCACCATCTTTGCCTAGCTATTGCTGAATTGATTGATTAAAACTTTGTTTATAGTGCATTTTAGTTGTGCTTTTAAATTTATATCTCCTTTTATATTTTTCTCACTTTATTAAACATTGATTTGATATCTTGTTTATGATATATGATAATACCCACACATCACTTTTTATTAATTATTGATGGTAAACTCATAATTCTTATCCTCATAAAATTTCTTCCATACATCTATTGTATTTCTATATTTATATTTCCAGCAGTTCATACTGTTATAAACCTTCTATGTTCAGACTTGAAATGTATTTTGTGATGTGTGAAATTTCTTATGAGGAGATTATTTTGAGGCATAGAATCATATTCCCAGGTATGATGTTTTTGGGAATGCTACCTCCAGATTCCCAATCCATTTCCATGCTTTAAAGTAGATTATGGGTAGATTACATTCCTATTAATTAAAGTACCTAGGAATATTTTAGATTGCTAGAAGATGTCATTTTTATTTGTTTAATTATATAAATAACACCTAGTAAGAATAGTTTCTTAGAACTTTTACGAATATGAAACATGGAAATTTATATATTCAATTGGTCTATTGATTTAATAATGTCCTAAAAGAATTGATGGATACATGCTATAGATGTTGCATTATCTTGACAGCTTGCTGCTCGTTATTTTGCCAATTGACATTCAGTTCCTGAGAAAATTATCTTTACCTCTACTGTTTGTGGAGGAGAATAACCTTCAACTGAATTTGATTCGTATCATGTCAATTAAATTGTCGCTCAAGGTTACAAAATTTTTCTATTGACTTGGCTCTACATAAATTGTTATAAAATTGTGTAAATATTAACTGGACCACCGTGGCAGCATGATTGCTATTGATTGAGTCTACTTATTCTGATATTATTCTGTCTATTAATTTGTACTGTTTAGCTATATATATACATACGTTATATTTAATTCCTTTCTACCCTGTTTAGCTTTGAACAAAATCCAATTATAGTAACACGTATGTTGTAACGATATTAAATATATTTTTGGGTTATATTACAAATGGCAGATAACTTATTTATTTATTTAATTATTTTTAATAAAAATATTTATGTATCTATTGGAGTAAGTAATTAACGTGTATTTGGTTGTTGCGTTGATTTAGTTTCTTTCGCGGGCTAGTAGGGACGGTGGCTGGCGAAGACGCGACATAATAAATAAGCAGATCAGCGTTGTTGGGAAAAATCTTCAGCTAATGTAAGGGGTGAGATGAGGTTCGATTTTATGAATATAAAATAATGTGAGATGAACGGGAATACCGAAATTCCCAGATATTCATCCGGGGCTCACTACGTACGGTCGAGCCCTATTGAGCAATAATAATTAATTAAAATTATATGAATGGTAACAGTGAGGACTAAAATATAATTTAGCAACATAAAGAATTGTTGTGAATTTATTTATAGCAAGATTGCACGTTGAACGATTTTATGAAATGTGATGCTGATTGTTACTGTATGAATACTGTATATTGGAGTGTTCTTGCTATTTGATTGAAATCGTGAAATTATTTGGATGTGCTACCTGTTGATTTTTTTATTGCGATTGATAAGATTGGATTGTGTATTGTGAGTAGTGTAAACCAAATATTGGGATTGTATTGTGATTGTATTGTGATTGACTGATATATATATAATGATGAAAATTGGGAAGTCAAACTAAAATTTATTGAGTTGTGATGATCGAGTAAGTTTGAGATATGTGTTGTAGATTTTGGAGTTAGGATTATTTTGTCATCATATAGGGAGGGTCTGACAAACCTAGTGATTCGGGGAAGTACAACTGAATGAGCCTGATTGTGGAGGGCTACAGTCGAACTGTAAGGTAAGACTGATAGACCTTGGGGGTACATCTAGTGGGGAATTCCTAAGTGGATTAGTGGGTTATTCCCTAAGGCCGGGAACTATCGTGCAACACAAGAGTACCCCGACTGTCGCGTATATATGTCTCGGGTTGAGTTGAGGGGATCTATGAGGACTTGGCCATTGATGAATTGTCCGTCCACTCTTGTAGTGGCATAGTATCAGGCCTCCTAACCAAGTACTTCAGAGTAGAATGGTACCAAATGATGAGGTATAGAGTATAGGACATGCATAACATTTTATCCTTGTAACTGTTTTATTGTGATTGAATCGGATTAACCTTAGATATTATATTATTGAATGTTCTCTTTAATTGTACTGTTTGACTAATTGCGTGTTCTTCTCGTGTATTTTATACTGTTACATAATTTCGAAACTCACCCCTTGATGTTTGTGTTTGGCGTTTGCGATGGACGCAGACGAGCCGAAAGCTGCAGGTGAAGATTAACGCTCTTGAAGTGTAGGAAGCCGTATTATCTCGAAGACTTCTATTTTCTACCTTTTTGTTAAAGTCATTTTTGAACATAGTTTATTTTGGGAATTCCCGCTCTCATAGTGACATCGGGTTGGGACTACATTTACAATTATCATTAAACTGGTGTATGTGTGTTTCCAAATGGATTTTGTTAATTACTGTTATGATTACGTGATGCTCTTTGCCTTAATAAAAAAAAATGCTTGGAATTTTATATATTTATTTATTTGAAGGATTTCATTGTTTTAAAAATAAGAAAATTAAAATTTTTATTTAGGGTTTAGGGTGTCACATCATGTATTTATTTATTCATGCTATTTTGACTCCCTTTGATGAATTAAAAGCATTATTTCCGCGAGGATGGAAATTTCATCTTGAAGACCCATCCTCTCAAGGTTCTGTCCTATCCTCCAGCTTGAACACTTAATGAATAAACCCAGATTTTTCTCCCTTTTGATTTAATTGAAGATTAACCTGTTTTCTTATAATGATTCGCTCAAAAGCACAGATTAGTATTAACCACAATCATAATCTTTAAATAATTTTGTTATCATTAAAATCATTTGAGAGATTTTGTCTCAACAATCTCCCCCTTTTTGATGATGACAAAAATTATTTAGATTATGATTTTTAAATATGAAAACATGATGAGATTTAATGTTTATGCTCCCCCTGAATTAAGTGAGTAATCTTTTGTTTAAATTTTTTTTAAGTTTTAATAAAATATTACTCCCCCTGAATGTATGCCAGAAATATGAATCTAACAGAATAAAGAAAGTCCATAATGATATTTCAAACCAGTAATGTTGTAATGGCATAAACGTTAAACATGCATAGTCATTTTAAAACATCAAAACATTAATCAGCAAAGCAACAAAAACATCAAAACATCATAATCAGCAAAACATCAGCAGGACATCATAATCGTTCTCCCCCAGAATTATGGCAGCAGCAAAAAGTATAGGAGTTAGGTGGCTACTCGGAAGAGGACGGCTCATCAGAGGAGGACGAAGGGGAGGAAACAGGAACAACAAACGAAGGCATGGCAGGGAGCTCAGGAAGAGGAACATCAGGAGTAGCCGTATTAACCATATGTTTGGTAACCCATTCAAGAATAAGTCCAAATTGTGCAAACGAGTTCTGAAGGAGGTCGAAACGACGAATCAGTTTATGTTGATCCTTCCGGATGGTCTTCAGGAGCCTCATATGCTTATTGAGTTTCCGCTCCTTAGTATGTTGGCTAGGGCAAGAGTCCTTGGGATGATTGTTGACGCTGGAGCTCTTATTCTGCGAACTCCCAACATTGTCCTTAGAAGGTTGATCCTTTGTTGGCGCTAAAAATGAATCAAGAGAACAGAACCCAACAGGAACCTCAGGTAGAGGTTGGGGTTGTTCAGGAACAATGGCATCAACATGAGTTGAAAATGGAGCAGAAGTAGGAGGTATCAAAATATCTTCTTGCAAATCAGGAGGAAATTCCTCAGGCAAAGTCTCAGGAAGAGCTCTGAGGTGAGAAATGATGATATGTAAGATTGAGATCAAAGTAAAGTTCTTCACCGTCTTCCATGAGTGCACGAGGACCATTTTTTACAACATCCTCATGAGGAGGATCATTAGCTGATTGTGGCGGTGAACCTTCAATAGGCATATCTGAATGCGATGGCAGCGGAGGGGATTTTGGTGGAGAAGGAACAACAGTGGAATGAGGCGGAGAAGGAGTGGGTGCAGCTTCCACAATGGGCTCTTGAGGAAGTGGAGTGGGAGTATCCTCAGAAGGAGGTTGATCTGATGGTTGTTCGGGTGGAGCAGCAGTAGAGGAGGAACTTCTTGTTTTCCTTTTCTTTGAGGTGGTCGAGTCAGTAGGAGTTGTAGATGGCTGAAGATGCATCTGTTTAACATTTTTCATGGAGAATGTATTATTAAACTGCAGAGACGGTTCATCATCCAAAGGAACCTTGAAAAACTTTGAAAATCTTGGTTAAGATCATACCGTAAGGTGATGACCTACCCAAGATAGCTGCATTTAACATGAAGTTAAAAATGATATTTCCCAGATGAAGGGAAGAGCCAGTGATCAAATGATGAATGAGAAGAACATCCAATTCAGTCACTTTTTCAAAACTGCCAGCGCGTGGGACAATGCAGTGGACACAAATATTGTGTAGAATGCGACACAGTGGGAGGAGGTTTGAAGCCACGTGGGGTTTAGAGGGTTGGATAAAAATGTTAGCCAAAATAGAGGAGCGAGTGATTCGGCACTCAGAGTATCAAGGATTTGACACAAGGAGGTTGGAGTGATTTCCATGAGGACACCTTTCAGAATGATAGTGAACCCAAAGATCCCCTTAGACCAGTTTGAGGCAGCATAGAATGCCCTTACCAATCGAGGGTATTGAGGCTCATTGATCTTGAGAAATGAGGTCCAGCCCAACTGATCAAAAATCTCTTCAACATTAAAACCTCCTTCCTTCAAGTTAGCCAGATCAATAAGTTTGCCCTTTACCACAGATTTGTTGACCCATTTAGATAAGCAATTTGTTTCCTGGGCAACAGAATCAAAAAGCGAATTTTGACTAGATTTTTGTGAGGTTGAGGACTTTGTTCTTTTTGATGAGGATTTGGATTTTTTCGAAGTGGAGATTTTAGTAGGTGTTTTAATTGGTGGTGAACAAGGGGTTGGTTCAGTTGAAAGCGTTTGTTCTGAGTCTTCTGATTCCACAAGGTGAATAGTAGAGTCTTGATGAACAGATTTTCTAGATGAGAGAACTGCAGAAAGGATTCTGGAGGATCGTCTGGTTGGAGCAGAGGATTGAGTGGAGGATGAATGTTTGGATGGTTTGGGTGAAATGGAGGGGAGAGAGGTAGTGACAAAGGGTTCAATATTAGATAATGATGCTTGATTTTGAGTGGTGTTAGAGGTGTTTTCCTCAAGGTGATCAGACTTCGTACTGGAGTAATGATCTTCAACATCTTCATATTCTTGAGAGACGATTTTTCTTTTAGCAACAAACTTAGTTCCTGCCATAATTTTTGAAAGAGAAAACTAATTATGGGTTTAGAGGAAATGAGATGAAGAACAATGAGGAGAGTGAGGAAGATAATTTTATGGAGGATTCTGATGGAAGATAAAAGGAAAAAAAACGTTGGAGAGAGATGGAGGGTTAAAAAATAATGATGCAGTTTGCCTGGGAGGATGTAACATTGATTGATGAGACAAGGCGTGCAGGTGGGCGTGTGAAGCACGCGTGTTGGAAACGGCAGTTTCAGCCGTTGTAGCATTAAATGCTAGAGTGAATCATGGGGACGGCGCCACATGGACGGCCCAATGAGAAAGGAAGCGCGTGCACGCAAGGTCTGAGGCAATTAAATGGCAGAAACACCAAAATGGACTCTGTGTCCTCTCGGTTCTTTCCATCCTCTAAACTCTAGGCCTATTTTCGTTTTAAAATCAGATTTGATCTTTCACAGACAAACATTTAAAAAAAATAATAGAACAAACAAAAACAACAAAAAACAAAAATGATACAATGGATACAACAATTAATCAATTAATTTTTAAAAAATCAATGATGGAGAGTTTTTCCAAAATATTTTTAAACCAATCCTCTTGGAGAGGTTTGGTAAAAATATCTGCCAACTGATTTTCAGTATCAATGAAAATCAGTTCTATATCACCTTTTTGAACATGATCTCTTATAAAGTGGTGTTTGATTTCAATGTGCTTAGATCTAGAGTGTTGAATTGGATTTTTAGAAAGATTTATAGCACTTGTATTATCACAGAGGATGGGAATATTTGCGTACCTTAGAGAATAATCCTCTAGTTGGTTCTTGATCCACAGTAGTTGGGAGCAACATTGTGCAGCTGAGACGTATTCAACCTCTGTAGTTGATAGAGCAATGGTACATTGTTTTTTGCATGACCAACTTATTAGAGATTTACCAAGAAATTGGCAACCTCCACTTGTGCTCTTCCTTTCAACTTTGTCTCCCGCATAGTCAGCATCACAATAAGCTATGAGGTCAAGATTTGAACATTTTCCATACCATATTCCCAGATTGATTGTTCCAACAAGATATCTTAAGATCCTCTTAACTGCAGTAAGATGAGATTCTTTGGGAGAGGATTGAATTCTTGCACAAAGACCTACAGCAAAGACTATGTCCGGTCTACTTGCTGTCAAGTATAATAAGGATCCAATCATCCCTCTATATTCTTTCTCAGAAATTGGAGTTCCTTCATCATCTTTGTGAAGCATGGAGGATGGGTGCATAGGAGTTCCCATACTCTTAGCTGAACTCATGTTGTATTTGTTGAGAAGATCTTTAGTGTATTTTTCTTGTGAGATGAAGATGCCGTTTTTCAATTGCTTGATTTGTAATCCAAGAAAGAATTTCAATTCTCCCATCATGCTCATTTCGAATTCACTTTGCATGAGGTTGGCAAAATCTTCACACATCTTTTCGTTTGTAGACCCAAAGATTATATCATCAACATAAATTTGCACAATTAATAAATCCTTTTCAATATTTTTCTTGAAGAGTGTTGTATCTATCTATGCTCTTAAGAAACCATTGTCTTTTAAAAATGAGCTTAACCTCTCATACCAAGCTCGAGGAGCTTGCTTTAAACCGTAAAGAGCTTTTGAGAGTTTATATACATGATTGGGCTTCTTTTCATCCACAAATCCAGGAGGTTGTTTAACATATACCTCCTCATTTAGAAAACCATTTAAAAAAGCACTTTTGACATCCATTTGGTATAGTTTGATACCTTTTTGGGTGGCATATGCTAGGAGGATTCGTATAGCTTCAAGTCTAGCAACCGGTGCAAATGTGTCATCGTAGTCAATTCCCTCTTGTTGATTGTAGCCTTGAGCAACTAGCCTTGCTTTGTTTCTTATTACCTCTCCATCCTCATTCAGTTTGTTTCTGAAAATCCATTTTGTTCCAATGATGGATTTTTCAAGTGGAAGAGGTACAAGGTTCCATACCTTGTTTCTTTCAAACTGTGAGAGTTCTTCCATCATGGCTTCAACCCATGATTTGTCACAAATAGCTTGATCAATATTTTTGGGTTCAATTTGTGAAATCATGGCCATGGTAGCTGCATTTCCTCGTAGAGACTGTCTGGTTCTTACACCATCAGCCGCGTCTCCAATAATCAGATCTGGAGGATGATAAGTGACTGTCTTCCATCCTTGTGGAGGTTGCTGAGAGGTTGGATCAGATTCATCCTCTTCGTTTGGACTGGGTGCGTTGGAGGATGCAAGTTCATCTTCCTCAGATTTATCAATTTTTTCTAAGCACAAGTCATCAAACTCATAAAAAATAACATGCATGGATTCCTCTACAGTTTGAGTCCTAAGATTATATATTCTATAACCTTTAGACGAAGTGGAGTATCCTAAAAACAATCCTTTGTCAGATTTTGATTCAAACTTTCCCAAATTTTCTTTATTATTTAGGATGTAACAATAACACCCAAATATATGAAAATATGAGATGTTTGGTTTTCTTTCTTTCCATAGTTCATATGGAGTTTTGTTTAAAATCTTTCTAATGGATACACGATTTAAAACATAACAAGCGGTATTAATTGCTTCAGCCCAAAAATATTTTTCAATGTTGGCTTCATTCAAGATAGTTCTAGCCATTTCTTGCAAAGTTCTATTTTTCCTCTCAAGAACTCCATTTTGTTGAGGGGTTCTTGGGCAAGAAAAATTGTGAGAAATACCATTTTCATCAAAAAGATTTTTGAAAGATTCATTTTCAAATTCACCTCCATGGTCACTTCTTACGGAGATAATTTTTGATCCCTTTTCATTTTGGATCTTTTTACAAAAATAATGAAAAGCCTCAAAGGCATCATTTTTATGTTTTAAAAATAAGACCCAAGTAAAACGTGAAATGTCATCAACAATTACAAATCCGTACCTTTTTCCACTAAGGCTAGGAGTTTTAATGGGACCAAAAAGATCAATATGAAGTAGCTCAAGAGGATGGTTTGTGGAAACAATATTTTTAGAATGAAAGCTACTTTTAACTTGTTTTCCTTTGGCACAAGCTTCACAAATTTTGTCCTTTTCAAAATTAATTTTTCGAAGGCCTTTGACTAATTCTAATTTAGACAATTTAGAAATAGTGTTTAAACTTGTATGACCAGCTCGTTTGTGCCATACCCATTTATCCTTTTCAATGGATACAAAACAAGATTCAGTAGGCAAGTCATCAAGATATAGCTCATATAAATTCTTTTTTCTAAAACCGGAAAAGAAAACTCTACCCGAGGATGAGTGTTTAACCTCGCATAGATTGGGTTTAAAAATAACTTCAAAACCACTATCACAAAGTTGACTAATGCTAAACAAGTTATGTTTTAAACCATCCACATATTGAACATTTTCAATTTTGACAGAATTTTTATTACCAATGATACCGGTACCTTTTATTTGAGCTTTATCATTATTTCCGAATGTGACCGATCCTCCATCCTTTATTTCCAATGAAATAAAGCAATGCCTATCCCCTTTCACATGCCTTGAGCAGCCACTGTCCAAGAACCAAGGCTTTCTATTGTTGATCAGTGGATGTACCGGTGTTTGAGTTTAATAGTGACTTAGGTACCCATATAGAAGTGGGTCCTTGTTGGTTAGTTCGTCCTCTTGTGAGGAATTTTCTTTTGTGATAACAAATAGAATCGTGATGCCCATGTTTACCACATAATGAACATCCTTTCTTAATGTTATCTGCCCTTTTCTTCGCATAACATCTTTTGAAAGTATGTCCAAGTTTTTTGCAAAAGGTGCATCTTGGCCTATCCTCTTGTTTCTTTGGAATAAAAAAATTTTCATAGATTTTTTGTATTTGAGAACTTTTAAATCCAATAGCAGCTTTGTCAAAGATTCCAGATTGTGATCCCATAATCTTTTGAAAAGTGTTAGTGGATTTAACAAAGTTGGTAAGATCATTTTTGAGTTCTTCAATCTCTATTTTCAAAATTTCCTTTTCTGAATCCTCTTCTGGAGGATGAGTTTTGACATTTCTTTTGTTTACAATAGATAGTTATTCAGACAACTTCTCATGAGATAACTGCAAGTCTAGAATGGTTTGTTCATATTTTTTATTCTTAACTTGAAGCTCCTCATTTAACTTCTTTATTTCATAAAGTTGGTTTTTATGAAAGCCACATTTATGAGACAAAGTGTTTGAGTCATTCAAAAGATTGTCAAATTCTATTTCTAATTGTTCACAATTAGGACAAAGTTCAGATATGATTACCTTTTCAGTTTCTGAGTTCGTCATGAGACAGAGGTTGGCCTCTTCTTCCTTTTCTTGCTCCGAGGATGAGTCATCACTATCATCCCACGTGATCATCATAGATTTGTTTTTGTAGGGAAATCTTCTTGAGTTCTTTTTGTTCAGAGGACACTTAGTTTTGTAGTGACCCAGCTTGTTGCATCCAAAGCAAGTAATCTGACTTTTATCAGTTTTTTCTTTTTGAAGAGATCTTTTTTCCTGTCCTCTACGATTTATCATCCTCTGGATTCTTCTAGAAATTAGAGCAAGTTCATTCTCTTCCTCAGATAGAGGATACTTTGCACTTTCCTTCTTTGTGGCTTCTTCAGTCCTCTTGGAGGATGAGCTTTCTGTTTGACTTGATTTTAGAGCTATCATTTTTCCCTTTTTGTTTGGTTTGTCAGCCACCAACAGAGGTTCATGAGCTCTTAGAGTTCCAACCAGGTCCTCTAGTTTCATGTTGGCCAAGTCTCTTGCTTCTGTGATGGTAGTCACCATTGGCCTCCATTCTTTTGGTAAACTCCTTAAGATTTTTCTTATCCTCTCTTGAACAGAATAAACCTTTCCAAGAGATCTCAAGCTGTTAAGTATGATTGTCAGCCTTGAGAACATTTCATCAATCGTTTCATCCTCCTTCATCTCAAATAACTCGAATTCTCTTACTCCCATGTCAATCCTTGCTTCCTTTACGTGGCTTGATCCTTCATGACGAATCTTTAGAGTGTCCCAAAGTTCCTTGGCGTTTTTGCATTCTTCAACTCTATCGTATTCTTCCCTGCTCAAAGCACATGTTAGAAATAAATGAGCTTTAGAGTTTAGGAGTACCTTAGCATTTTCATCAGCCGTCCACTGTGCTTGAGGTTTCTCGTTGGAGGTTGCATCTGTGTTGTTGATTCTGATGACATGATCCCCGTTCTCAACTACAGACCACATGTTGTTATCTTGTGATATGAGAAACAATCTCATCTTACCTTTTCAGTGGTAGTAATTTGTACCATCAAAGTAGGGAGGTCTAGTGGAGGATCCTCCTTCAGGAACATACTTAGCTTTTGACATTTTTTCTTTTGATCTTTTTCTCTTACACTGTTAGATGTAATATTTCTAGAGAACCTTGCTCTGATGCCAATTGATGGAGCTAAATATCACTAGAAGGGGGGGTTGAATAGGGATTTTGGCGTTTAAAAAATTATTTTAACGAGTTTATGAATTTCTGTCCTCTCTGAGAGGATGCGAACTGGAGGATGGAAATTCAAACGTTTAATCAAGAACAGAATAAATGCAAGAAGAGTATAAAGAGATAGACACACAACTTTTATACTGGTTCACCCAAAGATGGCTACGTCCAGTCCTCACACTCTTGTGAGATTTCACTAAAGATCAATCAGATCAACCTCTCACCGAGGATGATTACACTTTGTGTATTCTCAAGCTTCACCAAGCTTACAATCAAGTTTCAAATATTTTCAAGTACAACTTACTTGAAAATTTACAGAGTGATATGAGTATGATTTCTTTCTCTTTACTTAAACACTTTCTAAAAAGATATTTCAAAGATCTAGTGTATGAATGTAGAAAGTGTAAAGAGAGGATGACTATTGCTTATGATAGACTAAGATTTTGTTCTTTTTTCTGCAATGTTGTGGTGTGTTGATGATGAATAGCTTGCTGCCTTTTATAGAGGTCTTGTGATGTTCTTTCCATGTGACAAGCTTTTGTGACCGTTTGAAATCACTTCAAAACAAACCATGGTCTTTCATCATATTTACGAAAAAGCCATCTAGCTGTCCTTGGACAGAAGCAGTCTATCCTCAACCTAGAAATTGACTTGCATTTGACCTTCTCTCATTCTTCAAGACCAGTAGACTTCTATTTTGAGTTTGTTTGAAGTTGCCTTTCTGTAGATTGACTTTGCTTTATTTTTCCAATCATACAAAGATGATATATAGGTCTGCCCTTAGCCTTTGCACATGGGATGGTGGTTTGCAAACATGTGACTTTTTGAATATCCATACGTTAAGCCATCCTTGAACCTAGTTCAGCTGGCCTTCTGATTCCTTTTGATCAGATGCTTCATGTATTTATTTATTCATGCTATTTTGACTCCCTTTGATGAATTAAAAGCATTATTTCCGCGAGGATGGAAATTTCATCTTGAAGACCCATCCTCTCAAGGTTCTGTCCTATCCTCCAGCTTGAACACTTAATGAATAAACCCATATTTTTCTCCCTTTTGATTTAATTGAAGATTAACCTGTTTTCTTATAATGATTCACTCAAAAGCACAGATTAGTATTAACCACAATCATAATCTTTAAATAATTTTGTTATCATTAAAATCATTTGAGAGATTTTGTCTCAACAACACCTAGATACTTCTCGAACCTTGAATTTTAGTATAAAGTCGACATCTTTACTATAAAAATCTAAACTTTCAACTTCAAAACTTAAGATCGTAACTTTGTTCTTAATGTCAATATTTCTCATTCAAACCTTTTTTATATATAAGATTTGAACTCTTAAGTTTTAAATATGAAATTATTCTCAAAATCATAAAGTTTGAAAGTTTGCTTCTCAAAGTAAAATTTCTTCATAAAAATTGAAAATTTAATATTAAAGACTAAAATTGTTTTTGTTCTAACAATAAATATGGAAACTTTGTTTTCACCAAAATTTCCAAATCCAAATCTAATTTAAAACACCTTAAATAATCAAGGACAACAACTCATATGGTTTCAAACTTTAAACGATTCCAAATTTTAATTTATACCACCATTAAAAATCACAAGAGAACTTTTTCCTAACTTCTTTAAAGTTCATAAAATTTCTACTAAAATACTTTTGAATTAAAACAAACCACAACAATTCATTTACCACTTTATTTCAAAAAATTTGTCATGACCTTTTTGTTTTTATCTCTTTCCTTAAAACTTTCAACCCAACAAACATAAAATATTTAGAGTTCTCCTCACCGCTAACTCGGTGTCAACAATCTCGATTCACTTTCGAGATTCAAGGAGCTAACTACATAAACATAGGGATTTATAAAATTTACTTCAAGGATACATTACTCAAGAAACTAATCAATTTCTTTTTTTTTTGTCAATCACTCACTTACTTTAAAATCCTCATTTCACAACTTTGAGTTTTTTTTATAAAAAAAAAATGTATCACTTTGGTCCCCAAACACCTTAACATCTAGTTGTCATTTTAATTAAAAAAAACATAACCAAACACACTTGCAAAAATCTTCTTAACTTTACTAACTTAAACCCTTTAATAAAATTTCTATTGTCAGTTCAAACTCATTTGTTTGAAAACAACTCATTACGTTACTCAAACACATACAAAAATCAAATTATCACATTATGACACACCACATTTGGTCTTACTAAATTTTTTGGGGGATTGGTTTCATTTTTTGTTATTCAAGTTATTAACTCCTCTAATTTTAATATTAGCAAATCCCCAAAGCAACAAAACACACTTTCCTTTTACTCCCTTACTTAGGGTTTTTTATTTTTGAAAAAAAAAAGTTGAAAATGTTTCCTTTGACTTCCTAAACATTAATAACAACCATAGTAGTGATAAACAAGCAAGATTAAAGCTCAAAATGTAAAAAAAAAAATCACTTTTTCCCCCTATATATGCATGCTTACGGGTTTGAGAGAAAAGAGGGAAGAAATAGCTACCTCAACTATTGATCCTTAGCTCTTTGCATTCCTTTCAAGTAGTGAAACAACTTTGTAGTTGAAGGATTTGTGATTGGCAGCTTCCTTGAAGCTCAAAAATGGAGGAGAAGATTTGGGTTTGGAGAGAAATGAGAGAAGATGTTTTTGAAGAATTAAAGAAAGAGATAGTAAAATGATGATGATGGCCATGAAGTGCTTTTATAGGGAGGGGGAAATGTATTTTTTTTTTCTCCTTCCCTTAATTAATCTACTATCTCAATTCCAAATTAATCTCTAAATATTTCTAAACACAAAAATTAATCACATAAATTTAATCCTAAAATCTCACAATATCGTTTATGACACTTAGTCATAATCACATCACATCACTCACTTCTAGATCTACTTTAGTAAAAATATCTAGATATTTTGTGACTTTAAGTCACATAATCTCGTTCAGTCTCCGAGTTCGTTCTTAAACGAGTCGCATTTTGTTCACAGATAAATTTATCGGTAACTTAAATTTTTTATAATAAATCTACAAATTAAAGCATTATAAAATTTCGTGAATAAATTTTATCCAACGAAATTTTTGTTCCTTAAGTTAGAAAAATATAACGAGACCAAATTCTCATTATAGTCGATATATAAAACACTTGATTAAATTTTGGTGCCATACGGAGTTTGTCAAAATTTAAACAGCGGGTATATCTTGCCTGTTTTTAAAAAGCTCAGTAGAAAATTATTTTTGAAATTTCAACAATGCCAAGACAATCACATAGTCATTTAATAACAAGGAAACATCCAATTTTTTTTTTCATATATTAATTTGCAAGTCAAACACTTACAACAATTTTACAAACAGACAATGAAAACGGTAAATAGACAAAGTAATAAACAACATAAGACATAATTAAATAGTAAGCCCCTAATTCTTGTTATAAATAAATTACGGGTTTTACAGTTATTCTGTGTTATCTAAATTAAATAAGCTAAATATAAAAACTTCATGAATTACATTTGTTTCCTAACGTAACTCAGCATCATTGTCTTTGATGATTTCAAGTTAAGTTTTTATCAAAATATTTTAGATCTAAAAGGGGTGGAGATGTTCTGCCACTAAGCATAAAGATTTTATTGCCATGCCCTGCTTAAAATGCAAAGCTGGTGTAAAATGGTAACTTCCTAAATAATAATTGTAATTATTTTTTTGAAAATTCTTTCATAACTTAAATTGTTCATGTGTGATGTTGTTCTATTGGTAACTAATTCTAAAAATCATATATTTAATAATGATACGCTGACATAATTGATTATAAAAAGATAAGGTGAGGTTATCTCAATATTCACCCTTTTGACAAATTTTTTCCTCGAGTTAGTTGTTTGTATTTTTATAAAGACTTCATAGAGGTAACAGAGGATCGTTTCTTGCTGGTGAGAAATAAGTTATAAGACAAATGGCCACTTACACCTATGCGTTCATTATTTCACTTTTTCCGAAGTCTATAAAGATCAACCACAAATGGCCACTCATGACTCACTAAACGTTCTTATTGTATGTTTTATATGGTAGATCAAGATATATTCTCAAATTAATTTTTTGTTGAGACTGTTGGTTTCATTTTGTGTTTGCTTCGGTTTCCCGTGAGTGTTAGGGGAATCGGTGGCGGAGCTTTTTAGGACGTAGCCACGTCCACCAAATTTTTTTAATAATTTTTTAAAAATATTACTATTTTTAATTTATTTATGTAAGATATTTTATTTGTTACAAATAATATTTAAAAAAATACTATTACTCTTATTTTATTTATTTACAAGAGACATTTGAGTTATAATTTTGTCAACAAGATAAAATTTTATATTTGCACTTTCTGTACCCAAATTCAAAAATTACATTTCTAATTCCATTAAACATTCTTCTTTGTCTTCTCATAGATGAATATAAGGGGTGTTCTCAACGTCAAAGGTATAATTGTGATCTGACATATAATTTGAAGGAAACTTTTACAGATAAATTTGATTGAATGTACAGTAGTTAAATTGTATATAAAAAAATATTTATGTTAAAAAATTGAAAAATGAATAATTATTAATTGTGGAAAGTTGTGAAAACCAAATTATATAAGTTTATAGGATAGTTGTGATTTAATATATGTTAATCGGTGATAAATTTCAACTAGAGATAACATGACATATGTTAATAAATATGCTAATTAATATAAATATTGTGGTCTATGTTGTTGGAATTTTGGGATCTATAATCGATGTATTTTATGAGTAGAATAGTTTTTATGAGTTGAATTGTGTTTGTTGGGTTATCGTTGTCGAAATGTATATTTGAGTCTAATATGTGAAGATGACATGCTATATGTGCATCTTTTCTTTTTACACGAATTAACTTAATCAAATGACATGCATCATGTAGATTGTTTCATATAGATCTCTGATATTGTAGAACAACTGCAAAAACTTCTTGCCACTCAATCACATGCAATGTCTGCCACCTCTTCTAAAGGTTTGAACTCCTCTTGTATGTCAGATATATCTCATTTCATATGGATTCCTGATTCTGGAGCATCTCACCATATGACATATGATGATAAATCTTTTGTGATAACTTGTCTTCTTCTGATGTTTATTATATTCCTAATCTCACTTTGAGTCTTGCTTCTGTTAGCCAAATATGTGATTTCGGTTATTCAGTTATATTTTCTTCCACTTCTTGTTGTGTGCGGGTGTCACGACCCGAAAACTAAACGCCGTGACCGACGCACAAGCTATACTTTTAGCCTGGCAAGCCTACTCACTGACTTAAAAATCAAGCAACTAAATGCTCTCAATAACCATTTAAAATATATATATATATATATATATATAAAATTTTCACGAAATTTGGACAGAGTATTCTCTATAACTTCAACATTCCCAAATTTATAAAATCCCAGTTTACAGTCTCGACTCAGTCATAATTCAACGAGAATAATCTAAATATTTAATACATTTCCCAAAAACTTTCTAGACTTCAATAGCTGCAAAATACATTACCACTCAACAGACTTTCCAAAAAAATGGTCCTCGATCCAAGAGGTCTACCAAAAAAATATACGACCGAGACTTTAGCCTACTATTAGCTTGCTACTCAGCTGCCTGTGAATCTGAAAAAAATAAACAACATGAAGGAGTAAGTCATAAAGACTTAGTGAAGAGAAAACAATCACCATCAACTAGAAGGGAAACACAAAAAGGCACGAATAACTATTTTACAACCTTGAGATGCTTATGTTATACACATAATAAAATCATCTAAATTTATAATTTAACCGTTCGCTTAGAAATATTAAAAACTCAATTGTTAGTGAAGCGAAATCAAAATGAATAACATTAAAATCATCATAGAAAATCAAACAAGTAAAAATACTAATTATTGAGAATCAAGAGGCGGCTTCATCTCATTGATAGCCCTTTCCTCCTAAGGGTGGCCTTTCCCTTAGGGGTGGCTCCATCTAACGGATAGCCCTCTCCTCTCAACCCGCAACGCATCATCATGCATCAATTATGGAGCTTACATCTCGTTGATAGCCCTCTCCTCCTACAGATGACATTTCTCATAGGGGCGGCTCCATCTAACGGGTAACTCTCCCTAATCAAAACTAGGTAACTAGGTGCACCTATCGCCGTTAACGTTTTCATAATTATAACAACGACTTCAAAAAAAAAAAACACGCTTAAAAATCATTTCTCATTTCATCGCTATTCATGGAAAACATATCCAATCGCGTAACAATTTAATATTTAAATACTTTTAACTTATACGTAAATCAAACTAATAACATATTATATAACAAATACCATTAAAATAAATAAATGATGAAATCCAGATAAATTTCAAAGGTTGTGTTCCCCAAATTTTTAAATAAACACTTTAACATAGAAAACGAGTAAAATAATAATTATAGCATTATAAAAATAAATGACGATGACCGTTGTCAACTCACAACTATGGAGAACCGGCTACGTTTGTTCTCCAACAACTTCCAGAGTAGCCGGCAGGACCTCAGCTAACAGATTTGAGTATCAAAAATATTCTCAAGACTTTAGAAAAGTTATTCTAAAGTTTAGCTAACTGTAGGAAACCATAAAAATTCATTAAATCTACTCTAAGCACAAAATAAGATTTTTAAACAAAACTACATTTCCTAGAGATTTATTATTAGCATAAGAGTTGTGTATTTACCTCAAAGAGTCTCAATAAACAACTCTCAAGAGATGGGTACCTCCTCCTTCCTTAGAGCATAAACCCTAACTCAAAATCATAACCAAGAGAAATTGTAGGAGTATGAGAAATTATACTCTTAGGGATATTAAATTCCTTTTAAGGGTTTAAGTGTTGTTGAGTGAGAAGAAAAGAAAAGAAAAAAAAATGAAATTGGGGTGAGGGTGGAAAGTAACCGAGAGGGAAAAAGAAGAAGGTGGAGGAAAGAGTGAGATGGAAAAAGAAAGAAAGTGGAGGGTTGGAGTTGGTTTTAATTTATTTAATAATAATAATAATATTAAATTTAAATAAAAAAAAATAAATGAAACGGAGCGTTTCAATCTCCTCCCCTTAAGAAAAATTCGTCCTCGAATTTATTTGATTTGTTTCTCTCTACTACTGACCTTAAGTTTCAAATAAGTGTGGGTACTTTGCACGTATGACTTCTTCGGTTTCCCAAGTTGTTTCTTCTCCGGATGGACCACGCCAAAGGACTTTTACTGAAGCAATATCTTTTGAGCGTAAACGTCTCACTTGGCGATCTAATATAGCTACCGGATGTTCAATGTATGATAAACTCTCATCTAACTGCACATCTTCATGATTAATCACATGAGAAGGGTCATTAAGATACTTCCGAAGTATCGATATATGAAGGACCGGATGAACTCCCGAGAGATCCGGTGGAAGTGCCAAGCGATACGCTACCGGTCTAACCCTTTCTAAAATTTCAAATGGTCCAATGAACCTTGGACTTAGTTTCCCCTTTTTACCAAACCGCAAAACTCCTTTCATTGGTGAAACTCGTAGGAATGCATGTTCTCCCACTGAAAAATCTAAGGGACGACGCCGCTTATCAGAATAAGATTTTTGTCTACTTTGAGCTGTCACTAAGCGATCCCGAATCAATTTAACTTTTTCAATGGCATCTTGAATCAACTCTGGACCGATTAGTTTAGCTTCTCCAACTTCAAACCATCCTATCGGAGACCTACACCGTCTTCCATACAAAGCCTCAAACGGAGCCATCTGAATACTAGATTGATAACTATTATTGTATGCAAATTCCATCAAGGGCAAATGTTGATCCCAACTACCCCCAAGATCCAGAACACAAGCACGAAGCATATCTTCCAATATCTGTATAGTCCTTTCAGACTGGCCATCTGTCTGAGGATGATAAGTCGTGCTAAGCTTCAAACGAGTTCCTAATGAAGTTTGGAAGGACTTCCAAAATTGAGCAGTAAATTGAGTCCCACGGTTAGAAATAATAGACATCGGTACACCATGCAAAGAGACAATTTCATCTAAATAAAGTTTAGCATATTGAGATGCAGTATAAGTAGTCTTCACTGGAAAGAAATGTGCAGATTTGGTCAACTGATCTATAATCACCCACATCGAGTCATACCCCTTTTGGGTTCGTGGCAATCCTGTGACAAAATCCATAGCGATGCCTTCCCATTTCCATTCAGGTATTTCAACAGGTTGAAGTAACCCCGTAGGCTTTTGGTGATCAGCCTTTACTTGTTGACACACTAAACACTTCGAGACAAAATCTGCTACGTCTCTCTTCATCCCTTCCCACCAATACAACTCTCTCAAGTCTTGATACATCTTATTAGAACTTGGGTGAATAGTATAAGAAGAATGATGAGCCTCCTCTAAAATTTTCCTTCTCAAGCCACCAACATTTCGAACACACAATCGAGACTTCAACCTCAACACACCATCAGAATCAACCGAAAAGTATGAAATTTTACCATTTTGAACATTATTTACCATATTCACCAAGTATAGGTCTTGACTTTGAGCTTCTGTGACATCATCAACTATGGTTGGATGAATTTGTACATGGGCTAAAAATAGCCTCGAATGATCAAGTTCAAATTGAATTCCACTTTCAACAATTTCTTAAAATTCTTTAACTATTAGCCTCTTTACTTCTGCTATATGAGCGAAACTGCCCATGGATTTCCAACTCAAAGCATTCATAAGAACATTTGCCTTCCCTGGGTGGTATAAGATTGTGCAATCATAATCTTTCAAGAGTTCCATCCATCTTCTTTGTCTTAAATTTAAATCTCGTTGTTGAAATATATACTTAAGACTCTTATGATCGGTATAAATCTCACAAGTTTCACCATATAGATAGGGCCTCCAAATCTTAAGAGCAAAAATTACTGTAGCAATTTCCAAATCATGTGTAGGATAGTTTACCGCGTGCCTCTTGAGTTGTCTAGATGCATAGGCAATAACCTTACCTTGTTGCATAAGTACACAACCGAGACCAACTCTAGAAGCATCACAATAAACCGCATAGCTTTCACCACCTATGGGTAATGCCAAAATAGGTGCTGACATCAAATACTCCTTCAATTTTTGAAAGCATTCCTCACATGCATCAGTTCATTGGAACTCAACTTCCTTCTGGGTCAACCTAGTCAACGAAGATGCAATTTCTGAGAAATCCTTCACAAAACGTCGATAATAACCAGCTTAACCAAGAAAACTCCGAATCTCGTTTACCGTGGTAGGTCTGGGCCAACTCTACACGGCTTCCACCTTACTTGGATCAACACTTATTCCACTCTTAGACACAACATGACCTAAAAATGTTACACTATCCAGCCAAAACTGACATTTAGGAAATTTGGCATATAATTGTTTATCTCTTAAAGTTTGCAAAACAACCTCAAATGTCGCTCGTGTTCTTCTTTACTCTTGGAATAAACAAGGATATCATCAATAAACACAATCACGAATTGATCCAAGAATGGTTTAAAAACGCGATTCATCAAATCCATAAAAGCTGCCGGGGCATTAGTAAGTCCAAAGGACATAACCAGGAATTCATAATGTCCACAACGGAAAGCTGTCTTCGTTATGTCGTCCTTTTTTATCTTCAACTAGTGATACCCCGACCACAAATTGTAATACCCTTAATTTTTTTAAATGTACCTTTTGTATTTTGAAGGTGTGGGTGGTGGTGATTTTTACTTGGTGTGATTGATGTGTTTATGGGTAATATTATGAATATGAAAATTTGCCTTATGTTTGGGGATATGGAGTTTTGAATAAATACAATTTATGTGTGGATTTTGATTTGGTGTGAAATGAATTGATGAGATTGGTGTATATGGTGATTGAATTTCGTGTGATTTGAGGAATTATATGCGTTGAGTATGCTCTGTGTTAAATTTGCAAATCATTAATGTTAAATGAGCATTAAAAATGGGGAATCTTTTAATCGCCGCATTTACTTAATGATTGTGGTGTCGAGAGTCAGAGTATACTCATGCATTTCATAGTACATGGTGATCGGATGGGCCATGGTGATAGTGTTGACCGGATGGGCCACGGGATGATTCCATGTGAATTGTTGGTTCATCTCATCCTTATGGGGGATGATTCCATGTGAATTGTTGGTTCATCTTACCCTTATCAGGAATCCAAACCTGGATAAAATCTTCTCATACAGACTATCTGATCATAGGAAGTGCAAATGATCCTCTAAAAACCATATCCGCTTTTAAAGAAACAACTATGTTTGGACTACTATCTGGAATTGAACTAACAACTATAAATGAAACTCTATCAGATGATGGATGGATAATGGCTATGCAAGAAGAGTTCAATCAATTCAAAAAAAAAAAATGACGTATGGGATCTTGTCCCCAAGCCTAAAGAAAAGAAGTTAAATGAAACCAAATGGGTTTTCAGAAACAAACTGAATGAGAAATGTGAATTGGTTAGAAATAAAGCTAGACTTGTAGCTCAAGGATAAAGTCAATAGGAAGGTATTCATTACACTCAAACTTTCACCCATGTGGCAAGGTTGAAGGCTATTAGCATTTTCTTTCATTTGCAGTACTTAATAAAATCATTTTATTTCAAATGGATGTGAAAAAGTCTTTCTTAAATGGTTACATAAATGAAAAATTGTATGTCAAACAACCTTCTAGCTTTGAAGATAATGAATTTCCAGATTCTGTTTTCAAATTATGGAAATCTTTAAATGGTCTGAAACAGGCTCCAAGAGCTTGGTATGATAGACTAAGCAACTTCCTATTAAAGAATGATTTGGAAAGATACCAGGTTGACACTACTTTATTTGGAAAATCATCTAAGAATGACCTTCTCATTGTTCAAATCTATGTTGATGGTATCATTTTTGGTTCCACTAACGGCAAACTCTTCCAAGCGTTAGTTTTGAAAGAGATTCGCAGTGGTTCTAAGATAGGGTATACAAATTTATTTATTTTTAACTATAAGGTTCAAGACGTCAAACTCATACTTACACAAAATGCTTGCATAAAAATTTTCAATTAAAAATCCTTTAATATCGAATATAGTTGAGGTTTATTAAATAAAAATTTATGACATAAAAACACGTTCTAAACTTAGAGACAATTAATTTCTACATCCGAATAAAAGATAAAAATAACACAATTGATCGATCGAATTTACAAAAATCTAAATTAGTTCATAACTCAACAAAATACGACAAATTACTCCCACCCAGTATCACCTACCAGGGCGTGGATCACCAACCGATAACCTGAAATGACTGCACACTCTCGCAAGCGCCAAACACAAGCAACGAGGGGTGAGCTTCAAAAATATGTAATAGTATAAAATAATTGAGAAGAACACGTAAAATATATTCAACACCGTATCATATCAAATCACAATTAACAAGAATATTCAAGGTAAAACATTGATACAATCCACAACATCTAGTAAGTAAACACACAAATCAAGTAATGTTATGCATGCTCTTATACTCTAGACTCATCCTCTTTCTTTGGTACCATTCTTACTCTGAAGTACTTGGTTAGGAGGCTTGATACTATGCCACCACGCAAGTGGACGGACAATTCAATTTGGCCGTGTCCTCATAGATCCCCTCAACTCAACCCGAGACACATATACGCGACAGTCGGGGTACTCTTGTGTTGCACGGTAGTTCCCGACCTTAGGGAATAACCCACTAATCCACTTAGGAATTCCCCACTAGATGTACGCCCAAGGTCTATCAGTCTTACCTTACAGCTCGACTGTAGCTCTCCACGATCAGGCTGATTCAGTTGTACTTCCCCGAATCACTAGGTTTGTCAGACCCTCCCTATATGATGACAAAATAATCCTAACTCCAAGTCTACAACACATATCTCAGACTTACTCGATCATCACAACTCAATAAGTTTCAGTTTGACTTCACAGTACTCATCATTATATATATATATATATAATGCATATAACAACTCAAAGACATGTAATCACTTTGAAATCAAGAACTAATTTACAAAACCATATTGGAAGGGATAAATTATATCTTGTATTCCAGACTCACAATTTTTTTTTAAACAATCAACATTTATAGTGTATGCCATTTATAATTTATAATTAAATCATTTAGAAAAATCATAACCAAATAAGCAAAGAAAATTAAAGTGAATGATGAGCATATTACCTCATGACAAGACACATATACATTGAAATAACTCAAATAACATAAGGGTGGACATTTTGTCTAATTAACCAAAATAAAGTGAACAAATATTCATAGTAATAATGATGAGTTATTCTCTCCTATTTGTATTGACAGTGAGTCATCGGGTTGATCAATCCCTTCTACTCATGTAGTCAATTACTCGAGGTAATAATAACTAAAAATAATTGGGTTCAAACATAGATAATTAGAAAAGAATTTTAACGTGGTTGTAGTGTGGGAAGACATCTTCACATCTCCCACATCTTTCAACACAGTTAAACTCCTTTTAACTTCACCATTTTATTAAAAAAAAGAAAAAAAAATTAGCAACTTGTACGTGTACATAAATACTTATAATAAACATATAATACGGCAATTAAAATTTATTGTTGTTTAATCATAGTCATAAAACAAAGAAAATAGTACTTTGTGCTCAACTCAATAAGCTAAATTATAAGGCAATAATTTAAAAATATCGTCAACCGGAACTCAATCACACCATTAGATAATTATAATTATTCCTATGCCAAAAATAGCTAGCAACCCTGTTTATTTCACTTATAAAACAATTTAATTATAATCTATATTTCAATTTTTTTTTACCTCAATTAAATATTCAAAATAATATGTCAAGTAAAGGATAGTCAAATCAACTAGTGATGATGAACTTAATTTACTTAATTGCCTAATACAATGAGTAACAACAATAGAAATGACACTTATATTAAACTTAATCAACAATAAAAAACAAAATTCAATTATCCCACTTTTAAACACTCCTAACAACTCTAGACTCTATACACAAATTCCATCCAAAACCATTTAGAAAACCTAAAATACAAACAATTTTATATTCACAAAATCAAAACACATTGATATAACTTATCTGACAAACTGGGACCATGATTCTAAGTTTACTTCACAATTCAATGATGATTCTAAACATGTAGCATATTGTCATAGCAGACCATCTACTCTAAATTTATCACTATTAAATTTATTTATTTTTTTGAATTAACCCATATAACTTAATGCAAATTGAAACAAATATTTTTCAAGTAGTAGATAAGACAAGTAACTATTTGCTAGACGGTAGTATAACACATTATCAAACTAAAATGACTCAAACAGTGCATAAACCATGTTCAAATTTAAACTATATTTTAGAAAATTGAATTGCACTTTTTTTTTTGTTTAATCAGTAAGATATATTAATAAAATTAACCTTGCATAAGAAGTGCTAGATCAACCATTGAATATAAGGTTTTTGTAACACCCCAAATTTTATAATAAACTATTTTAATAATGAAATATGATTTTAAATAATTAATTTGGTGTTAAAATTATTTTAGAATACATGTGATAAATTTCGTGATTAGTTGCGTTATATGGGTGCTTTAGATGATGTGCTACTATTATACATATTGGACTACATAAGTAATCTAAATAACAAATATTATATTTTATATATTTTTCTAAATAGTATTTTAGTGTAATATTTTAAAGAATAAGATTTTAGAAGATTTTACGTGTATATACTTATACCAAATTAATGTAATATTTTTCTGTGCGTTTGACTGATATTAAGTATGCACATAGTTATATTTCAATTATCTATAACTATTTTCTATTTTTAGTTATTTATTTTATAAATAATTATCTCGGAATAGTAGTGATATATTGTGTTTGATTTCCTTTATTTTTATATACTTGTTATGACATTGTGATTTTATATATATTTATTATGATATAGTAATTAATATAGAGTGTTGATGTTATATTTATTTATTTTATAATTTTGACTATTCTCTAATGATGGTAGTATTTTAATGTGAATATTTTATAAAATAAGTATAATTATAGTAATTATTTTGAATATGAGTCTTGGTTATTAATGTATTTTAAAAGATTAA
>JBBPBQ010000002.1:35967424-36071493 GCA_037974755.1 Cicer yamashitae | reverse complement strand
CTAATGATGGTAGTATTTTAATGTGAATATTTTATAAAATAAGTATAATTATAGTAATTATTTTGAATATGAGTCTTGGTTATTAACGTATTTTAAAAGATTAACTACTTTAATTATTTTATTTTATAAAATATGGGTTTTGAAATATTAATAATTTTGTGCTTAATTTCTTTATATGTGTGCTTGTCAAGTTGTGCCTATTTTATATATATTCCATTTGTAACACCCCAATTTTTATAATAAACTATTTAATTAATGATAAAGGATTTTAAATAATTAAGTTGGTGCTAAAATTATTTTTGAATATATGTTGATTCATTTTAGGATTAATTTTCTTTATATGATGTTTTAATCTTGTACATATTAGACTAAACGAGTGATATAAATAATAAATATTATATTTTATATATTTTTCTAAAAAATTATAGTATTTTAGTGTACATAGTTTAAAGAATAAGATTTTAAGCGATTTTACGTATATATGTGTGCTAGTAATTGATATGATATTTTCATGTGCGTTTGATGGATGTTAAGGGTGCACATAGTTATATTTTATTTATAACTATTTCCTATATTTAGTTATTTATCTAATAAATAATTATCTTGAGATATTAGTAATATTGTGTTTGATTTCTTTTATTTTTATATATTCATTGTGATTTTATATATATATATATTATGATTTAGTAATTAATATAGAGTGTTGATGTTATATTTTTTTATTTTATAATTTTGACTATTCTCTAATGATGATAGTATTTTAATGTGAATATTTTATAAAATAAGTATAATTATAGTAATTATTTTGAATATGAGTCTTGGTTATTAATGTATTTTAAAAGATTAATTACTTTAATTGTTTTATTCTATAAAATATGGGTTTTGAAATATTAATAATTTTGTGCTTAATTTCTTTATATGTGTGCTTGTCAAGTTGTGCCTATTTTATATAAATTCCATTGATTTAGTGGCTTATATTAAAATATTGATGTTATATTTTTATTGTCATTTTAACTATTCTCATAATATAATAATCTTTTAATTTGATATTTTGAAAGATATTATTTTAGTGGAAAATAAAAAATATCTATATTATCCACTAATTGGTTTTCTGATTTATGGTAAGTTTCCTTGACCGAATTTCGAATTTTTTTTTAGAGTGTCTTCTAATAATTTATTTTTAACGTTTAGCCATAAACTGTCGAGTTAGATCGATTGAAGAACAAAGAGTCGGAGAATAAAGGTTTTTTGCTCGTGGAATCATATTCGTGTATGAAAGAGTCGAAATAAGGTAAGGGGTGAGAGAACGTTTGAATTCATGAGTATAATATATTGTGAGATGAACGGGAAAACCGTAATACCCAACGATTCATCCGGGCTCGCTACGTACGACAGTTGCCCTTTGAGGAATAAATTAATTAATGTGAAAATATGGAAATTGTGAAATTAAAATATAGAATAGAAATATTTGTAAGGTGTTGATTGATTTAAGTTCTTTAAATGTGTGGTATTTGATGTTATTGTGATATTGAGTGTCAAATTAATTTTATGTATATGTTGATTAGATAAGTTTATGTGATCTGATAATAAAAGATGGATGTGTTGTGATAATTTTATGTGATGATGATGATGTATGAATAATAATTGTGATTTATAAATTTGTTATAAGTTTATGTGATGAGGTACGATTGATGGTAGTGATGCTCTAAATTTGTGATGAGTTTATGCAATGATGATGATGTGTGATTTATAATAGTGATGTTATGAATTTGTGATGAAAATATTGAAGTAACCCCTGATGAAATAATTGTGATTCCAATTTGTGTTTGAGATGACGGTCTTAATGGAGTATCATAGGCCAACGAGGGGAGAAAATAAATATTGAGAATTTGTGAAATGGAGATTATTTTGTCACCATATAGGTAGGGCCTGACAAGCCTAGTGATTCCGTGGAAGTACAACTGTATTGAGCCTGATCGTGGCGGTCTACTGTTGAGCCTTAAGGCAAGATTGTTAGACCTTGGAGATATTCGGGTGGGGAATTCCTAGGTGACTTGGAGGTAGCACTCCAAATGTCGGGAGCTACCATGCAACACACGTTTACCTCGACTGTCGCGTATATGTGTCTCGGGTTGAGTTGAGGGGATCTATGAGGACAGGGCCAATTTGAATTGTCCGTCCACCGGGATGGTGGCATAGTATTAAGCCTCCTAACCAAGTACTTCAGAGTTAGAATGGTACCACATTGTGAAGTAGAGTCTAAGCTCATGCATAGCATTGCATTTTCTTGTGATTGTTTTGTTGTGATTAATATGTGTCGTGTGCGATAATAATTCTTCTTAGATGATTTGATGTTATTGTGAAATGTATTGATTTTCCTTGAGTGGTTTTGACTTTATAATGTTATGTTTTTCCTTGAAGAATGTTTGTCTAATGATACGGTTTATACTATTAACATGATTTCAAAACTCACCTCCTTCGTTGTTTGTGTTTGATTGGCTTGGCCCTGCGTTTGCGAAATTGCAGTTATTACAGGTTAATGAGTCTTGAAGTTCAAGTTTGGGAGAAGCCCCGCTCTGATAGGTGATACCGGGAATGAGAGTCATAAGTTGTATTTTTATTTGTTTAATTAGAAACAACCTTTTGTATAAAACCTTATAACTAGTAAATTTTTGGAATTAAATTAAGAAATTCTATTAAATCAAAGTTTATGGAGATTCCACTATTTTATAGGAGGAAAAAGTTTAAAGTGTTCATTTTAAATTTTGAGGAATGTGATATCTCAAATTAAGTATAAAAGTTTTTATTCCCTTGAAATCATATTTGCTTTATCTGCTGCAAATTAAAGTTAAAAATTCTATTATAAATTATTAATATAATTTTATTTTGGGGTTCATGGTGTCACACCATTGGTTTAGTGGCTTATATAAAATATTGATGTTATATTTTTTTCAGTCCTTTTAACTATTCTCTTAATATAATAATCTTTTAATTTGATATTTTGAAAGATATTATTATTTTAGTGGCAAATAAATAAATTAAAATAAATATTTAATTAGAATTTTAAATAAATCCTTCTCATTCAAACAAGTGTTTCTCTCTTTGAACTCTAAGATGAATTTAGAATTTTGAGCTTGAGTTCTACTTTTTTATGATTTTTTGATGATCTTCTTCTTCTTCTTCTTCTTCTTCTTCTTCTTCTTCTTCTTCTTCAGTTTTGAGTATCTATTTATTGATAAAATTAGGGCTTCAATATAGTCCTTGTTTAATTCTGAGTTGTATCTTTATTCCTAGCTTGGTCAACAATGATCTTATTCAAAAATAATTCTGAGTAAGATTCTTTTTGATAATATGTTCTTTAGCCAATTCTTTATTTATGAATCCAATCTAAGTAGTTCTTCTAGATTGATTTTGTTTGTATTTTGTTCAAATTGAGTTTGTAAACTCTTTAGATTGATACTGTTTGTATTTTGTTAAGATTTCTTTCGTAAATTCTTTAGATGAAACTTCATTCCTATTGCTTGCTTTGATCTGGGCCGGAACATAGTGTTGGACTGGTTCTTGAACTTTCACTAGTAGGAATATGACTAAGACCAATTCAGTATTTTGTCCTTTGTCAAAATCTAAATCATATCTTTGCAAATAATAAATGTATCTTCTTGTGAGTGTTTCTTCTTGTAAACCATTTTTGATCACATCTTTTAGTAAATAATTCATATCTTCTTGTGATAAATGTTGATCAAATCTTATTGTAAATAATTAATATCCTCTTGTAGATAAATCTTTAAATCTTCTTGTAAGTAATTCAAATCTTCTTGTGATAAATCTTGATAAAATCTTGTAATTAATTCATATCTTCATGTGGTAAATCTTGATCAAATCTTGTAATTAATTCATATCTTCTTGTGGTAAATCTCGATCAAATATTTTCTTCAATTATAAATCTGAATCAAATGTTATTTTAGATTGTCTTCCAAAACACGAATCTTGTTTCATACTCTATGATGTCAAATATATTTTCTCATAAAATACTTTTGTGAACATAAAAACTCTAAGTATAAAACCAACTTGGTTCCAACACTCTCAATGGAGTTTGAATACTAGAAACAAAATTTGTGTCAAATTAGACACAAACTAGAGCAGACGTAAATCAGCCTGATAGTGGCAACAACTTTCTCATCTTTAAGAGGTACCTGAAAAGGTAAAAAGACTCTCATGAACCTGAACGACAGGATGCTAGAAAGTTGAAGATGGTTCTGAGGACGATAGCCTTGAGAGGCTAGAGAAAAATTCTCAAAGCCTGAAGAGGCATAGTAAAGAATACTTGTATGTTATTTTTGAAAATAGTGGATTATGTCCTCGAATGTACTGAGGCAAAATCTCTTTATAAGATGAGGACTAGAAGTAGCAATAGTTTGTTGTGAACTAGTGTAATAGCCCTCTCACTGCCTTAGAAATCTTTATAAAACTTAAGTATTAGTTAGAATTTCTATAATTTTAGTAATTGTTAATGTTTTTTTAGTAATATTAAATTAGGATCAAGGGTAGAATATGGAAGTAGAAGCATTAACAAGTCTAAGTGGCAAAGAAATAACATGCCCCCTTTATTTCTCTTTTTCTCTCCCTCCCGGGTACCCTTAATTAACAAAAACATCCATTTTATTTCACCACCGACTACACCTTCTTTCTCTCAAAACATTCCAAAAACACCAACACCTTTACTGCTCATCATCTCCCTCAAATCCTCCATTTCTCCATGTTTTTCAAAATATCCAAAAACATCAGTTTACTTAACACCATCAGACATGCCCAACAACCTTGCATGTGGGATTCAACCTATCCAGCTTCGAAAGTGAAGCAAGATCCGTGAAGTAGAAAAGGAATAAGCAAAAAAGGGGAATTTCAAGCTAAAGCAAAAGACACTGCTTGAAGAGGAGCTAGAACTATTGGGAATGCTCCTTCTTCAACTGGTGAATATTCTGAAAGCGGCGAGTTATGTTACATTAAATTCTTTTAGCATGAGATTTATGGGATTTAAGAACTTAATTGTGTGAGAGAAACGAAATCTTTAGCATATAGGTGTTTTGAATCTACACCCAGATGATTTTAATTTATAATGCATGTTGTTATTGTTTGTTTGCTTGATGTTTGATTGTTGTGTTAGTAATTTAGGAAATCCCATAATTCTAAGAAAAGAATTTTAGTTCAATGTGTGAATCTTACCACTGAAGGCTAATACGTGTGCTTTGGATACTTTTCCACCTTGGTCACTCTAGTTTGCCTCTGATGGTTGCATCTCTTTCTGCCTCTAATTACTCGTTTTGAAAATTCTAAGTGTTTCTGCCGTTGAAAGTTTTCTTCATTTTACCTGTAGTGGCTAACGTTGTTAAAATTCTAAGTATTTATGCCTCTAGTAAAATACCTTCGTCTTTATGCCTCTAATTTTACTTCTTCTCTTCTTCCTCTAACGTTGCTTTTTCTCTTCTTCCTCTCTCGTTGCTTCTTCTTTCTCCGGCATTTTTTCTTCTTCTTTTCTTCCTTTAATGTTGCTTTTTCTCTTATTCCTCTAACGTTGCTTCTTCTTCTTTTCTTCCTCCGATTTTGTTTCTTCTTCTCTTCTTCATCTGACGTTTCTTCATCTCTTCTTCCTCTGACATTGTTTCATCATCTCTTCTTCCTCTGATCCTGCTTCTTATTTTCTTCCTCTAACTCTAATAATTGTTCACATTTCTTTGACTCTGATAAGTGTTTATGTACCCTCTGATACTCCTCTAGATGCATATCCTCTGACTTCCTCTGGACATGTATCCTCTGATACTTCCTCTGGACATGTATTCTCTAATACGTCCTTTGGACATGTATCCTCTGATACTTCCTCTTGACATGTATCCTTTGATACTTCCTCTTGACATTTACCCTCTAATACTTCCTTTGGACACGTATCCTTTGATACTTCCTCTTGACACGTATCCTCTGACTCTAATTATGATGCCTCCGACCTATATGTTTTTGATCATGCTACTCTGATCCGTTACTCCACTATTCCGCTGCCTTTGGTTAGGAGTTCTACCTCTGGCTAAGTTTGCCTCTTGTTCCAACTTTGATAAGTGACTTAGGATTTAATTCCCACATGAATTTTAGTATATTGCTACGTTGTTTATAATTTTTGTGGATGAAGGATGCATTGCATACATGACATAATAAAGACATTGCATACAAAACATCTCAAGTAAAATACATTCTCATTAATCAGATTCATACATGGCCTTATTCAATGTGAGAAAGTTCAGGTTGTTCCAGGCATGATTCAACAGGTAAAGGAGAATAATCAGGATGCTTATTGGGGTTTGGCTAGACCACCTTTACCGCTCAGGACTCAATTATCTTGGTGACCCACATTGAGATAATTGGGCGAATTTTTTTGTTTACAAAGAAAATATTTTTTAGGTCATGCATAGTTTTTTAGAATCAATATAAAAGAATGATTTAAGTTAAGTTTTATAAAAAGAAATTGAAGTCTAGAGTTTCAACTTTATTTTTAGAACTCATTGAGATTTTATACCAAAGGATGATCTGCAAGACCTGTTTTATACTTAGTGCTTTACTTTTATTGATGTAATCTGATGTACTAGGAGACAAATTTTATTATTCCAGTATCGCTGTTGTATTGTAATTAAGTAATTCATTAAATTGAGTTGTAAACTATGTTTTTCAATTGTAGTTAATAGTTACTTTAATTATTATTATTATTATTATTATTATTATTATTATTATTATTATTATTATTAATCTATAATACTTGTTTCTGTTTTATTAAGGTGTATGGATTCAGTTGTCAAATTCTAGATAATTGGTAATGGGTCTTACAACTAGTATAAAAATATATATGTCTCCTTTATACTTTTATGTTCCTCGGATCTTAGTTCTTTATGATTCAAACTTACTCTGTCCCAACCTGTTTTATAAAAGTAAGTTGAATATTTTTATGAAGAAAAGTTTTTGTAGAGAAATTGAAGTAGCTTTCAGTAACGGCAAACAAAATTCAAACCTTCCTTTCTTGGGTTTTCCAGCACCTTCACCAGAAACCCTAAAGTTCTCTATAAAAGAACGTGCAACCCTCATGGAACAACAAAAACAACGCACTACAATAAGAACAATAAAATCGTCTCTACACTCTTGCTCTCTATATTTTATTTTCTCTAAGTGCTAAGAAACAGTTTCTTATAATACCAAATTGTACCACCGTCTTGTGAGAGCTATTCTGAAAATCCTTAAACCTATTCTATTTTGTAACCTATCCTAGTAGTGGTTGCACTCCTCAACAACTTGACTATACTAAGCTAGAAGGTTGAGAAGGCTTGAACACAGTTAGTTTTACTAGCAGGTGTTCACTGGAAGTGTGATTCAATGGGTGATTAGTGGATAAAATCCTTTAGTTTGAAGCGATTGGACGTAGCTACTGTGTTAGGGGTGAATCAGGATAAATCAATTGTGTTATTCTATGTTTCTGTTTTATCTGCTTTATTCTCATCACTTGGTTTTAATATTGCGAAAACCTTTTTAAAACAAAACACAATTAGAACCCCCTCCCCTTTATCTTGTGTTTCTCGTTCTACATGCCTTAAGTTTCAAGATAGACAAGGCAAAAACAAAAATCTCTTTACATAGAAAAGAAAAGGCTCAAGGCCATGAAGGAAAGGAAGGACGAAGTGTTTTTTATACCTCAAAAAAACTAGAGCAAACGCACCACCAAGGTCCTTTGTTTCTTACTTCCTCACCAAATTTTTCCTCTAATTCTCTAGATCCCTCAATATTCCCTTAGGTGATTCGCAATATTCCCTCAATATTCCTTAGATCCCTCAATATTCCCTCACCAAATTTTTCCTTTAACTCAAATTATGCATGCTGCTAAAATTATGTGATTCGCATATAAACAACCATTAAGACATCCACAGAGAAAGTCACCCATACCAATAGGAATATATAACCCAACCACTAAGGCACCAGACAGAAAGTCACTCATACTAATGGGGAAATTCAAACCAACCACCAAGGCGTCCATAAAAATGCATATGCCATGTCATGATAATGATGCTCAAGGTACATATCACTGGTCACTTAGGCAACCAAAAAGATAAAATGTTCAAAACAAAGATCACTAGGCACTTAGGCAACCACAAAGACAAAATGTTCAAAACAAAAATCACTAGCCACTTAGGCAACCACAAAGATAAAATGTTCAGAACACAAGTCCCCAGCCACTTAGGCAACCCTAAATAGAAAAAAATTTCAAATCACCAGCCACTTAGGCGACCACAAAGATAAAATGTTCAGGATTAAATTTTAATCACATATGACATCAAATTTATATTCTCATGGATGCTCATCGTCAAGACTTAGTAATTTCAATTCCCATATATAAACACATAGACACATTAATAAATATCTCAAATCACAACTTTTATTTATAAACCATAAAATTCGATTAGCTACATTTTATTGATAAACATTAAAACTTAAATCACCAAGAACACATAAAAATAGAAACTTTATTCTTTCTATTATAAAATTTCTCCCGTTATTAGTCATTGAAGCATAAAAATCAAACTTTACACTAAACTCATCACAGTAATCAAGTTAATCAATTTAACATAATTAAAAAATAAAATTTTTCGTCAATTCCCTCAAGACTCATATATTGTCCATAAAAATAAAAAATTTGTAATTAAAATACATAAAAATTGAAAATTTAAATCAAATACATCCTAACAAACATATTACTCATGATATCATAATAAAAAATCATAACCTTATAATTAAGTAAACCAAGACAACTCAAAAATTGCAACTTCACATCAAATATATCACAACAAGCACATTACTCTTGGTATAATAATAAAATCAAAATTTTATAATTAAGTTCATCAAGACAACATATTACTCATATAAAAAAATTATAGTTAAATTCATTAAGACAAACATAAAATCAATATTTTTCTTTTAAGACATCAAGACATCATATAAATATTTGACAAACCACAAATTTAATATCTAATCTAATTTTGCATGAGAAAAAACACTTACCTTAAACACTTTCCTTCCTAACAACACATTCTACGAAAGGAGGACCAAAAACACCCACAAAGGGATAATCAAAACCCTTCTTGTTGTCTCACAAAAATTAAAGAAAATAGACTAGAAGTTCGATTTTGATATGTGAATGATGGTGATAGTGGCGTGAAGATGTTGGAAGAAGGCTAGAGTTTCCTTCTTTATTTCGTTTTGATGAAGAGTTTGTGGCTTAGAAAATTTAGAGAGATATGCGTGTAAAAAAAATGGATGCAAAGGCAATAATTTGTAGGCCAACTATTTTATTTTTTTTTGTAAATTAACTTTAGATCAAAAACATTTTCTAAGATTCTTTTTATAATAAAATAAAATCACCATCTTGATTAAGAAAGAGGGATTGGTGTGAGATTACAAAAAGGAAGAGAACATTTTTGTTCCATATTGATTATATACAAAAATCATTAACACCAATAATTTAATTTGTAACCTTCATTTCAATTAATTAATTAAAGATACTAATTAAGGAAGAGAGAGATGGGTGAGTGAATTTTGCCAAAGAGTGAGGATTATTTCCCCTCTTAATTGGTTGAGACAAGGACATCAAAACTATTATTATGCCAAGACAAAAGTCATAAACTCCTTCTCTTGCATTGAGCTTTCAAATGATGGACCAAGACACTTTTTTTTTCTTCAAAACTAAGATGGTGAAACAAAAACATTTTCTTGCAAAAACACTCATGCATGAGGTTGGGTTCACTAACTCTACTATCTCCTAAGCCAAATACTTCTTTGTTCCAAAATAAAATAAACAAACAATATAACTTCTATAAATTATAATTTAATTAAATAATCCTGCTAATAATTTTATCAACTAAAATAAATCAAGCCAGACACACATTAATTACTATAGGTCACGCATAAAAATAATAAATGAAACCAAAACATCTTATACGTCAATTTCATGTTTATTTAAACTAATAAAATAAAAAAAATATATGATAAATCATTTAGAAAATAATAATGCAAGAACTAGTCCTATTATAATTTTCCCGCCAAAACAATTAAATAAAAGTAAAGGTACTAATTATTTAAGTAAAATTGACGGTTATACAATTTAATTTGTTTACACATAATTAAATTATTAATTAAATAATAAATCATGAAAATTATTAAGAAGGACATATATATATATATATATATATATGTGTGTATAATATATGAAAATATTGGGGTGTTACAAATACTTACCGCCTTCAAAATAGTTTCGTCCTCCAAACTAAGAGCAACAACAAATGGCCAAGTTGCATCCACGTATTGGAAATAATACTTAAAAAAACAAATGAAATGTGTAACACCCCGATTTTTAACAGCGAGAATGTAATTTTTTGTTTAAACAAAAAAACATTTTTAGATAAAATATTCATAATCGTACTATAATTTAAATCAGTGTAATATATTAAATTGTAAAATTCTTTTCCAAAAGTGACGATTAGAATCATTTTTTCATTATAAAAAATGGTTTCGACACAACGGACTTACTTACAACTGAACAATTCACGTTGACTAAAACAATTACAATTGTTTCAAATACATAAGTTCCATTGCGACAACAACATTGCCATAAGAAAGGGAGAATAAATAAAATTCTTAAATAAAACTTGTAACACCCCAAATTTTATAATAAACTACTTTTTTAATAATATAATTTTAAATAATTAATCTGGCGTTAAAATTATTTTAGATATATGTTGATTAGTTTTATGATTAACTTTCTTTATATGTGTGTTTTCTATGATGTGTTAACTTGTACATATTTCACTAATATTAAATATGCACATATTTATATTTTAATTAATTCTAAGTATCTCATATTTTAGTTATTTATTTTATAAACAATTATCTTGGGATATTAATAATATTGTGTTTGATTTCCTTTATTTTTATATACTTGTTGTGGCATTGTGATTTGTATATATTTATTATGATTTAGTAATTAATATAAAGTAGCAATGTTATATTTATTTATTTTGTGATTTTGACTATTAATGATGGTAGTATTTTAATATGAGTATTTTGAAAAGTAAGTATAATTATAGTGACTATTTTGAATATGAGAGTTTCAATTGTTAGTAATATGTATTTTTTTTAAAGGTTAATTATTTTAATTACTCTAATTTATCATATATTAGTTATGAAATATTAGTAATATTGTTTTGAAAATTAAATGATGTTTGGAGTTGTATTAAAAATGAAAAAAATGAGATTAAGTAACTATTAATTTTGTTTTAGCAAAATAAAAATAATAATAGTAATAAAACAAAAAAAAAGTAAATAAAGAGACCAATGGGTTTGACCCATGAACCCTAATTGTTAATAAAAAAAAGGAAGGGAGTTGGGCAGCCGTAAAACCAAGAGGAAACACACCAATAACCTATCGTTTGACACTGGTGATCGATAACTGTTCCTGAAAATTTTATCTGTTCTCGTCCAAATTTCAGTATGTTGTTTTATTCATTTAGGTAGTCAAATAAACATTCTTCCTCAGTTTATAAAATTCCTTATTTTGCATCGTTCTTCTTCACAGTAACTCCGATTTGAGTGAAATCAACGCCAAAACGACCGTGTAAATAGTGGCTATATTATCGATTGATTGGTTTTCTAATTTATGGCAAGTTTCCTTGACCGAATTTCGAAATTTAGTTTTCAGAGTGTCTTCTCATAATTTATTTTTAACGTTTACCCATAAACTGTCGAGTTAGATCGATTGAAGGACAAAGAGTCGGAGAATATAGGTTGTTTGCTCGTGGAATCGTATTCGTGTGTGAAAGCGTTGAAATAAGGTAAGGGGTGAGAGAGCGGTTGAATTCATGAGTATAATATAATGAGATGAATGGGAAAACCGTATTTCCCAACGATTAATCTGGGGCTCGCTACGTACGGCAGTAACCCTTTAAGGGATAAATCAATTAATGTGAAAATACGGGAATTGTGAGATTAAAATATAGAATAGAAATATTTGTAAGGTGTTGATTGATTTAATTCTTTAAATGTGTGGTATTTGATGTTATTGTGATATTAAGTATCGAATTAATTATATGTATATGTTTGATTAGATGAATTTATGTTATCTGATAATAAAAGATGGATGTGTTGTGATAATTTTATGTGATGATAATGATGTATGAATAATAATTGTGATTTTATGTGATGAGGTACGATTGATGGTAGTGATGCTCTAAATTTGTGATGAGTTTATGTAACGATGATGATGTGTGATTTATAATAGTGATGTTATGAATTTGTGATGAAAATATTGAAGTAACTTTTGATGAAATAATTGTGATTCCAATTTGTGTTTGAGATGACGGTCTTATTGGAGTATCATAGACCAACGAGGGGAGAAAATAAATATTGAGAATTTGTGAAATGGAGATTATTTTGTCATCATATAGGTAAGGCTTGACAAGCCTAGTGATTCTGGGGAAGTACAACTGTATTGAGCCTAATCGTGGCGGTTTACTATTGAGCCTTAAGGCAAGATTGTTAGACCTTGGAGGTATTCAGGTGGGGAATTCCTAGGTGACTTGGAGGTAGCACTCCAAATGTCGGGAGCTACCATGCAACACACGTTTACCTCGACAGTCGCGTATATGTGTCTCGGGTTGAGTTGAGAGGATCTATGAGGACAGGGCCAATTTGAATTGTGCGTCCACCGGGATGGTGGCATAGTATCAGGCCTCCTAACCAAGTACTTCAGAGTTAGAATGGTACCACATTGTGAAGTAGAGTGTAGGCTCATGCATAGCATTGCATTTTCTTGTGATTGTTTTGTTGGGATTAATATGTATCGTGTGCGATAATAATTTCTGCAATGATTTGATGTTATAGTGAAGTATATTGAGTTTCCTTGATTTTAACTTTATAATGTGATGTTTTTCTTTGAAGAATGTTTGTGTAATGATACGGTTTATTGATGATTAATTGGTGTTCTTCTCACTTATATTATATTATCAACATGATTTCAAAACTCACCTCCTTCGTTGTTTGTGTTTGACTGGCTTGGCCCTGCGTTTGCGAAATCGCAGTTATTACAGGTTAATGAGTCTTGAAGTTCAAGTTTGGGAGGAACCCCGCTTTGATAAGTGATACCATGAATTAAGAGTTGTAATACGTATTTTACTTATGTAAGTACAAATGACTTTTTATATGAAAACGTTAGTACCAGTAAGTCTTGGGAATTAAATCAAGAAATTCTAGTTAAATCAAGTTCATTGAATTTTAATTGAGGAACAAAGTTGAATTGTTACATGTGTATTTAGAGAAACGTGATATCCTAAAATAGATATAAAAGTTTTTATTTTCTTGAACAGATTTTCTTCATTCGCCGCGAGTTTTCTTCAAATAATTTAGTATAAATTATCATAAATGTTATTTTGGGGTTTAGGGTGTCACATTAGTGGTATCAGAGCAAGTCTGTCCAATCAGGCCGAGTGGGTCGAATGTCGATTCGGTGTTAGTCGAATGTCAGTCGTGTCTATTGTGTTTTCTTGTGTAATAATTATTTTCACTATGATGGTTTTCCCGTTATATTATTGTGTTAAGTGTTATATGCTTTTATATTATTATACGTATTGTTTAGGTTACTAATTAACTATTTATTATTTGGTTACTCTGATTGTTTTATGGATTCTAAATTCCTACCTAAATGAGTAAATAAACCATGAAATTACTTGTTAAGATTTATGTTAGTTACTTGTTGCTTATTGCTTGTCTACCAAACTATGATTTTTGCACTCTTGTTTTGTGTAAATAGTTGGAAATAATAATTTTGATTGACCAGCTGTATGTTTCAAGTTATTAATCTCATTCACGTAATCTTAGTTATCAAATATCATACCTCACCAGTTAGTTGTTTTAAAGTTCCATTTTCACCCTTAAGCAATTTAAATATTTAGTTTTGATATGAATCTGTTTAAAGTGTTTGATCTAATAAGTAATTGATTGAAACATTGATTACCGTATGAACTATATGTTTAAAACTTAAGTATTGACTTTTACTAGGTACAAATTATTATTATTTTTGTTGAAACTCAATTTAGAGAAAAAAAAAGGTGTTTTGTTCTAAACTTTGAGTTAGATAGGAAATATATCTCTTATGTTAAAAGTTTTAATTTTGACAAAAAAATTATTATTTTGATTTTATGTTGGCTTGTGTGAAGAAAAAAATCGATTTTAAATTTTGAATGTTAACTTTAAATCACTTGAAAGTGTGGATGGTTGTATCTAGATGAGTAGAGTTTTGATATTGGTTTTGAAAACAATTTAGAATGTTCGTCATGATTTTAAATAGTATGAAATTCATATTAGTAGCAATAGTAATTCTTGAATATTAGAGGTTGGTAGAACTTAGAAATTTTTAAAATAACTTTTGTTTGAACTACTCTTGATTACTTTAAAGAAATTAAATTAAGTTGGATTTTTGTTGATTTATCAAATAAAAATAATTTTGTACTACTGATTTTATTTAATGTTTAAAATAGCTGAAAATTTACACCATATTTTACTATGTGTTCTTTTTAAGAAAATAAAAAATATTTGTGTTATGTTGATTTAGAGGGGGCTGGTGTGAATATTGAAATGTTAGCGTGTTGGGATATTTGTTTGAAATGATTGATTTATTGATTATGATATTATGAACTCATTAGAGTTTAACATGATGTTAGAGTTTTAGATTTTAAGAACTCATTAGTGATATATAATAGTACTAATTAAAAAGAAAGGGGTCAAATGATAAAATTTCTACTAATTGAGAAAGAGAAGAAGAACAAAGTTTTTAAAAGAATTATCTCAATAGTCAAACTCTTTTTGAAAAGTTATCTAAATTTTAGATTCTATAATCGATGTATGTTATGAGTAGAATGTTTTTTTAGTAGAATTATAGTTGTTCTGTTATGCTTTAGACCAATTTTGTGCCTTGATAGAAACTGATGATGTATCTATAGACATGTTGAGTAGTTTGTGTGAGAGGAGAATGTTATTTTGTAGATTTGTCAATTAGTGTAATTCATTATCATAACCAAGTATGCCTTATGTTTTGTGTTATGTACACTACTTTAATGTATATAAATATACAATTTTGTTTTTTTTTGTAAATTTTGAGAAAATAGGAAAATAAATTGGAACTATCTTGTGAGTGTTAATTTTTTAGAAATTTTTTTATCTATCTATCTGTATATATAATTTAAATCTTCCATCAAAATATAAGTTGAAAATAATAATTTTTATAATGATTAATTATTTAGAAATGTGTTTTTAATGATTAAAGTACGAGTGAAGTTTTAGAAATCTTAGAGATTTTAAAAATACACGTCATTTATTTTATTTTAATTGTATTTAGAAATGTGATTTATTTTAGTTGTTTTTATTTAGACATGAATTATTGTAAAGTAATTTAAGGAAATTTTTTGAATTCTCAGTTATTATTTTTTTGTTGTGCTAAATGATTAGTGATATTTTTATAATAATTTAAGTCTAGAAATCAACTTTTATGCACTACCTGATTCAATTTGGTTTGGTAACTTGTTGGATCTTCTAGTAAATAATTATTTATCTTATTTTCAACTTGGAAAATCTATGCTTTCATTTGTTGTAACTCTTAAGTGATGAGTATTAATTCAAAATAAAATTTAATTGTGATTAAATTGGACCAATTAGACTTCTATGAGAATATGTTTCATGTTTAGAATCATCATTTGAGTTATGAGATGAACATAAAATCTTGGTGCTAAATTTTGGACTAGTTATGTGAATCTGTATATGATCATGTAAATATGGAATTGTTTGTGTTTCAAGTGTTCTAATTGTTGGGAATTAGTGTATAGAGTTTAGAGTAGTTGAGAGCATCGAAAAGTGAAATAGTTCTATATTTCTTCAATCGGATTGTTGATTATATAATGATGTTAATGTCATTTCTTTTGTTGTTGTAACTATTTGTAAATTACAAATAAATTATTGTGAATGTGTAATTAAGTGAGTTTTTAACTTGAAGTAAGGAGTAGGAGTTGTGGCGCCGCCTTCGAACTCCTGAACCACGTTAAAAATATTTTTAATTATCCTTATCTGAATTTGAATGATTGCAGTTATAGTTACCTTAAGTAGTTGACTACACGAGTAGGAGGGACTAGCTACCTCGATGACTCAGTGTCGATAAAAGAGGCAACAATAACCCATTGTTATTATTGTTATAGATACTTATTAATTTTATTGTGGAAATAGTTAGGTGTTCATCTTCTATACAACTTTGAGTGATTATGAGTCTTATGTGGCATCAATGTTGAATACTAATAACTGATTACGTGACGCGAATATTAGGTTGGTGGTGTTTACTTAAATTAAACATTCAATTAAGTATATTTAATCTTCTAAGTAATTTGCTTAAAATGAATAAGGACATTGTGTTAGTATCTTATTTGTTCTATATTCTATCATTTCATAAGGACTAGAACTATTGTATGGGTTCTATAAATGAATTTTGTTTATAAGACTTTGAAAATTTAGTTGGACTTTGAGTGTGTTTAACTATATATGAAAATATTTATCTTATTTCACTACGATTATACCCCTTTAAAGATTAAGTGATTATATGTCATTGAGTTGTTATATGCATTTCTATTTGTAATTCTTGAAGGTGTGAAATTTTTTAAATGTTTTTCTATATGTCTAACTTTTGTGAAACCTGTAGAGTAATTATTGTTGGATTTAGACATTCTTTAAGGAGAGTAAAACTATTACAATATTTTTTGAGAAGTTAGTTGAACTTGAAAGTATATTTGATATACGTGTTATTTGATGCAACAGAATGTGGTATGTTGATGTTAAATATGATGTGTTTAATAGATTTATTGTGTCATGCTAGCATATTATGCTAAACTAATTGATTTTTGACATATTGTATTTAAATGAGTATTGAATCCCTTAAAAATATTTATAGACTAAGTTTGAATGTTGAGTGTGGTTAGTTATATATTAGTTGTGTACTGTTCACTACAAATTTCGAGGACGAAATTTCTTTTAGGAGGGGAGAATTGTAACACCCCAAATTTTATAATAAACTATTTTATTAATAATATTATTTTAGATAATTAATCTGGTGTTAAAATTATTTTAGATATATGTTGATTAGTTTTATGATTAATTTTCTTTATATGTGTGTTTTCTATGATGTGTTAACCTGTACATATTTGACTAATATTAAATATGCACATATTTATATTTTAATTAATTCTAAGTATCTCATATTTTAGTTATTTATTTTATAAACAATTATCTTGGGATATTAATAATATTGTGTTTGATTTCCTTTATTTTTATATACTTGTTGTGGCATTGTGATTTTATATATATTTATTATGATTTAGTAATTAATATAAAGTAGCAATGTTATATTTATTTATTTTGTGATTTTGACTATTAATGATGGTAGTATTTTAATATGAGTATTTTGAAAAGTAAGTATAATTATAATGACTATTTTGAATATGAGAGTTTCAATTGTTAGTAATATGTATTTTTTTAAAAGGTTAATTATTTTAATTACTCTAATTTATCATATATTAGTTATGAAATATTAGTAATATTGTTTTGAAAATGAAATAATGTTTGGAGTTGTATTAAAAATGAGAAAAATGAGATTCAAATATGGGAATTGTGAGATAAATTAATTAATGTGAAATTCAAATATCGCTACGTACGGCAGTAGCCCTTTGAGGGATAAATTAATTAATGTGAAAATATGGGAATTGTGAGATTAAAATATAGAATAGAAATATTTGTAAGGTGTTGATTGATTTAATTCTTTAAATGTGTGGTATTTGATGAGATTGTGATATTAAGTGTCGAATTAATTATATGTATATGTTTGATTAGATGAGTTTATGTGATCTGATATTAAAAGATGGATGTGTTGTGATAATTTTATATGATAATGATGATGTATGAATAATAATTGTGATTTTATAAATTTGTGATAAGTTTATGTGATGAGGTACGATTGATGGTAGTGATGCTCTAAATTTGTGATGAGTTTATGTAATGATGATGATGTGTGATTTATAATAGTGATGTTATGGATTTGTGATGAAAATATTGAAGTAACTTCTGATAAAATAATTGTGATTCCAATTTGTGTTTGAGATGACGGTCTTAATGGAGTATCATAGGCCAACGAGGGGAGAAAATAAATATTGAGAATTTGTGAAATGGAGATTATTTTGTCATCATATAGGTAAGGCCTGACAAGCCTAGTGATTCTGGGGAAGTACAACTGTATTGAGCCTAATCGTGGCGGTTTACTGTTGAGCCTTAAGGCAAGATTGTTAGACCTTGGAGGTATTCAGGTGGGGAATTCCTAGGTGACTTGGAGGTAGCACTCCAAATGTCGGGAGCTACCATGCAACACACGTTTACCTCGACAGTCGCGTATATGTGTCTCGAGTTGAGTTGAGAGGATCTATAAGGACAGGGCCAATTTGAATTGTCCGTCCACCGGGATGGTGGCATAGTATCAGGCCTCCTAACCAAGTACTTCAGAGTTAGAATGGTACCACATTGTGAAGTAGAGTCTAGGCTCATGCATAGCATTGCATTTTCTTGTGTGATTATTTTGTTGGGATTAATATGTATCGTGTGCGATAATAATTTCTGCGATGATATGATGTTATAGTGAAGTATATTGATTTTCCGTGATTTTAACTTTATAATGTGATGTTTTTCTTTGAAGAATGTTTGTGTAATGATACGGTTTATTGATGATTAATTGCGTGTTCTTCTTACTTATATTATGTTATCAACATGAATTCAAAACTTACCTCCTTCGTTGTTTGTGTTTGACTGGCTTGGCCCTGCGTTTGCGAAATCGCAGTTATTACAGGTTAATGAGTCTTCAAGTTCAAGTTTGGGAGGAACCCCGCTCTGATAAGTGATACCGGGAATTAAGAGTTGTAATACGTATTTTACTTATGTAATTACAAATGACTTTTTATATGAAAACCTTAGTACCAGTAAGTATTGAGAATTAAATCAAGAAATTCTAGTTAAATCAAGTTCATTGAAATTTATTAAGGAACAAAGTTGAATTGTTACATGTGTATTTAGAGAAACGTGATATCCTAAAATAGATATAAATTTTTTTATTTTCTTGAACAGATTTTCTTCATCCGTCGTGAGTTTTCTTCAAATAATTTAGTATAAATTATTATAAATGTTATTTTGGGGTTTAGGGTGTCACAAAACCCTAAGCTGATCATTAATCTAACTAACGGTGATTGGGTAATCAGGATCCACGAGTGGCATCAAGCCTCACTGCTTCCAATTACCAATCCAAAATCATTGTTATGTCGCGTCTTCGACGTCGTTGCAATTCCAGCACGACTCAAAATGTAACACCCCAATTTCTCATTATCTTATTTTAATAGTATTATGATACCCTACTATTTTTATATGAGTGTTAATATGTGTTTTAATTTCTTTATGTGTGTCTTGTATGTTTGCCTTAGTAGCTAATTTAAATCATTAATATTAACTGTAATTAACTTACAAAAATTAAAATAAAATAAAATATGTATATATATATATATATATATATTTAAATAAATTAATACAAGGAGTGAATTTGTGAATTTGTGTTGCTACACTAATTGTTACCTTTAGCACTAGTAGAATGAGTTAATAATAATAATAATAATAATAATAATAATAATAATAATAATAATAATAATAATAATAATAATAATAATAATAATAATAATAATAATAATAATAATAATAATAATAATAATAATAATAATAATAATATAATAACAACTAATATACTAGGTATATATATATATACCTGCTTCCTAATTGTGAGGAAGACATTCCCAATTACGCTAGTAGAAGTCGGCAGAGAGAAAAAAAAAAGGATTCGCGCATATCGTACTGGGAGCCGCAAAATCGCATTCCTATTTCCAATTCCAATCCCAAAATTTAATTTCAATTCCAAATTTCCAATTTCAATTCCAAACCAGGTATGTCATTCCTCATTCTTTCTCCCCTATACTTGTCAAGCAATTACAAGAATAGTTGAAAATTAGAAATTCGCATTTGGCTAGTACCGTGCAATTGATAATATGGTTCAGATACTTTGCCTTATTCCTTCCTTTTATCGGATTGCTTGTTATGGTGATAGTTATTTTATAGTTTTTTTTTTATTTTGCAAATTATGATTGAAATGCTGATGGTTTATTTTATAGTTTTTTTTATTTTGCAATTGATGATTGAAGTGTATATTATTTTATTTCAATTTTTAGTAATAGTAGACTTAGGCATATGATTGAATTATATTATTAGACATATATTTTGAAATTAATCTGCAACTAAAGAATTCATTTTATTTTATCTATAATTAAAAGTGTATTGTCGTACGTATCCATTTGAATAAATACCATCAATTTCATTATATATATATATGCTATGCGATTATGCCGTACTTAATTAAAAGTATACAATATTTTATGTTATTATATTTATAATTATGTTTTTAGCAAGTATTGTTCTATGCATTTTTTTTAAGTAGCAGACTTGTTTTAAAGTAGCCAACTGGCTACATTAGGCCGAAATTAATATGAATTACTCTCAGTTTGCTGTCGACTTCCTTGTGATGGTGTTTGCCTAATGCATTGCTTTTACATATGTTTTTATTTTATTTTATTATTTTTATATATATTTGAAACACACTAGAAGTGCTGGAAATTTTAAATGGTTTTTATTGGTTGTTTGAAGGGTTCTTAAAAACAAAAACTGTGACTTCGTTAACCGATATGCGAAATAAAATCTGATTATATTAATATGTATGTTTTGACGATATTAAATGTATTTTTAGGTGATATTACAAATAACAGATAATTTAATTATTTATTTTTAGTAAGTAATTTATTTGTATTTGGTTGTTGTGTTGTTATAATTCTCTCACGGGTTATTAGAGACGGTGGTTGGCGAAGACGCGACACATTAAATCAGCGGATCAGCTTCGTTGGGAGGAGTCTTCAGCTAAGGTAAGGGGTGAGATGAGGTTCGATTTTATGAATATAAAATAACGTGAGATGAACGGGAATACCGAAATTCTCTAATATTCATCCGGGGCTCACTACGTACAGTCGAGCCCTATTGAGCAATAATAATTAATTAATAATATATGAATGGTAACAGTGAGGACTAAAATATAATTTAGAAACCTATAGAAATGTTGTGAATTTATTTATAACAAGATTGCACGTTGAATGATTTTATGAAATGTGATGCTGATTGTTACTGTATGAATAATATATATTGGAGTGTTCTTGCTATTTGATTGAAATCATGAAATTATTTGAATGTACCACCTGTTGATTTTTTTATTGCGATTGATAAGATTGGATTGTGTATTGTGAGTAGTGTAAACCAAATATTGGGATTGAATTGTGATTGACTGATATACATATAATGATGAATATTATGAAGTCAAATTGAAATTTATTGAGTTGTGATGATCGAGTAAGCATGAGATATGTGTTGTAGAGATTCGGAGTTAGGATTATTTTGTCATCATATAGGGAGGGTCTGACAAACCTAGCGATTCGGGGAAGTACAACTGAATGAGCCTGATCGTGGAGGGCTACAGTCGAACTGTAAGGTAAGACTGATAGACCTTGGAGGTACATCTAGTGGGGAATTCCTAAGTGGATTAGTGGGTTATTCCCTAAGGCCGGGAACTACCGTGCAACACAAGAGTACCTCGACTGTCGCGTATATGTGTCTCGGGTTGAGTTGAGGGGATCTGTGAGGACTTGGCCATTCATGAATTGTCCGTCCACTCTTGTAGTGGCATAGTATCAGGCCTCCTAACCAAGTACTTCAGAGTATAATGGTACCAAGTGATGAAGTATAGAGTATAGGACATGCATAGGAATTTATCCTTGTAACAGTTTTATCGTGATTGAATTAGATTCACATTAGATATTATGTTATTGAATGTTCTCCTTATTTGTACTGTTTTGACTAATTGCGTGTTCTTCTCGTGTATTTTATATTGTTACATAATTTCGAAACCCACCCCTCGATGTTTGTGTTTGGCGTTTGCGATGGACGTAGACGAGCCGTAAGCTGCAGGTGAAGATTAATGCTCTTGAAGTGTAGGAAGTCGTATTACCTCGAAGACTTCATTTTTCTACCTTTTGTTAACGTCACTTTTGAACATGGTTTATTTTGGGAATTCTCGCTCTGATAGTGACATCGGGTTGGGACTATATTTACAATTATCATTAAACTTGTGTATGTGTGTTTCCAAAGGGATTTTCTTAATTACTGCTACGATTACGTGATGCTCTTTGCCTTAAAAAAAATGTTTGGAATGTTATCTATTTGTTTATTTGAAGAAAATCATTGTTTTAAAAATAAGAAAATTAAATTTTTTTTTTTTTGGGGTTTAGGGTGTCACACAAAACAATAAGAACCTGAGGCATAAGCCCGATCAACAATAATAGTAGAGGGTCTCGATCTAAAAACAACATACATACGAAATCAAGTGATAAACAAACATGCATATAAATATCATCATATAACAAACATGACTTGTGTGACAAAACTTCCAAATGCAATGCTTATATGCCAGTGCACATGATTCTGGAATTTCCACACCCTCCTTGAGGGCCGTAAATCATAAATGTATCGCCTCTCACAAACCGGTACTAATTACTGAGGTGCCATCATTCACAGATCAACATGATTTACTAGAGTGCAATCTATCACAGACCTACATGACTCCAAAATCCTTGTAAGGATAAAGCTGACCAATCAACTCAAGGAACCACCCCATGGCCCATCACGGTCACCACTAACACTGTGGCCCATCACGGTCACCACTAACATTGTGGCCCATCACGGTCACCACTAACTATAAAATGCATGAGCATGCTCTGACTCTTTCAAATCAATCATTATGTAAATGCAGTTATTAAAAGACTCCCCTTTTAATACTCATTTAACACTAATAATTTTTAATACTTTTTCATATATTCTCGTCTATAAAATTCATAACACATATGTTATTAGTTAAGAATACATAATCACATCAAATACATGAACAATCGTGTGCACCTTTATTCACTACAAGCACAAAGAACATGTATATATACACACTCTGCATTCAAGCATATATAATATCGTTAGAAAGTGCCCTTACCTCGACAGTGCTTTATTACACAAGCAGCTACGCCATCATAACCTATTTGACGATTCCAATGACACCTCTCAATTTCCTTGTACCCTAAACCAATTAATTAATTTAATCGATACAAGCTTCTAAACCAACCCCCAAATGAACTCTAGGTTGGGCCACTATCCGAATCAATTAGGGTTTGCCTTTTCTCTTAGGTTCCCTAACTTCAAAAAGACTTTGGTTTAAGTACTTTGACGAAAACGAATTTCAAAACATTTATGCCACACTTTGAAAATCTCGAAATTGTTTTTCAAACTTATTGAAGTTCAATTCAAATCTTGGTCTTTAACAATTTAGGACAAAATATTTTTTAGGTTTATTCTAATCCTTTTTGTTTCTAAGGCAATGTCGTTCGTCCAATTAGTGCATAAGTCTCATTGGATTTAGATTGTAGGTCCTTTATGTATTTAATAGGTTAATATAATCCATTTTGATTCTTAGGAAATGTAATTTGTCCAATGAGTGCATAAGTCTTATTGGATTAAGAATTTAGGTCATTTTTGTCATTAATAATTTTATTGTAATCCGTTTTGATTCTTAGTGTAACGCCCCGGATTTTGATCCAAGACATTACATAAAAATATTTGTTTTCTTTCAAAAACGATACAAATTTTTTTTCTTCTTTTCTACAAGTAGTTGATCATGTAATCAATAAAAATGTCACTAGAAAATAGTTTGATTTCATTTTATAAATTAACACAACACAATTTACTAGATATTATTGTTATTATTTTTGCAAAGATAATTTGCTAATTGTTAGAAAATGATCACTTACGTCATAACATAGAATAAAGAACAATGAAAATGATCACTTACGACATAAAATAGAATAAAGGACCCCACCTCCGCATTTCTATTTAAAACGACGATGAAAAGTAAATGAACTTTAAAAAATGTACCACATCGGTCTTATCACTACAAACATTATTTTTAAGTTAAGATACCCCTTTTTCCCACGCGCGTGCGCTAAGTGTAACACCCCGGATTTTTAATCCAAAACGTTACTTAAAAATATATTGATTTGAAAGATTTACGACAATTTTTTTTTTTGAAGGAACATTTTTTTTTTGAAGGAACATTTTTTTTTTAAGGAACATTTGTTTTTTTTTTTTTTTCTAACAACCTAACATTTATTCATGCAAATAATTAGTAACAACCACGTTTATTTAATTTTATTAAGAAAATGTTTATTCAAGGCTATAAAAAGAAAAACAATAATTCCTAACGGAAGGGAACCCACTTCCGCATTCCTAGAATCCTAGTGCATTTTAAAAGTTGATTAAAAACAAACTTAGAAATATCGCGGCAATTCTATCATTACAAAATTGTATTGAAAACCCATTTTTATCCCCCGCACATTAATACTCATCAACTACTCTTGAATCTCCTCGAACTCATTAGTACCTAAAATTTTGTTGTAAGGGTCAGTTTTATCCATCATCCACATCAAACCAAAGTTAAACATATAGAAGAATAACACAAAATATATAAAAGTAAAACTTCCAATTTAAAAGAAAAATACACAAACTTATAAATTGCATAACAAAAATATATACATGATGCATGCTCCTAAAACTATATGATCCGGATATAAACCTGCCACTAAGGCAACTTCCACACAGAAAAATCACCCATACCAATGGGGAAAACCTGCCACTAAGGCAACTTCCACACAGATCACCCATACCAATGGGGAAAACCTGCCACTAAGGCAACTTCCACGAAGATGCATATGCCATGACATGATATGATGATATATTATCAAAAAGATATATTCCCACACAGCCCACTAAGAATCATGTCATAAGCATTCAAATCACTTTTCAAAATCATCATCTTATTCACATATCACTAAGATCACATATCCATAACAAATAATCATGAAAATCATAACTTTCACCACATACACACAAAATCAAGACTTGGTATCATACACATCATAAAGATTAACACGTTAACATATATCACAACAAGATTCAACTCCAACTCATACATCATCATAAAACTTTGTCACATATAACATACAAATTCAACCCTTCTTTCATATTCATTATAAAAATTAAAACTTTATTACATATAACATAAAATTCATACTTTACTTCATATTCGCCATAAAAATCAAAACTTCATCACATATAACATCAAAATTCATACTTTACTTCCAAAAATCATATATTATATAATAACCTTAACACAAAGGATTGGGGTTTCATTATTTTAATTCATTAGTCTACATATTATTCCTTTCAAAAAGCAAGCAATCACAACTATTAATTTCATGCCATCCAACCAACGGTCTAACTATAATTTGTGTGGGGAAAATCCCTTACCTTGGCCGCTTTTCTTCCTAGTACAAATCTCTAAGCCCCACGAAGTTGTTCACAAGGAAAAGAAGTTCCAAGCTTTTGATGCACGAAGAAAAAGAGGTGATGGTGATGGTGGCTAGAATTTTGGTATTCTTTACAGAATCTTGTTTGTAAAGGGTTTGTGAAATAGGGTTTGTGATTGTGGCTAGGGTTTCAGTACTCCTTTCTATTTAAAGTGAATATTATTGGGTAGATAGTGTTGGGCCTGAATAAGGAATAGAAGAGAGAAAATATTATTATTATCATTATTATTATTATTATTATTATTATTATTATTATTATTATTATTATTATTATTATTATTATTATTATTATTATTATTATTATTATTATTATTATTATTATTATTATTATTATTATTATTATTATTATTTATTATTATTATTATTATTATTATTATTAGTTAACCTTCATCAAAAACAAGGCACAGACTCCCAGCCCAACTTTATACTCATATAGATGGATTGTGTGACACCAAGCCACAACCCTTAGCCCAAAATCTTCTTGCCTTAGAGATAAAAATACATCTACTAAATAATTCTTAGTAACCACTTTACTATAATAAGTCGAACAAGGCGAATAATTACCACACCTAATTTAATATTGGAAAATATATATTTATAGATCCAAATTATTTTAACTAATAATTTTAGAGGATGTTACACTAAGCAAACGTCATTCATGCAACTCTTCATGATCGTTAGTACCTAAATGTTGGTGTAAGCGGTCAGTTCATCCCACGACAAAAATTAAACCAAATAATAAGTTAACAACCATAAAATATAAATATAAAATCTTTTTGTAATAAAAGATTTAGAGAAATTGATTTTTTTTTTCTTCTGAATAATTCGCTCAAGTTATAAAATGCATCAGAGTAAATCAAGTAGCAACTCACCTAAGAGCAAATAATTAAACCGAAATAAGAATAACAATAAAATGTGTGCAAGTTATGCATGCTCTTAAGCATATATGATCCGGATATAGCCAGCCACTAAGGCGTCCACAAAGAAGTCACCCATACCAATGGGGAAAATTAAACCAGCCACTTAGGCAACCACAAAGTGGAAACTATTCAAACCACAAATCACCAGCCACTTAGGCAACCACAAGGACAAAATATTCCAAATTAATTTTTTTTTAACCACATAGGACATCAAATTTATATTCTCATGGATGTTCATAGTTAGAACTCAATAACTTCAACACCTCCAATATGGACGTGAACAAATATCTCAAAATCACCACTTTCATTTTAATAATCCATAAGATTCGATTAGGCTACATGTTATTGATAAAAATAGAAATTTTATTCCTTTCATTATAAAGTTTTCTCCATTATAAAAATGAACTATACTTTAATGCATTTCAATAATCAATTTTCTCATGTTGTCAAAATTAAAATACTCAAAAAGTCAAGACTTAAAATAAAATACATCATAACAAACATATTTATCAAGGTATAATAATAAAAATAGAACTCTATAATTAAGTTCATCAAGATAGATGTATTACTCAAAAGAAACAATTAAAACACTATAGTTAAATTCTTTACGACAAAAATAAAATCAACCTTTTTCTTTTAAGACATCCAGACATCATATCAATATCTTACGCACCGCTCATTTAATATCTAGCCTAACTCTGCATGGGGAAAAGCCCTTGCCTTGAGTGCTTTCCTTCGAGGTGACACTATATAGCCCTCGAAAATCTCATTAAGATGAAGGAACAAAAGTTTAGAACTTCGACCAAAATGCGAGGGAATGTGGGGATGGTTGTTTGACTGGCTTAGAAAATATTTGAGATAAACCAAATATAATGTTGGTAATGGCATGTGGGTGATTAGGACTTCTTTTTGCTCTAATTCAAGTTTAATCGTGTTCTACGAAGGAAAGGTGTATACGAATAATAAAGGAGGCGTGGAGCTGATCAGAAGGAATAATTCTCTTCATTGATGTTAATTGCACACATAAATAAGGAATTCAATTGGAATAATATCATTCAATGACCAACCGTTAGGAATTAATTGCCACTCATGTACTTATTCTTACTAGTTACACATTTGAATGGACGCAAGGGAGAAAACGCACGGTTCTATAAACTAAATACTATTAAAAATAGAATATAGTTATCAAGAGTAGTAGTGTGGGTGACTCAATGTTGACTTAGTCAAAATTGACTTGGTCATTGTTCACTTTAAGACAAATATTCCTACGAGTTTTAATTAGTTAATAATAAAAATCCCAACAATTAATTAATTAATATAAAAATACTTCATCAAATAATTAAACATCCATGGAATAATTATCTTATTATTGTCACACTAAATTAATCAAACAGAATAAACAAAACTAAGGGTTTTAAATTAATTGATTAAAATAAAGGGTGTTACAATACTTACCCCCTTAAAATAGTTTTGTCCTCGAAACTAAGAGGTATCTAGAAGGTCTGGGTAAAGCTCCCTCATCTTCTCCTCCAACTCCCAAGTAGCATCTCCAGTCGTCTGGTTCCAAATCACCTTAACCAAGGGGATTTCCTTTCCCCTCAAATGTTTGGTAGTTATGTCTGTGTTATGTTGCACCAACTCTGGCCCTACGATCATGTTTTCACCATCCTGATACCAACACAAGAGAGTTTGACACTTGCGCCCATACAAAGCCTCGTACGGTGCCATCCCGATGCTTGCATGATAGCTATTGTTATAGGTAAGTTCAACAAGAGGCAATAGATCATCCCAACTTTCTCGGTTATCTAATGCACATGCTCTTAGCAAATCCTCTAATGTATGAATAGTCCTTTCAGTTTGACCATCAGTTTGAGGGTGGTAGGCGGAACTCAATCTCAATTTAGTACCCAATGCCTCATGCAATGCTTCCCACAAACGAGAAGTGAACTTTGGATCTCTATCAGACACAATGTTGGATGGTATTCCGTGTAATCTAACAATCTCGAGAACGTAAATCTTCGTAAGCTTAGATACATTGTAAGTAGTCCTTACGGGAATGAAATGGGCGGATTTTGTGAGCTTGTCAATAATCACCCAAATGTAGTCAAATTTCTTCTGAGTCTTAGGTAATGCGACCACAAAGTCCATAGATATGCTATCCCATTTCCACACTGTTACATCTAATGACTGCAACAATCCAACAGGTTTTTGGTGTTCAACCTTAGCCTTCTGGCAAGTCAGGCAAGACGCCACATATTCCGCCACTTGTTTCTACATTCCTGGCCACCAAAATCTCTGCTTCAGGTCTTTATACATCTTCGTATTACCGGGGTGAATAATCAGTTTGCTCTTGTGGGCCTCATCCAAAATAGTCTTTCTCAACTCTACATTATCGGGCACACAAATACGTTTATTACAGCACAAAATGTTATCCGGACCCATTTCAAATTCGGGAGCCTTGCCAGTCTCAACCAACTTTCGTCTCCCCTAAATAGCCTCATCGGTCGCTTGATGGGCTTTTATCTTGTTCATCAGTTTATTATCTGTGATGATCATTCCACACTGCACTTTTTCTAACAAGGAATCCAAATTAAGATTCAAGTCGCGAAAATTCTCTAACAACTCTAACCCTTTCAATGTTATAGATGACAAATGGGCTCGCTTTCTGCTCAAGGCATCAGCTGCCACATTTTATTTTCCTGGGTGGTTATGCAACGTGAACTCATAATCCTTGATGAACTTCATCCATCTCCGCTGCCAGATATTGAGCTCTTTCTGGTCGAACAAGTACTTCAAACTTTAATGGTCATTGTCTACATCAAAATTGCACCCATACAGATAGTGCCTCCAAATCTTTAGTGCAAAAACTATTGTAGCCAACTCATGTCATGCGTGGGAAAATCCTTCTCATGCACCTTCAACTGTCTTCAAGCATATGCTACCACTTGTTTGTTCTGCATAAGTACACAGCCCAATCCTTGTAAAGAAGCATCACAATAAACTTCATATGGTTCTTCTGGTTGTGGCAACACCAACACCGATGATGTAGTTAGTTTCTCTTTTATCAACTGAAAACTCCTCTCACATTCCTCCGTCAATGCATATATATGATTCTTCTTTATGAGTTGTGTCAACGGCGCTGCATTCTTGGCAAAACCCTCAATGAATTTTCTATAGTATTAAGCCAAGCCCATAAAATTTCTAATCTCTGTGATGGTCAGTGGTTGTTTCCATGCCACCACAGCTTCTACTTTTGTTGGGTCGACAGCGATACCTTCGCTTGAAATGACATGTCCCAAGAATTTCACCTCCTCCAACCAAAATTCACATTTCCCCAAATTAGCATACAATTGCTTATCCTTCAGGACTTGAAAAACATGACGTAGGTGAACTTCATGTTCCTTTCGGCTCTTAGAATAGATCAATATGTCATCAATGAAGACAACCAAAATTTTGTCTAAGAAGGGGTGAAATATATGATTCATGTAATCCATGAAAATAGCTGGTGCATTGGTGACACCAAAAGGCATCACCAAATACTCAAAGTGTCCATAACGAGTTCGTAATGCTGTTTTAGGAATGTCTTCTTCTGTCACCAGAATCTGATGGTACCCCGACTTTAGATCAATCTTTGAAAATATGATTGCTCCTTTGAGTTGGCCTATCAAGTCATCAATGTGTGGCAAGGGATACCTATTTTTTAAGGTGACTTATTTAAGCTGACTGTTATCTACACAAAGTTTGGACTTTTCATCCTTCTTCTTTACTAGGAGCACCGACGCTCCCCAAGGTGAGACACTAGGTCGTATGAACTGTTTAGACAAAAGGTCCTCCAACTGATTTTTCAACTCTGAAAATTCCGATGGAGACATTCTATATGGGACAATAGAAATAGGCCTTGTACCCGGAGTCACATCAATTGAGAATTCAATATCACGAACTGGGGGTAATCCTAGTACATCTGGCGGAAATACCTCTAGAAAATCTTCGACCACAAAAATCCTGTCTACCTCCACTTCCAGCTTCATACTAATTGAGTTGAGGGAAACATATTTTTGAACTCCCCCTTTCAAAGAGAAGTTCAATTTATTGGTATTGAGTAATCGAGAAACACTTGGGTCTGGGAATATCATAGACTTACGAGCGCAATCCAATAGAACATAATGGCTTGACAACCAATCCATCCCAAGGATCACTCCCAAATGCTTGAGGGGAATACAAATCAAATCAACGTTTAATTTCATATCAAACACAATGAACAGGCATTGCAAGCAAGCCATATTACATTTCACCGATTCGGTAGAAGGTAGGGTAACCACCAAATCAAACGGCAAGGTAGTAATAACAAGTTGGAGCGAATCCATCCAATCCATTGAAATGAACGAGTGTGTTGCCCTTGAATCATATATTACATTAAGTGATTTTCTAGTGATTAAAGACTCACCTTGGGTAAGTTTAGAGGAAGATGGGGCTTCCTCTCGATTGATATGGTAGACACGTCCCTTGGCAGTAGGGCGTGGAACATTGTCGTTGATATTGTTGTGGTTGACAGCTCTATCGTTCTTCCGTTCAGGGCATTCGTTTGCAAAATGGTCTGGTTTCTGACAGATGTAACAAACCCTAGATCTGATTGGAGACTTATATATCTTGTGTCCTTCCCTGTTGCAGCGAAAACACATGATAGGGTGCGCCTGGTTTGGACTTGGAGTTTTTGGTCCTTGACCTTCCCCATTTTGAGGTCGGGGTTGATCTCTAGCATTCCCTTGTGGTCGGGCATACGACTTGTGTTGTTGATGTTGCCCGCCCCTACTCTGTTGGTCGTTATGCCCCTGTTTCAAATATTAACATTTAGAGGCCAAGGTTATGGATCTCATGATATGAATGGATTTAAATCTCTACCTGAGGTCTCGTGGGTCCACCTACAACACCCCTATTTAGGCGGCTCTGTTTCATCTGCTCCACTTTCTTGCATTTCTCCGCTAGCACTTGATATTGGTGTATCTCCAAGGGCCCCACTAACTACTTAACCTCATACCTAAGCCCGCTTTTGAACCTCTAACACATGTATTCTTCATCTATCTAATTTAGGAAATAGCGGAAATGCTTTGCCAGGGACTCAAACTTTGCCGCATATTCCGCTATTATGAGATTCCCTTGATACAACTTCAGAAATTGGGCCTCCTTCTCAGCCCCAACACTCTTCGGGAAGTATTTGTCTATGAACTTATTCCTAAAAGCCTCCTAGGCCAGCTCTTCATGATTTATTTCCATCATTTTCTTGCAGCCAAAGATCCGCCTTGTCAGGGTCATGGTCCCCTTTGAATTTAGGCGGATCTTGTCGACGAAATTCGTTCAACGCTGTTGTTGCACTAGCTGTTTCATCCCTCTAATCCCTCTATGCATCTCGCTGACCCTAGACTGCATCTTGTTGGGCCATTGCATTCATGGCTTGGATCGCTTCAGTCATTTCATTTCCTCCTTGGGGGATCGATCGGTTTGTGCGACGAGCTATAACGCTTCCTCAAATGATCTAATTAGGAAAATATTATGACATGATTTTAACTTTAGGGTAGTAAGGAAGTCTTTTATTGAACACTATAGTAAGTTCGGGTTATACAACAAATTGTGCTTTGGAAGGGTTCCCAGGAAATAGAGGTGGGTCAATAGACCACTTAAGAACAAAGTATTTCCTTAGCCAGAATCCCTCCAATACAACTTTTTTATGTATTATCCTTCCCTTCTATCTTTGGGATCATACAATTATACATAATTTAGGGTTTAGAACATTGTCTTAATTATAGATATTTAGATCATATGACGAAAGCTCATCAATTAATTTATGATTAAGATTGAAATAATTTTAAATCGTGGGTAATAAACTCATAATTCGCAATATCATACAATCATAAATATTTACTCCATAAATTAAATTAAAATTATTTCTAATCATAGGATCAAGAATTTAAGACATATTTTTCATCACAATTATTCGATGAAGTTAGACAATTAAATTCACATAATTGGAATTTAAGTCATTAATGATATAAAATAGTTAGAAAATCAAACACTTGGTATGAACAAGAAGTAGAGAGTCTAAAATTAATAAAACAAAAACAATCATATGATGAACAAGTAGAAAAATTCATAAAAGATAATAAAATGTAACAACTTAAATAGAAACTTTATTAAAAATGTAAAATAAAATGCCAATAAAAGCATGCAAGTAGACATAGAGATTTTCATATTTGAAAACAACTAAATACACAATTGAATAATGGAGTATTTAAGGCATATGTTTACTTACAAAAATTCAAGGAGGTTACACAATTAATAACACATAATAGAAATTTAAGTAATTAGTAAAATTTCAAATTCAAGGAGGTTACACAATTAATGACACATAATAAAAATTTAAGTAATTAGTAAAATTCAATTTCAAGGAGGTTACATAATTAATGACACATAATAGAAATTTAAATAATTAGTAAAATTCAAATAATTAGAAAATCAGACAATTAACACGAGCAATATAAAAAAACAAGCGACATACACAACGCGTCCAACCCCACCAAAGTCCGAGAATTAGTGCTCTTATACCACAATGTAACGCCCCAGATTTCGATCCAAGACATTACTTAAAAATATTTGTTTTCTTTCAAAAACGACATAATTTTTTTTTTCTTTTTTAGAAGTAGTTTATCATGTAATCAATAAAAATTTCACTAGAAAATAGTTTGATTTCATTTTATAAATTAACACAACACAATTTACTGAATGTTATTGTTATTGTTTTTGTAAAGATAATTTGCTAATTGTTAGAAAATGTTCACTTACGTCATAAAATAGAATAAATTATCCGTAAGTGAAATAAAGAACAAGGTTGACTGATTCAGGTTTTTCCTAGCGGAAGGACCTCACTTCCGCATTTCTATTTAAAATTGACGATTAAAAGTAAATAAACTTTAAAAAATGTACCACATCTATCTTATCACTACAAACAATATTTTTAAGTTAAAATACCCATTTTTCACACGCGCGTGTGCCAAACAAACGTGATTCATGCAACTCTTCGAGATCGTTAGTACCTAAATGTTGGTGTTAGGGGTCAGTTCATCCGACGACAAAAATTAAACCAAATAATAAGTTAACGACCATAAAATATAAACATAAAATCTTTTTGTAAAAAAAGATTTAGAGAAATTGTTTTTTTTTTCTTCTGAATAATTCGCTCAAGTTATAAAATGCATCAGAGTAAATCAAGTAGCAACTCACCTTAGAGCAAATAATTAGACCAAAATAAGAATAACAATATAATGTATGCAAGTTATGCATGCTCCTAATCATATATGATTCGGATATAGCCATCCACTAAGGCGTCCACAAAGAAGTCACCCATACCAATGGGGAAAATTAAACCAGCCACTAAGGCGTCCACAAAGATGCATATGGTATGTCATGACAATGATAATGATGCTCGAAATGTACAAATCACTAGTCACTTAGGCAACCACAAAATAAAAGGGTCATAACACAAATAACCATCCATTTAGGCAACCACAAAGAGAAAACTATTCAAACCACAAATCACCAGCTACTTAGGCAACCACAAGGACAAAATATTCCAGATTAAATTTTTTTTTTAACCACAGAAGACATGAAACTATATTCTCATGGATGTTCATAGTTAGAACTCAATAACTTTAACACCTCAAATATGCACGTGAACAAATAACTCAAAATCACCACTTTCATTTTAATAATCCATAAGATTCGATTTGGCTACATGTTATTGATTAAAATTAAAACTCATATCACCAAGAATACAATAAAAATAGAAATTTTATTCCTTTCACTATAAAGTTTTCTCCATTATAAAAATGAACTATACATTAATGCATTTCAATAATCAATTTTCTCATGTTGTCAAAATTAAAAATATAAAATTCTCATCAATTTCCTCAAGACACGTATATTGTTCATTAAAGTCAAATTTTAAATTTTAAATACTCAAAATGTCAAGACTTAAAATAAAATAGATCATAACAAACATATCACTAATGATTACATCATAAAAATTATAACTTTATAATTAAGTACTGTAAAACACGTAATGCGTAACATTTTCACTACAAGCATATTTATCAAGGTATAATAATAAAAATAGAAACAATCAAAACATTATAGTTAAATTCTTAAGCCAGCCACTCTATAATATCATACGAACCGCTAATTTAATATCTAGCCTTTTTCTTTTAAGACATCTAGACATCATATCAATATCTTACAAACCGCTAATTTAATATCTAGCCTAACTCTCCATGGGGAAAAGTGCTTACCTTGAGTACTTTCCTTCTAAGTGACACTATATAGCCCTCGAAAATCTCACCAAAATGAAGGAACGAAAGTTTAGAACTTCGATCAAAATGCGAGGGAATGTGGGGATGGTTGTTTTAGTGGCTTAGAAAATATTTGAGATAAACCAAATATAATGTTCGTAATGGCATGTGGGTGATTAGGACTTCTTTTTTCTCTATTGCAAATTTAATCATGTTCTACGAAGGAAAGGTGTATACAAATAATAAAGGAGGCGTAGAGTTGATCAGAGAGAAGGAATAATTCTCTTCATTGAGGTTAGTTGCACACATGAATAAGGAATTCAATTGAAAAAATATCATTCATTGACCAAACGTTAGGAAATAATTGCCATTCATGTACTTATTCTTGGTAGTTACACATTTGAATGGACACAAGGGAGAAAACGCACGGTTCTATAAACTAAATGCTATTAAAAATAGAATATAGTTATCAAGAGTAGTAGTGTGGGTGATTCAATTTTGACTTAGTCAAAATTGACTTGGTCATTGTTCACTCTAAGACAAATATTCCTACAAGTGTTAATTAGTAAATGATAAAAATCCCATCAAATAATTAAACATCCAAGGAATAATTATCTTATTATTGTCACACTAAATTAATCAAACAGCATAAACAAAACTAAGGGTTTTAAATTAATTAATTAAAATAAAGGGTGTTACACTTAGGAAATGTAGTACTTCCAAAAAGTGCATAGGCCTCATTGGATTAAGATTTTACGTCATTTTGGTATTTAATAGGTTTATTCTAATCTATTTTGATTCTTAGGCAATGTAGTTAGGGCAATTACTGCATAAGTCTCATTGGATAAAGATTTTACGTCATTTTGGTATATAATAGGTTACATCAGACATTTTGATTCTTAGGCAATGTATTTCCTCCAATGAGTGTATAAGTCTGATTGGACTAAAAGTTTAGGTCATTTTGGTCTTTAAATGGTTTATTCTAATCCTTTTTGATTAAGATTTTAGGTCATTTTTGTCATTAATAGATTTATTCTAATCCATTTAGATTCTTAGGCAATGTAGTTCATCCAATTAATGCATAAGTCTCATTGGATTAAGATTTTAGGTCATTTTGGTATTTAATAGGTTTATTCTAATCCATTTTGATTCTTAGGCAATGTAATTCGTCCAATTTGTGCATAAGACTCATTGGATTAAGAATTTAGGTCATTTTGATTTTGAATAGAATAATAAGATACATTTAGATTCTTAGGCAATGTAGTTCGTTCAAAGAGTGCATAAGTCTCATTGGATTAACGATATCGGTCATTTTTTCCATTAATAGGTTTATTCTAATCCATTTTGATTCTTAGGCAATGTAGTACGTCCAATAAGTGCATATGTCTCATTGGATTAAGATTTTAGGTCATTTTGGTATTTAATAGGTTACTATAATCCATTTTGATTATTAGGCAATGTAATTCATGCATTGAGTGCAATAGTCTAATTGAATTAAATATTTAGGTCATTTAGGTCTTTAAAAGGTTTATTCTACTCCTTTTTGATTCATAGGCAATGTAGTCCATCAAATAAGAGCATAATTCTGAATGGATAAAGATTTGAGGTCTTTTTTATCATTAATAGGTTTATTCTAATCCATTTTGATTCTAAGGAATTGTAGTTCGTCCAAATAGCGCATAAGTCTCATCTGATTTAGATTTTAGGTAATTTTGGTATGTAATATGTTTATTCTAATCCTTTTTTATTTTTGGGCAATGTAGTTCGTCCAATTAGTGCATCAGTCTCATTGGACTAAGATTTAGGGTCTTTTTGGAATTTAATAGGTTACTATAATCCATTTTGATTCTTAGGCAATTTAATTCGTCCAATGAGTGTATAAGTCTAAATGGATTAAGAATTTAGGTCATTTTGGTCTTTAATAGCTTTATTCTAATTCATTTTGATTCAAAGGTAATGTAGAACATCCAATAAGTGCATAGGTCTCAATGGTTTAAGAGTTTTGGTCGATTTTGTCATTAATAGGTTTATTCTAATCAATTTAGATTATTAGGCAATGTAGTTCATCCAATTAGTGCATAAGTCTCATTGAATTAAGATTTTACGACATTTTGGTTTTTAATAGGTTTATTCTTATCCATTTTGATTCTTAGGCAATGTAATCAGTCCAATTAGTACGTAAGTCTCATTCGATTAAGAATTTAGGTCCTTTTGGTCTTTAAAAGTTTAATATATTAAATTTTGATACTTAGGCAATGTAATTCGTCCAATGAGTGCATAAGCCTGATTGGATTAAAAATTTAGGTCATTTTGGTCTTTAAAAGGATTATTCTAATCCTTTTTTATTCATAGGCAATGTAGTACATCCAATAAGTGCATAATTCTAAATGGATTATGATTTTAGTTCAGTTTTGTTAATAATAGGGTTATTCTAATCGATTTTGATTCTTAGGAAATTTAGTTTGTCCATTTAGTGCATAAATCTCATTTGATTAAGATTTTCGGTCATTTATTGTATTTAATAGGTTTTTTCTAATCCTTTTTGATTCTTAGGCAATGTAGTTGGTCCAATTAGTGCATCAGTTTCATTGGATTTAGATTTTAGGTCGATTATGTATTTAATAGGTTTATATAATCCAATTTGATTCTTAGGCAATGTAATACGTCCATTGAGTGCATAAGTCTCATTTGATTAAGAATTTAGGTCATTTTGGTATTTAATAGGTTTATTCTAATCTATTTGGATTCTTAGGCAATTTTGTTTGTCCATTTAGTACATAAGTCTCATTGGATTAAGATTTCAGTTCATTTTGGTAGTTAATAGGTTAATATAATCCATTTTGATTCTTAGGCAATATAATTCGTCCAATGAGTGGATAGTTCTCATTGGATTAAGAATTTAGGTAATTTAGGTCTGTAACAGGTTTATTCTAATCCGTTTTGATTCACAGGCAGTGTAGTACGTCCAATAAGTGCATAGGTCTGAATGGATTAAGATTTTAGGTCATTTTTGTCATTAATAGGTTTATTCAAATCCATTTTTATTCTTAGGCAATGTAGTTCTTCCAATAAGTGCACAAGTCTCATTGGATTAAGAATTTAGGTCATTTTTGTCATTAATAGGTTCATTCTAATCCGTTTTGATTCTTAGGAAATGTAGTACGTCGAAAAAGTGCATAGGTCTCATTGGATTAAGATTTTAGCTCACTTTGTTATTTAATAGGTTTATGCTAATCCATTTTGATTCTTAGGCAATGTAGTTCGTCCAATTATTGCATAAGTCTCATTGGATTAAGTTTTAGGTCATTTGTGTATTTAATAGGTTAGTATAATCCATTTTGATTCTTAGGCAATGTAATTCGTCCAATGAGTGTATAAGTCTCATTGGATTAAGAATTTAGGTCATTTTGGTCTTTAATAGGTTTATTCTAATTCATTTTGATTCAAAGGCAATGTAGAACATCCAATAAGTGCATAGGTCTCAATTGTTTAGGATTTTCGGTCGATTTTGTCATTAATAGGTTTATTCTAATCAATTTAGATTATTAGGCAATGTAGTTCATCCAATTAGGGCATAAGTCTCATTGAATTAAGATTTTAGGTCATTTTGGTATTTAATAGGTTAATATAATGCATTTTGATTCTTAGGCAATGTAATTCGTCCAATGAGTGCATTAGTCTCATTGGATTAAGAATTTAGGTCATTTTGGTTATTAATAGGTTTATTCTAATCCATTTTTATTCATAGGCAATGTTGTACTATAAATCCATAGGTCTCAATGGATTAACATTTACGGTCATTTTTGTCGTTAATAGGTTTATTCTAATCAATTTTGATTCTTTGGCAATGTAGTTCATGCAAAAAGTGCATAAGTCTCATTGGATTAAGATTTTAGGTCATTTTGGTATTTAATAGGTTTATTCTAATCCTTTTTTTTTTCTTAGGCAATGTAGTTCGTCCATTTAGTGCATAAGTCTCATTGGATTTAGATTTTAGGTCGTTTAACTATTTAATAGGTTAATATAATCCATTTTGATTCTTAAGCAATGTAATTCGTCCAATGAGTGCATAAGTGTCATTGGATTAAGAATTAAGGCCCTATTCAATAAAATCTAATCTGATCATCCATTAACAACTACAACAACAAGGGTAACCTCGACACACTGCACAAGTTCATAAAATTTCTAACTTCTTTAAAGTTCATAAAATTTCTACCAATCAAATACTTTTGAATTAAAATAACCCACCACAATTCGTTTACCCCTTTATTTCAAAACTTATTCCAAAAAATTTGCCATGACCTTTTTGTTCCTATCTCTTTTCCTTAAAAATTTCAATCAATAAACATAAAATGTTCAGAGTTTTCCCCACTGCTAACTCGATGTCAACAATCTCGATTCATTTTCGAGACTCAAGGAGCTAACTATATAAACATAGGAAATTATAAAAGTTGCTTCAAGGTTACATTACTCAAGAAAACTAATCAATTTTTTTTATCAATTACACACTTACTTTAAAATCCTCATTTCCCAACTTTGAGTTTATTTTATAAAATTACATCACTTGGGTCCCCAAACACCTAACATCTAGTTGTCATTTTAATTAAAACAACTCATTATATATAGTAAAGTGGCACATTTTTGTCCTTACAAAGTCTTACTACATAGTAAGAAAATATATAGATATTTTCATTAACCACTCAATAAAATATTAATATCCTACAAAAATATCTAGATATTTTGTGACTTTAAGTCACATCATCTCATTCTGTCTCCCAATTCGTTCTTAAACGAGTCACATTATGCTCACAAATAAATTTATAGGTAACTAAAATTTTTATAATAAATCTACAAATTAAAGCTTTACAATAAATTTTTATCCGACGAAATTTTTGCTCCTTAGCTTAGAAAAATATAATGAGAGAAAATTCCCATTATAGTCGATATATAAAACAGCCGATTAAATTTTGGTGTCATTCGAAGTTTGTCAAAATTTAAACAGCGGGTATATCTTGCCCATTTTTAAAAAACTCAGTAGAAAATTATTTTTGAAATTTCAACAGTGCCAAGACATTCACATAGTCGTTTACCATCAAAAGAAAAACACTAAGGCCCTATACAACAAAAACTAATTTGATCATCCATTGACAACTACAGTAACTAGGGTGAGCTCAACACATTGCACAAGTTCTTTCTGACGCAATATCTCTCCTCGAAGTAACTTCTTCCTCCTCTTTAGCCATGAGGAATCAATCTCCTCAAAGGTCAAGTCCACCCACGAGATAGGTGGCTTTGGCGGTGCAGGAATCTCAAAACAGCTCACTACCTCTGAGACATTCAGTAAATGATCATTCACCGAAAGTGGGAGCTCTAACTCGACCCGTATATGTAGCCCTTATTGGGATGGGGTCGTATGCCCAAAAAGTCAACGAGTGGTAGTCAGGGACGTCTAACGATGTTTCCCTTGTTAGGGTAATAGTCGGTAGAATGGATTCAAGTATCATCTAAGGGGAAAACCCAATTTCCACAATCATGTAAAGGGTAACCAACTGAAAATAACAATTAACATTTAACCATTATGTCATAAAGACAAACAATGAACACCTAGTAGTTATGACATAATAACAAACAATAACAGATCATGTATATACATATATCATATCATAACAAACACGACTAGTGTGCCAAGCACCCTAATGCAATGCTTATATGCTAGTGCGCATGATTCTAGAATTTCAAAACCTTCCTTGAAGGGTGTAAATCATAAATGTACCGCCTTTCACTGACCAGTAGTAATTACCGAGGTGCCACCTATCATAGATCAGCGCAACTTACTAGAGTGCAGTCTACCAAAGAACTTCACGAAAAAAAAATCCTCGTAAGGATAAGATGTGCCAATCAACTCATGGAACCATCGCGTGGCCCATCGCGGTCACCACTAACACCGAATCATTCAAAGACAAACATACTCGCACGGTTTGAAATTTCAAATAAATCATCAATCAGCTATATAAATTTCAACACTTTAATATTTGGAAAACTAGTAGAAGATTTGTATAAAGAAATCTTATAAGAGTTCCAATATTCTAACTTTTCATGTAACACCCCAATTTCTCATTATTTTATTTTAATAGTATAATGATACACTATTATCATTATATGAGTGTTAATATGTGTCCTAATTTCTTTATGTGTGTCTTGTGTGTTTTCCTTAGTAATTGATTTAAATCATTAATATTAACTATAATTAACTTACAAAAATTAAAATAAAATAAAAAATATATATATATATATATATATATATTTAAATAAATTAATACAAGGAGTGAATTTGTGTGAATGTGTTGCTACACTAATTGTTACCTTTAGCACTAGTAGAATGCGTTAATAATAATAATAATAATAATAATAATAATAATTATAATAACCTAGGCTAGTATACTAGGTATATATAGATAGAGGAAATCATAGTTGCTACGGAAACAGAGATTAGCGCATATAGCTGTTCGGAGCCGCATTCCAAATTCCAATTCCAATTCCAAATTCCAATTCCAATTCCAATTGCAAACCACAATCAGGTATGTTACATTACCAAGTCACCCTTCATGCTTGTAAATTCTGGGAAAAATCTCACTGATTGAAATTATATATATAAAGGAGTTTGGAAGTACTTGATTGATAGTAAATTAATAATATCAAATGCTGTAAACCAAATAATTGATTGTGCATTGTGAATAGTGTAAACCAAATATTGGGATTGTATTGTGATTGACTGATATATGTATATAATGATGAATATTGTGAAATCAAACTGAAACTTATTGAGTTGTGATGATCGAGTAAGTCTGAGATATGTGTTGTAGATTTTGGAGTTAGGATTATTTTGTCATCATATAGGGAGGGGATGACAAACCTAGTGATTCGTCGAAGTACAACTGAATGAGCCTGATTGTGGAGGGCTATAGTCGAACTGTACGGTAAGACTGATAGACCTTGGGGGTACATCTAGTGGGGAATTCCTAAGTGGATTAGTGGGTTATTCCCTAAGGCCGGGAGCTACCGTGCAACACAAGAGTACCCCGACTGTCGCGTATGTGTGTCTCGGGTTGAGTTGAGGGGATCTATGAGGACTTGGCCATTCAAGAATTGTCCGTCCACTCTTGTAGTGACATAACATCAGACCTCCTAACCAAGTACTTAAGAGTAGAATGGTACCAAATGATGAAGTATAGAGTATAGGACATGCATAGCATTTCATCCTTGTAACTGTTTCATTATGATTGGATTTGATTAACCTCTGATATTATATTCTTGAACGTTCTCGTTATTTGTTCTGTTGTGACTGCTTGCGTGTTCTCCTCGTTATTTTAATATTGTTACATAACTTCGAAACTCACCCCTCGTTATTTGTGTTTGGCGTTTGCGATGGACGCAGATGAGCTGCAAGCTGCAGGTGAAGACTAATACTCTCGAAGTGTAGGAAGCCGTCTTATCTCGAAGACTTCTACCTTTTGTTAACGCCATTTTTGAACATACTTTATTTTGGGAATTCCCGCACTGATAGTGACATCGGGTTGGGACTACATTTGCAATTAATATTAAACTTATGTATGTGTACTTCAAAAAGGATTTTGCTGTCTGATATTATGATTTCTAGTTGTTAAGTTTGATGGAAAATTTGGATTTATGTGACATGTTCATGATTACGTGATATTCTTTACCTTAAAAAAATGTTTGGAAGTTTATATATTTATTTATTTGAAGGATTTCATTGTTTTAAAAATAAGAAAATTATTTTTTTTCTTTTTTATATCGGGTTTAGGGTGTCACATTAGTGGTATCAAAGCTCGTCTGTCCAATCAGACCGTAAATGTGTTATGTGTTCACTATGTTTCCTTGTGTGCTCTGTTATGTGTGTTGTTGTTATGGTCATTATTGTGTTAGTGGTGTAGGACTAAGTTAGTCTCTCACTTCCCTAAGTGTCTCACTATATTCGATTGGCTTATCTGATTGATGTAGGTAGTGATGGCTGGTGGACGAAATGACGTTGTGATTGTTGAGGCTCTAGAATCCATGGCAGGAGTTACAGTGCAGGCTCTTCAAGCTTTCGCTGAATCTCAAGCTACTGCACAAGCCTCTACGCAAGTTGCTACTCAAGCTGCACAAGTTGCTGCTCAAGCTGTTGCTCAAGCTACTACCTATAGTGGTGGTCAAGGAAATGTGCAAATAAATGAGTTCATGGTGATGGATCGATACCACAAGGCTAACCCTCCATCGTTTGAAGGTCACTATAATCCTGATGGAGCTCAGAAGTGTTTGCAAGAGGTTGAGAAAATTTTCTGAGGAGTGGCATGCCCCGAAGGTCAGAAAGTGCATTTGGGAACCTTTATGTTGACAGAAGAAGCTGAACATTGGTGGGATAATGTGCGTCAACGCTTAGATAATGCAGGAACTGTAATAACTTGGGCTGTATTTAGAAACATGTTCTTAGTCAAGTATTTCCTTGAAGACATTTGCAATAGGAAGGAAATGGAATTTTTCAAATTAAAACAAGGGAATATGTCAGTAGCGGAGTATGCCGCTAAGTTTGAGGAGTTATCCAGGTACTATCCACTCTATGTTGGAGAGGCAGGAGAAAAGTCTAAGTAAATCAAGTTTGAAATGGGACTTAGGCCAGAGATCAAGAAGCAGGTTGGAATGCAAGAGATCCATGACTTTCCTACCCTAGTGAATAAGAGTAGGATTTATGATGAGGATAGTCGGGCTGAAAAGGCACATTACCGAAACACTGGAACCATGAAGGACAAGAGGCCTATGCATCATAATAGAGGAAAACCTTACTCTTTTTGTCCTAGTAAATCTGGAAGTCATCTGAATTATCAACAACATAGTTTTTCAGCTGGGAAGGGAAATAGTAGTGGTAACGGAAGAGGAAATGGAAACAGTTATAGTTATGGGTGTGGTAGAGGAAACCCCAATGGACAGGGAGTTAGTATAGGGAATAACAACAACATGAGTCAAGTCTCGAGCAACAACAGTGGTAATGATGGCGATCCGGCTACTCCTATCCGATGTCACAAGTGTGGTAAGCAGGCTCATATGGCTTTTGAGTGCAGGGATGTTGCAGTTACTTGTTTTAATTGCCAACAACAGGGCGACATCATCCCCGCATGCTCCTACCCAAGGAAGACTCCACAACCTGGAAACTAGAGTTCCCAAGCCAGCCGGCCAAAATCCAATGGAAGAGTCTTTGCCCTTAGTGGTGCAGGAGCGTCTGAGAAAGACAACTTGATCCAAGGTACGTGTCTCATAAGTGATACTCCTTTATTTGTGCTATTTGATTGTGGTGCCACTCATTCCTTTGTGTCTCTTGATTGTGTTAGACGTTTAGGACTACCTGTGTCCCGTTTGTAGTATGATTTGATTGTGAATACGCCAACTAGTACTTCTGTTGATACCTCTAGTGTTTGTCTTGACATTTCTATCCATGTGTGTGGAAGGGACTTCCGAGTTGACTTAGTGTGTTTACCTTTGCGTCTGGTCGATGTGATTCTTGGTATGGATTGGCTATCTACCAACCGTGTCCGCGTAGATTTTTTTAGTAAAACCATTGAATTCATGGAGTCAGAAGAGAGGGAGAAGCCTAGCAATATATCCGCCAACCAAGTGAAGGCACTTTTGAAAGAAGATGCCCAGTTATACATGATCTTAGCCTCATTGGAATTTGAAGAAAAAGTGGTAATACAAGATGTTCCTATTGTGTGTGAATTCCCTGAAGATGTCAATAGTTTACCACTAGAGCGTGCGATTGAGTTTAGCATTGACCTTGTACCAGGTACTGGACCCATATCCATGGCACCGTATAGGATGTCTCCCTTACAATTGTCTGAGCTTAAGAAGCAATTGGAGGAGCTTTTAGATAAACAATTTATAAGGCCTAATGTGTCACCATGGGGTGCACCTGTGTTGTTGGTTAAGAAGAAGGATGGCTCTATGAGGTTGTGTGTGGATTACCGCCAGCTTAATAAAGTGACAATCAAGAATAAGTATCCGCTACCTAGGATAGATGATCTTATAGACCAATTGAGAGGATCCTATGTGTTTAGTAAGATCAACTTGAGATCAGGATACCATCAGATCCGAGTGATGTCTTCTGATATCCCTAAAACCACCTTTAGGACCCGTTATGGCCATTATGAGTATTTGGTTATGTCTTTTGGTGTGACTAATGCTACAACAATGTTTATGGATTACATGAATCAGATCTTTCATCCTTACCTAGACTCATTTGTGGTTGTATTTATAGATGATATCATAGTGTACTCTAAGACTAAGGAGGAGCATGGTGAACATTTAAGGATAGTCTTGCAAACCCTTAAGGAGAAACAATTATTTGCCAAGTTGTCTAAGTGTGAATTTTGGTTAGAGGAAGTAAGTTTCCTAGGACATGTAATTTCAAAAGGTGGAATAGTTGTTGATCCTGTTAAGGTAGAGAGTGTCTTAGAATGGAAAGCACCTAAGTCAGTGACTGAGATTAGGAGTTTCCTAGGATTGGCAGGTTATTATCGTCGATTCATAGAAAGATTCTCCAAGTTGGCCTTACCTTTAACTAAGTTGACCCGAAAATGGGAATTGTTTGTGTGGGACAACCATTGTGAGAATAGTATCCAAGAGCTTAAGCAACGATTGACCTCTGCACCGATCTTAGTGTTACCTAACTTGAGTGAACCCTTTGTAGTGTATTGTGGTGCATGTGGTTCAGGATTAGGTGGAGTACTTATGCAAGATGGGAAGGTGGTAGCATATGCTTCTAGCAGTAGTTGTCTTCGTACTTAAGATGTGGAGACATTATTTGTATGGATCTAGATTTGAGGTTTTTAGTGACCATAAGAGCCTTAAGTACCTTTTTGACCAAAAGGAGTTGAATATGAGACAACGTAGGTGGATGGAATTTCTTAAGGATTTTGATTTTGAGTTTAACTATCACCCTGGAAAGGCCAATGTAGTGGCCGATGCCTTGAGTAGGAGGACTTTGAGTGTGTCCGCTTTAATGGTTAAGCATAGTGAGTTGTTGGAACAGTTTAGAGACCTTAGTTTAGTTTGTGAAGTGACACTAGAAAGTATTAAATTGGGAATGTTAAAGGTAACTAGTGGACTATTAGAAGAGATTAAAAAGACCTAGAAGTTGGATTTATACCTTTTGCATAAGTTAAAGGTGATTGACCAAGGGAGAGAACCTGATTTTAAAATGGGTGGGGATGAAATTTTGAGATTTAAGGATAGAATTTGCATACCCGATGTAGATGAGTTATGGAATTTGATCTTGGAGGAAGGACATAAGAGTTGTCTAAGTATTCACCCTGTAGCCACGAAGATGTATAAGGACCTCAAAAAGATATTTTGGTGGCCTAGAATGAAAAAGGATGTTGCAGAGTTTGTGTACGCTTGTTTGAAATGTCAAAAGTCTAAGGTAGAACACCGGAAACCTTCAGGCTAGATGCAATCTTTGAGTATTCCCGAATGGAAGTGGGATAGCATCTCTATGGACTTTGTTGTAGGCTTACCTCGAACTCCAAAAAGGTATGATAGTATTTGGGATAGCAATCTTTGATATATTAACTAAATATGCTCACTTTATTCTGATAAACATAACTTATTCTATGGAAAGGTTAGCTGAAATATACATAAAGGAAATTGTGAAGTTGCATGGTATCCCATCAAGTATAGTGTCAGATAGAGACCCTAGGTTTACCTCTAAGTTTTGGCAAGGTTTACATAGCGCTTTAGGTACGAACCTTAGGATGAGTTCAGCCTACCACCCACAAACAGATGGTCACACTGAACGAACCAATCAATCCCTAGAAGACTTGTTAAGAGCTTGTGTGTTGGAACAAAATGGAAGTTGGGATATCTTTTTGCCACTTATAGAGTTTACCTATAACAATAGTTTCCACTCTAGTATTGGAATGGCCCCTTTTGAGGCGTTGTATGAAAGGAGGTGTAGGACCCCTCTGTGTTGGTTTGAGACAACGATAACCTTGTGTTAGGACCTGAGATTGTTCAACAAACTACTGATAAAGTAAAAATGATTCAGGAAAAGATGAGGGTGTCTCAGAGTAGGCAAAAGAGTTACCATGATAAAAGAAGGAAAAATCTCGAATTTCAAGAAAGTGATCATGTATTTCTGAGAGTTACTCCAACGACTGGGTTGGTCGGGCATTAAAAATGCGAAAGCTTACTCCTCGATTTATAGGACCTTACCAAATTCTTAAACGTGTCGGTAACGTAGCATATCAGATCGCGTTGCCTCCATCTCTTTCTAATCTTCATAGTGTCTTTCACGTGTCTCAACTTTGCAAGTACATTTTCGATCCTTCACACATGAGTACCCCGACCATCGCGTATATGTGTCTCGGTTTGAGTTGAGGGGATCTATGAGGACTTGGCCATTCATGAATTGTCCGTTCACTCTTGTATTGGCATAGCATCAGGCCTCTTGACCAAGTACTTCATGTGACACCCTAAACCCCAAATAACAATTTTTTATTTTTTTATTTTTAAAACAATGAAATTATTCAAATAAACAAATATATAAAATTCCAAACATTTTTTTTACTAAGGCAAAGAGCATCACGTAATCTTAGCAGTAATTAACAAAATCCCTTTGGAAACACACATACACAAGTTTAATGATAATTGTAAATGTAGTCCCAACCCGATGTCACTATCAGAGCAGGAATTCCCAAAATAAATCAAGTTCAAAAATGACGTTAACAAAAAGGTAGAAAATAGAAGTCTTCGGGGTAATACGACTTTCTAATCTTCACCTGCAGCTTGCGGCTCGTCTGCGTCCATCGCAAACATCGAGGGGTGAGTTTCGAAATTATGTAACAATATAAAATACACGAGAAGAACACGCAATCAGTCAAACATTACAAATAAGGAGAACATTCAATAATATAATATCTAGGGTTATTCTAATTCAATCACAATAAACAGTTACAAGGATAAAATGCTATGCATGTCCTATACTCTATACTTCATCATTTGGTACCATTCTACTCTGAAGTACTTGGTTAGGAGGCCTGATACTATGCCACTACAAAAGTGGACTGACAATTCATGAATGGCCAAGTCCTCATAGATCCCCTCAACTCAACCCGAGACACATATACGCGACAATCGGGGTACTCTTGTGTTGCATGGTAGGTCCCGGCCTTAGGGAATAACCCACTAATCCACTTAGGAATTCCCCACTAGATATACCCCCAAGGTCTATCAGTCTTACCTTACAGTTCGACTGTAGCCCTCCACGATCAGGCTCATTCAGTTGTACTTCCCCAAATCGCTAGGTTTGTCAGACCCTCCCTATATGATGACAAAATAATCCAAACTCCAACATCTACAACACATCTCAGACTTACTCGATCATCACAACTCAATAAATTTCAGTTTGACTTCCCAATATTCATCATTATATATGTATATCAACAATCACAATATAATCCCAATATTATCAATCGCAATATAAAAATCAACAGATAGCACATTCAAATAATTTCACGATTTCAATCAAATAGCAAGAGCACTCGAATATATATTATTCATACAGTAACAATCAGCATCACATTTCATAAAATCATTCAACGCGAAATCTTGCTATAAATAAATTCACAACAATTCTATAGGTTGCTAAATTATATTTTAGTCCTCACTGTTACCATTCATATATTATTAATTAATTATTATTGATCAATAGGGCTCGACCGTACGTAGTGAGCCCCGAATGAATATCTGGGAATTTCGGTATTCCCGTTCATCTCACGTTATTTTATATTCATAAAGTCGAACCTCATCTCTCCCCTTACCTTAGCTGAAGATTTCTCCCAACGAAGTCGATCCGCTGATTTAACGTGTCGCGTCTTCGCCAACCATCGTCTCTAATAGTCCGCAAAAGAAAGTACATCACCTCAACAGCCAAATATAAATTAGTCACTTGCTCCAATAGATAAATATTTTATTTATTAATAATACATAAATAATTTATCTGTTATTGGAATATAATTCAAAAGTATATTTGATACTAATAAACGCACATATTACTATATCAGATTTTATTTAAACTAAGCATGATAGAAGAACTAAATATTGTTATACATACTTAAACTTAAATATTGTTATAAATATTGCTACACATATTCAAGCAGGGTAAAAGTCCAATTTTATTACAGCCTGACTAATTGACAATTTACTTTAAAATAATTCACTATCAATCTCGGTCCCAGTTTTAGGGTTGGCATGTTAGAGCTATAATACTGATATGCATATACCATATGAACTCCGGCTTTTAGGAGCGTTTATTCTTAACAAACCAAAAGTGATAAGCCTAAGAAAAGTTACTCTTAGAATGATAAAAAAATAATAGCCTAGATTGCTAATTATGAATGGTGGCTCTCCATGATGTTTGTGATAGACTTTCGACAGACCACCTTAACGTGTATGTGTCTCTTGGTACAAGAATCAAATTCTCTAAAGCACGATACTCATATTCATATATTACGGTGACGTCAAATTCTAGTTATTAGGTTACTGATTGCTATTGTGTGCCAATTTCCATGGTATGACTCATCCTAATTATCCATCGCAATTCCTACGTATTTGCCAAAATCAAATTGATGAAGTTTACCAATCGTACCTGATTTGCGGCTATCGGCAGAGCTATCCCTTGTTTCCTCCTAGTCTTCTATTAGCACAGTAATCACGCAGATATGGATATATATATATATATATAGGCAGCTAGGTTTCACATTATTCCTAATATTATTATTATTGTCATTATTATTATTATTATTATTATTATTATTATTATTATTATTATTATTATCATTATTTTTATTATTATTATTATTATTATTATTATTATTATTATCATTATTATCATTATTATTATTATTATTATTATTATTATTATTATTATTATAAACCTATTCTACTAGTGCTAAAGGTAACAATTAGTGGAGCCACACAAATTCACTCCTTGTATTAATTTATTTAAATATATATATATACATATTTTATTATATTTTGATTTTTGTAAGTTAATTCTAGTTAATACTAATGATTTAAATCGATTACTAAGGCAAACACACAAGACACACAAAGAAATTAGGACACATATTAACGCTCATATAATAATAATAGTGTATCATCATACTATTAAAATAAGATAATGAGAAATTGGGGTGTTACATTTCTCCCCATGTTGAAGAAATTTCGTCCTCGAAATTTACCTGACAGAAACAGCTCTGGATAAGAATCACGCATTTGACTTTCGACTTCCCACGTAGCACTTTCACCAGTAGCACCTCCCCAGACAACCTTAACCAATGAAATCGTCTTACCCCTTAATTCTTTGATTTTTAGGTCATCGATCCGTAGCGGTAAGGTCTCAAAAGTTAGATTCTCTTTTATTTGAACCTTGTCTGACTCAATCACATATGAAGGATAAAAAATGTACTTGCGAAGTTGAGACACGTGAAAGACACTATGAAGATTAGAAAGAGATGGAGGCAACGCGATCTGATATGCTACGTTACCAACGCGTTTAAGGATTTGGTAAGGTCCTATAAACTGGGGAGTAAGCTTTCGCATCTTTAAAGCCCGACCAACCCCAGTCGTTGGAGTAACTCCCAGAAATACATCATCACCTTCTTGAAATTCGAGATTTTTCCTTCTTTTATCATGGTAACTCTTTTGCCTACTCTGAGACGCCCTCATCTTTTCCTGAATCAGTTTTACTTAATTAGTAGTCTGTTGGACAATCTCAGGTCCTAACACAAGGTTATCGCCTGTCTCAAACCAACACAGAGGGGTCTTACACCTTCTCCCATACAACGCCTCGAAAGGGGACATTCCAATATTGGAGCGGAAGCTATTGTTATAGGTAAACTCTATAAGTGGCAAAAAGCTATCCCAACTTCCATTTTGTTCCAACACACAAGCTCTTAACAAGTCTTTTAGGGATTGATTGGTTCGTTCAGTCTGACCATCTGTTTGTGGGTGGTAGGCTGAACTCATCCTAAGGTTTGTACCTAACGCGCTCTGTAAGCCTTGCCAAAACTTAGAGGTAAATCTAGGGTCTCTATCTGACACTATACTTAATGGGATTCAATGCAACTTCACAATTTCCTTTATGTATATTTCAGCTAACCTTTCCATGGAATAAGTTATGTTTATCACAATAAAGTGAGCAGATTTAGTTAATCTATCCACAATAACCCAAATACTATCATACCTTTTTGGAGTTCGAGGTAAGCCTACAACAAAGTCCATAGAGATGCTATCCCACTTCCATTCAGGAATACTCAAAGGCTGCATCAAGCCTGAAGGTTTCCGGTGTTCTACCTTAGACTTTTGACATGTCAAACAAGCGTATACAAACTCTGCAACATCCTTTTTCATTCTAGGCCACCAAAATATCTTCTTCAGGTCCTTGAACATCTTTGTGGCTCCAGGGTGAATACTTAGACAACTTCTATGTCCTTCCTCTAAGATCGAATTCCTTAACTCATCTACATCAGGTACGCAAATTCTATTCTTAAATCTCAAAATTTCATCGCCGCCCATTTTAAAATCAGGTTATCTCCCTTGGTCAATCAACTCTAACTTATCCAAAAGGTGTAAATCCAACTTCTGACTCTTTTGATCTCTTTTAATAGTCCACTAGTTACCTTCAACATTCCCAATCTAACACTTTTTTGTTTCACTTCACAAACTAGACTAAGGTCTCTAAACTGTTCCAACAACTCACTATGCTTAACCATTAAAGCGGACATACTCAAAGTCTTCCTACTCAAGGCATCGGCCACTACATTGGCCTTTCCAGGGTGATAGTTAAGCTCAAAATCAAAATCCTTAAGAAATTCCATCCACCTACGTTGTCTCATATTCAACTCCTTCTGGTCAAATAGGTACTTAAGGCTCTTATGGTCACTGAAAACCTCAAATCTAGATCCATATAAATAATGTCTCCACATCTTAAGTATAAAAACAACTGCTGCTAGTTCTAAGTCGTGGGTAGGGTAGTTCCTTTCATGAATCTTCAATTGCCTAGAAGCATACGCTACAACCTTCCCATCCTGCATAAGTACTCCACCTAATCCTGATCCACACGCATAACAATACACTACAAAAGGTTCACTCAGGTTAGGTAACACTAAGATCGGTGCAGAGGTCAATCGTTTCTTAAGCTCTTGGAAACTATCCTCACAATGGGTGTCCCACACGAACAATTCCCCTTTTCGGGTCAACTTAGTTAAAGGTAAGGCCAACTTGGAGAATCCTTCTATGAATCTACGATAATAACCTGCCAATCCTAGGAAACTCCTAATCTCAGTCACTGACTTAGCTGCTTTCCATTCTAAGACACTCTCTACCTTAGCAGGATCAACAGCTATTCCACCTTTTGAAATTACATGTCCTAGGAAACTTACTTCCTCTAACCAAAATTCACACTTAGACAACTTCGCAAATAATTGTTTCTCCTTAAGGGTTTGCAAGACTATCCTTAAATCTTCACCATGCTCCTCCTTGGTCTTAGAGTACACTAAGATATCATCTATAAAAACAACCACAAATGAGTCTAGATAAGGATGAAAGATCCGATTCATGTAATCCATAATCACTGCTGGAGCATTAGTCACACCAAAAGGCATAACCAAATACTCATAATGGCCATAACGGGTCCTAAAGGCGGTTTTAGGGATATTAGAAGACTTCACTCGGATCTGATGGTAACCTGATCTCAAATCAATCTTACTAAACACGCAGGATCCTCTCAATTGGTCCATAAGGTCATCTATCCTAGGTAGTGGATACTTATTCTTGATTGTCACTTTATTCAGCTGACGGTAATCCACACACAACCTCATAGAGCCATCCTTCTTCTTAACCAACAACACAAGTGCACCCCATGGTGACACACTAGGCCTTATAAATTGTTTATCTAAAAGCTCTTCCAATTGCTTCTTAAGCTCAGACAATTCTAAAGGTGACATCCTATACGGTGCCATGGATATGGGTCCAGTACCTGGTACAAGGTCAATGCTAAACTCAATGTCACGCTCTGGTGGTAAACTATTGACATCTTCAGGGAATACTTCAGGGAATTCACACACAATAGGAACATCTCGTATTACCACTTTTTCTTCAAGTTCCAATGAGGCTAGGATCATGTATAACTGGGCATCTTCTTTCAAGAGTGGCTTCACTTGGTTGGCGGATATATTGCTAGGCTTCTCCCTCTCTTCTGACTCCATGAATTCAATGGTTTTACTAAAAAAAATCTACGCGGACACGGTTGGTAGATAGCCAATCCATACCAAGAATCACATCGACCAGACGCAAAGGTAAACACACTAAGTCAACTCGGAAGTCCCTCCCACACACATGGATAGAAATGTCAAGACAATCACTAGAGGTATCAACGGAATCGCTAGCTGGGGTATTCACAATCAAATCATACTACAAACGAGACACAGGTAATCCTAAATGTCTAACACAATCAAGAGACACAAAGGAATGAGTGGCACCACAATCAAATAGTACAAATAAAGGAGTATCACTTATGAGACACGTACCTTGGATCATGTTGTCTTTCTCAGACGCTCCTACACTACTGAGGGCAAAGACTCTTCCATTGGATTTAGGTCGGCTGGCTTGGGAACTCTGGTTTCCAGACTGTGGAGTCTTCCTTGGATAGGGGCATGCGGGGCTGATGTGGCCCTTCTGTTGGCAATTAAAACAAGTAACTGCAGCATCTTTGCATTCAAATGTCATATGACCCTGCTTACCACACTTGTGACATCGGATAGGAGTAGTCGGATTGCCATTATTACCGCTCTTGTTGCTCGAGACCTGACACCTGTTGTTGCCATTCCCGTTACTAACTCCTCGGCCATTGGGGTTTCCTCTACTACCTCCATAACTATAACTGCTTGCATTTCCTCTCCTGTTACCACTACTATTTCCCTTTCCAGCTGAAAAACTGTATTGTGGATAATTCAGATGACTTCCAGATTTACTAGGAGGAAAAGAGTAAGGTTTTCCTCTATTATGATGCATAGGCCTCTTGTCCTTCATGGTTCCAGTGTTTCGGTAATGTGCCTTTTCAACCCGACTATCCTCATCATAAATCCTACTATTATGATGCATAGGTCATTTTGTTATTTAAATGGTTTATTCTCATTCCTTTTGATTCTTAGGTAATGTAGTTCGTCTAATTAGTGCATAAGTCTCGATGGATTAATAATTTTGGTGAATTTTGTTCTTTAATATGTTTATTCCAATCTATTTTGATTCTATAATAGGTTTATTTCTAAAATTAATTAAATTAAATTCAGTAAATCAAGATTAGTTTTTCCCTAAATTTACTATTCTATATTTAGTAAAAATACAATATTGTATTTAATAAAACATTGACTCTTTTTGAATTTACTTGGTTGAATATCCTCATTCAATACTTTATTTTATAAATATTTTTACCATTAATTGAAAAATTTATTTAGTCAATAATTTGTTTGACTAAATATTTAGTCAAAACTTTATCTATTAAAAAATCGTAAATATTAATAATATTTAAAATGTATTCAAATATCTAAATTATTTTATAAATTAAATTTAATGAATGTGAAAATACTACTTTTATAATGTTTAATAATATAGGTTTTACACTTAAAAAAATTTAAATTTTAGTTAGCGTTAAAAATATATTTAATATTTTTATACAAACTTTAGATAAATATTATTTTTACAAGATAAAATATTTACACCCTTCAAATGTAAATTATGGACCGATACTTTGATAGGAAGATTCAAATAGCATGATTATTTCTTACTATTTTTAATAAACGGTTATTAATTATTGTATACATCATAAAATACTACCTTAAATAATTCTTTTTTTATATATTTGCATTATTTCCCAAAATCCTTCTATAAATTTTATAAATATACGATTTTCATCAATCAATTATTTTAACTTTCATATATTAAAGATTATCCAGTTTCAAAGAAAAGATTAATTGAAGGGGCAATGGTTTTATTTATCCAAAAATTTCTTTTGATATGTGCGTTGACGTTGCTATTCGAACGCAATGTTCTTGGAATACAAGTGAGTGTTACTAAAAAATTGGAAAACGGTATGGACTTAACTGTTCATTGCAAATCTGGTGATGATGATATTGGAGTTCATGTTCTTAATTTTGATCATAGCTTTGAATGGAATTTTCACAATAACTTTTTTTGACACAACACAATTCTATTGTTCCTTTAAGTGGAATGGTGAATTTAAATGGTTTGACATATACATTGCAGGTAGAGATAGAGATGTATGCAATAATTGCAAGTGGATTATAACGCTAAATGGACCATGTAATATACTTGAAAAGAGTACAGTTTGCTACCAATGGAATAAGTAATTGATAATGTATGACACCTTTGTTTATCTTCATAAATATTGTATTTGAGGGTATTGAGAACTCACTGTATTCTACATCTTATTCAATCTTCTTAATATTATCACTCGAACATATATATATATATATATATATATATATATATATATATATATATATATATATAGAGAGAGAGAGAGAGAGAGAGAGAGAGAGGATATCTAGTGAGAATGTTCTTTTTATATAAAAATAAGAGGAATACTTCACAATTTTAAGATTAAAATTGATGGTTAAGATTAAAAAATCAATTTTAAAAACACATGTGTCTCTCCCTATTATATTATTTCTTCTAAACCATTTACATTTTCATCTTCTTGAATTTCAATTTACATTGTTTTTAAACATATATTAAATATTTATTTCATTTTCTAACAAAAATAGCACAAAAGTAACAAATACCATCGGGAAACTTCTTGATCTGAGTGAGATAAAACAATAAAATTTTAGGTTAAAAAATTCCATGATAGGGCATAAACAATTAACCTGAAAAATTTAAATATTTAGGTGAAAAAATTCCATGATAGAGCATAAACAATGAACCTCAAAAATCCAAATATTCAGAAAAATGAAGAGAGAAAAAGAGACAACAAATCTTGCATCTACACAAAAATAATTTCATAGGATAAATGTTTATCGATAACTAATTAGTTAAAATTAGTATAATTTTAATATATTCTAAATAAAATGAGAATAATTATAACTATTATAAAACCGTACACGCGACAAATAATGGTCACCTAAAAACTTGTTAAAATTAGAATTTTTTCAATATCAACATAAAAATGAGAATGATTATAAATAAAATAACTTTAGTTTTTTTACACTCCAAATTTTTCACTTTGTTTTTTTAAAAAAATAGTCATAAAAGAATATTTATATCTTGTAAATAAAATAGAAAATAATTATAATATACTAATAACAATATATTATAAATGTCATGAACGGCATAAATATTTTTCTAAAAAGAATTAGTAAAAATTAGATTTTTTTTTTAATATTGTCGACGTAAAAATTAAATCAATTATAATAGACTGGAAAAATTGTCACTTATGAGATTAAAAAACATAAACAATACAGGTTCTAATTGATTAAAATTTTAAAATACATTAGACTAGTTCTTACTCATAAAAATTTCAAAATAGTTGTAATCCAGAAGACAATTTATTACTTATGAGATTGAATTATCATACACATGACAAGTTCTAATCAATAAAAAATCAAACTTACTATCATACACGAGACTAGTTTATCGATGCAATTATGACCATATTTTAGAAGAAAGTTGTGCATTCATAATTTACAAGTCTTCATTTCCCACTGCTTCTAATTTTTCTAAACATATTCCCAATTTATATAAGTACATATATTATTGTTTGAGTCACATAGAGAAATACTCTCAATCTTAGATGTATATGATCACACACGGGTATTGTACTAGTTTAATATAATAAATAAATTAGCTTATCTTAACTTCTTTTTTTATCTCTAGTCAAAACTACAATATTTGTCAAATTAATTAAATTAAATGCAGTAAATCAAGATTAATTTTTTCCTAAATTGACTATTCTATATAAAGTAAAACTATAATATTCTATTTAATAAAACCTTGACTCACTTTGAATTTATTTTGTTGAATATCATCAATCAAAACTTTGTTTTATAAATATTTATACCGTTAATTAAAAACTTCATTTAGTCAATAATTTGTTTGACTAAATATTTAGTTAAAATTTAAAAAATCATAAATATTAATAATATTTAAAATGTATTTAAATATCTAAATTATTATATAAATTAAATTTTATGAATTTGAAAAATTTTCTTTTATAATGTTTAACAATATAGGGTTAACAAAGCACTAAAGCTTACAAATGAAAAGCAAGAAGAAAAAAAAACAAGCAAAAAACCTGCTACTGTGCGAGCACTGTTCCTCCATCTCCAGACGTCGTTTCACCGATCAGATTGTTGAAAAAGAGGACCTATATGTTGCGAACCTACTGTCCAAAAATAAGAATAATCCAAAGGTTAACGAATGCGCAATCGATGTTTTTTTAGACTGATTTGACAAAATCGGAAATAGGGTGTACTCTTCTCTTATCTCTTTAGGTGGCTGCCTTTTCTTTCAAAATAGTCTATCTCTTGCAACTCTAATCGGACCCCTCTCCACAAAAATAAGTGAGACACATGAGCTTCAATATTTGGGTCTTTCTCCACATAGGAAGGGAGACCAATATCCAACACAATGTTCTTGCAAAACATGTGAGTATTACTACTAGATTGGAAAACGGTATGGACTTAACTGTTCATTGCAAATATAGCGATGAATGTCTATAGTTTAAAATATACATATCACGTAGAGTTTTTGTGATAATTTCAATTAGATTATAAAGCTAATATGACCATGTAGAATAGGTGAAAAGTGTAACACCCCGATTTTTAACAACGCGAGTGCATTATTTTATTAAAAAAACTTAATAAACTAATACGTCGTAACACAAAACAACAAGAGTCATAAATAATTACATCATATATACAAACAAGCTAAGATAGCTTTTGGAACAATAATCCAAAGTATACAAATAGAAAATACTCCAGGGCTATGACAATAATCCAAAGTATACAAATAAAAAATACACCAGGGCTATGAGACCCATCAGACATTGCTCATACCCCTGGGATATTCTCGGCAGACACCTGCACAGAAGTACGGCTCCAAGAACGCTACCCGCCATGGCCACGTCAAAAAAATGGAACATGGACCCAAGAAAAAGTCAAATGTCAAGGTATGTCATAGATACAGTCATCCCAAAACAAAATAAGTACAACCACCAAAAGAAAAAACACTAAGGCCCTATACAACAAAAACTAATCTGATCATCCATTGACAACTACAGTAACAAGGGTGACCTCCACACACTGCACAAGTTCTTGCTGACACAGTATCTCTCCTCGAAGTAACTTCTTTCTCCTCTTCTATAACAACCCAAATTTTATAATAAATTATTTTATTAATAAAATAGAATTTTAAATAATTAATTTGGCGTTAAAGTTATTTTAGAATATATATTGATTAATTTTCTTTATATGTGTATTTTCTATGACGTGCTAATCTTGTACACATTTGACTAAATGAGTGATATAAATAATAAATACTATATTTTATTATCTTAGATATTTCGCTAAAAATAATAGTATTTTAGTGTACATATTTTTAAGAATAAGATTTTATGCAATTTTACGTGTATATGTACGTTCGTAATTAATGTGATATTTCCTTGTATGTTTGACTAATGTTAAATGTGCACATATTTATATTTTAATTAATTTTAAGTATCTCATATTTTAGTTATTTATATTTGGGATAGTAATAATATTGTGTTTGATTTCCTTTATTTTTATATAATTGTTGTGGCATTGCGATTTTATATATTTATTATGATTTAGTAATTAATATAAAGTAGCAATGTTATATTTATTTATTTTGTGATTTTGACTACTCTCTAATGATGATAGTATTTTAATATGAGTATTTTGAAAAATAAGTATAATTATAGTGACTATTTTGAATATGACAGTTTCAATTGTTAGTAATATGTATTTTTTTTAAAGGTTAATTATTTTAATTACTCTAATTTATCATATATTAGTTATGAAATATTAGTAATGTTTTGAAAATTAAATGATATTTGGAAGAGTATTAAAAATGAGAAAAATGAGATTAAGTAACTATTAATTTTGTTTTAGCAAAATAAAAATAAAAATAATAATAGTAATAAAACAAAAAAGTAAATAAAGAGACCAATGGGTTTGACCCATGTGTGAACCCTAATTGTTAACAAAAAAAAAAATTGTGATAGACTTCCTCTTTTTCTTGAAAGAACGCAACACATCCATTCTTCCTCTTCTCTAAAATTCATTGCCACCAAATCCTTGCCTTTTGAATCGATCCCAACCTTTATCCCACACAAAATCGGCCACTGAATCCATTTTTGGCATCAGTTTTATCAATCGTTGCTTTGTTTCTTCAGAAACAGCTCCGTTTCTTTCCTTGGGCGAGCTGTTTTTGGCCGATTCCGATCACCATGTTTGTCATTTCAAAAAACTGACATCGTTTTTGGATTCCTCTCGTCAAAACCTATAAGAAGCACTACGATTCGGTGAGACCTTTTCTGCAATTTTTCTCTCGTCGTTTTGACTCTATTTTTGTTCCTAAAATTATTATTAATTATTTAACATTTATTTTCATGCTCTGCATAATTTATCAGTCACGTCTCGACGATTTTGTGAACTCGCCGTTTTGTTCGGATTCGCTCGCTGTACATTGAAGATATGCAGTCGTTGTTGATTTTTGTGTTTGAGAAAGCGTCTAAATAAGGTAAGGGGTGAGAGAGCGTTTGAATTCATGAGTATAATATATTGTGAGATGAACGGGAAAACTGTATTTCCCAACGATTCATCCGGGGCTTGCTACGTACAGCAGTAGCCCTTTGAGTGATAAATTAATTAATGCAAAAATATGGAACTTGTGAGATTAAAATATAGAATAGAAATATTTGTAAGGTGTTGATTGATTTAATTTCTATAAATGTGTGGTATTTGATATTATTGTGATATTGGGTGTCGAATTAATTTTATATATATGTTTGATTAGATGAGTTTATGTGATCTGATAATAAAAGATGGATGTGTTGTGATAATTTTACGTGATGATGATGATGTATGAATAATAATTGTGATTTTATAAATTTGTGATAAGTTTATGTGATGAGGTACGATTGATGATAGTGATGCTCTAAATTTGTGATAGTTATGTAATGATGATGATGTGTGATTTATAATAGTGATGTTATGAATTTGTGATGAAAATATTGAAGTAACCCCTGATGAAATAATTGTGATTCCAATTTGTGTTTGAGATGACGGTCTTAATGGAGTATCATAGGCCAACGAGGGGAGAAAATAAATATTGTGAATTTGTGAAGTGGAGATTATTTTGTCATCATATAGGTAGGGCCTGACAAGCCTAGTGATTTCGGGGAAGTACAACTGAATTGAGCCTGATCGTGGCGGTCTGCTGTTGAGCCTTAAGGCAAGATTGTTAGACCTTGGAGGTATTCGGGTGGGGAATTCCTAGGTGACTTGGAGGTAGCACTCCAAATGTCGGGAGCTACCATGCAACACACGTTTACCTCGACTGTCGCGTATATGTGTCTTGGGTTGAGTTGAGGGGATCTATTAGGACAGGGCCAATTTGAATTGTCCGTCCACCGGGATGGTGGCATAGTATCATGGCCTCCTGACCAAGTGCTTCAGAGTTAGAATGGTACCACATTGTGAAGTAGAGTCTAAGCTCAAGCGTATCATTGCATTTTTGTGTGATTGTTTGTTGTGATTAATATGTATTGTGTGCGATGATAACTTCGTAGATGATTTGATGTTATTGTGAAATGTTATAATTTCCTTGGTTTTGACTTTATAATGTTATGTTTTTCCTTAAAAAATGTTTGTCTAATGATACGGTTTATTTATGATTAATTGCGTGTTCTCCTTACTTATATTATACTATTAACATGATTTCAAAACTCACCTCCTTCGTTGTTTGTGTTTGACTGGCTTGGCCCTGCGTTTGCGAAATCGCAGTTGTTACAGGTTAATGAATCTTGAAGTTCAAGTTGGGAGGAACCTCGCTCTGATAGGTGATACCGGGAATAAGGGTTGTAATTTGTATTTTATTTATTTAATTTGAAACGACTTTTTGTATGAAAACCATATAAGTACTAGTAAGTTTTTAGAATTGAATCAACTAATTATACTTAGATCAAATTTTATGGAGATTACACTATTTTATAGGAGGAAAAAGTTTAAAGTGTTCCTTTTGATTTTTGAGAAACGTGATATTTTAAATTAATTATCAAAGTTTTTATTCCCTTAAAAACGTATTTGTTTTACCTTCTGCGAATTAAAGTTAAAAATTCTATTATAAATTATTATATATTATTTTGGGGTTTAGGGTGTCACATTAGTGGTATCAGACCAGGTCTGTCCAATCAGGCCAAGTGGGTCATGTGTCGGTTTAGTGTTAGTCAAATGTTAGTTGTGCCGCTTGTGTTTTTCTTGAGTAATAATTATTTTCACTAACATGTTTTTTTTGGTTCCCCGTTATATTATTGTGTTAAATGTTATATGCTTCTCTATTATTATACATATTTTTGAGATTACTAATTAACTGTTTATTATTTGCTTACACTGATTGTGTTATGGATTCTAAATTCCTACCTAAGTGAGTAAATAAACCATGAAATTACTTGTTAAGATTTGAGTTAATTTCAATTGTTGACAATATTATGTTAGTTACTTGTTGCTTATTGCTTGTCTGCCGAACTATGATTTTTGCATTCTTGTTTTATGTAAATAGTTGAAAATAATAATTTTGATTGACCAGTTGTATGTTTCAAGCTATTAATCTCATTCACGTAATCTTAGTTATCAAATGCCATACCACACCAGTTAGTTGTTTTAAAGTTCCATTTTCACCCTTAATCAATTTAAAATATTTAGTCTTGAGATGAATCTGTTCAAAGTGTTTGATCTAATAACTAATTGATTGAAACATTGATTTCCGTATGAACTATATGTTTAAAACTTCAAGTATTGACTTTTACTAGGTACAAATTATTATTATTTTTGTCGAAACAAAATTTAGAGAAAAAAAGATGTTTTGTTCTAAACTTTGATTTAGATAGGAAATATATCTCTTATGTTTAAAATTTTAATTTTGACAAAAAAAAATTCTTATTTTGATTTTATGTTGGCTTGTGTGAAGAAAAAAAATTGATTTTTAAATTGTGAATTTTAACTTTAAATCACTTGAAAGTGTTGATGGTTGTATCTAGATGAGTAGAGTTTTGATATTGGTTTTAGAAACAATTTAGAATGTTTGTCATGATTTTAAATAGTATGAAATTCATATTATTAGCAATATTAATTCTTGAATATTAGAGGTTGGTAGAACTTAGAATTTTTAAAAAATGACATTTTGAAGGAGTTAAAGTTTACTAATTTTGTAAGATGAAAATAATTTTTGTTTGAATTACTCTTGATTATTTTAAAGAAATTAAATTGAGTTGAATTTTTGTTGATTTATAAAATAACAATAATTCTATACTAGTGATTTTATTTAATGTTTAAAATAGCTGAAAATTTACACCATATTTTACTATGTGTTCTTTTTAAGAAAATCAAAAAGAGTTTTGTTATGTTGATTTAGAGGGGGCTGGTGTGAATATTGAAATGTGAGCGTGTTGACATATTTGTTTGAAATGACTGATTTATTGATTATGATATTATGAACTCATTAGAGTTTAACTTGATGTTAGAGTTTTAGATTTTAAGAACTCATTAGTGATATATAATAGTACTAATTAAAAAGAAAGCGGGTCAAATGATAAAATTTCTACTAATTGAGAAAGAGAAGAAAAACAAATTTTTTAAAGAATTATCTCAATAGTCAATTTACTTTTGAAAAGTTATCTAAATTATTGATTCTATAATCGATGTATGTTATGAGTGGAATTTTTTTTTTAGAAGAATTATAGTTGTTGTGTTATCATTGTTGAAATGTATATTTGAGTTTAATATGAGAAAGTGACATGATGTTTGTAAAATTGATGGTGTGTAATGTTTTAGACCAATTTTGTGCCTTGATAGAAACTGATGATGTATCTATAGACATGTTGAGTAGTTGGTGTGAGAGGAGAATTTTATTTTGTAGATTTGTCAATTAGTGTAATTCATTATCATAACCAAGTATGTCTTATGTTTTGTGTCATGTGCACTACTTTAATGTAAATATACAATTTTGTTTTTTTTTTGTAAATTTTGAGAAAATAAGAAAATAAATTGGAACTATATTGGGAGTGTTAATTTATTAGAAAACTTTTTATCTATCTATATATGTAATTTAAATCTTCTTTCAAAATATAAGTTGAAAATAATAATTTTTATAATGATTAATTATTTAGAAATGTGTTTTGACGATTAAAGTACGAGTGATTTTAGAAATCTTATAGATTTTAAAAATACATGTGATTTATTTTATTTTTAATTGTATTTAGAAATGTGTTTTATTTTAGTTGTTTTTATTTAGACGTGATTTATTGAAAAGTGATTTAAGGAAAAGTTTTGAATTCCCAATGATTTTTTTGGTGCTAAATGATTAGTGATACAGTTTAAAATAAATTAACTCTAGAAATCAATTTTTAGAATGATGTGTAACCTTTAAAGTGGTTTATGTACTACTTGATTCAATTTGGTTTGCTTGCATGTTGTGTCTTCTAGTAATTAATTATTTATCTTATCTGCTACTTGGAAATCTATGTTTTAGTTTATTGTAACCTTTAAATGATGAGGATTATTTCAAAAGAAAATATAATCGTGATCAATTTGGAGCAATTAGAGTTCTATGAGGATAGGTTACATTGTTTGAGTTATGAGATAAACGTAAAATTTTGGTGCTAATTTTTGGATTAGTAATGTGAATGTTATATGATTATGTAAATATGAAATTGTTTGTGTTTCAAGTGTTCTAATTGTTGGCAATTAGTGTATAGCGTTAGAGTAGTGGAGATCATCTAAAAGTAAAATAGTTCTTATTTCTTCAATTGGATTATTGATTATATATTGATGTAAGTGTCGTTGTTACTACTTGTAAATTACAAGTAAATTATTGTGAATGTGTAATTAATTGAGTTTTTAACTTGAAGTAAGGAGTAGGATTTGTGGCGCCGCCTTCGCACTCCTGAACCACGTTAAAAATATTTTTAATTATCCATGTCTGAATTTGAATGACTGCAGTTATAGTTACCTTAAGTAGTTGACTACATGAGTAGGAGGGACTAGCTACCCCGATGACTCATCGTCGATAAAAGAGGCAACAATAACTCATTATTTTGTTATAAGTACCTTTTAATTTTATTCTTTAAATAGTTGAAAAACATGTTCATCGCTTACGTGAATTGAATGAATTTAATTATTAAATTTATGTTATTGTGAAATAGTATCTCTATCATTGATTTTTTTTTTCTTTCTCCTTGATTATATATGAAGTATGTTTTATAAAGTGATTGATTGTAAATCTATTATAATGTCAACAAGTTGTTAAGTTGTTAGATGTGTTTAATATTTTAAAAATTGCTCTCCGTGTCAAACTTAAGTTAAATTTGTTGAATTTTGGTGATAGCATCTAAACTTTATTTTAAGGAGTAAAACTTGTAATATTTTGTTTGAAAGAAATAGTTGGGATTGACAATATACTTGGAAGGTGTTTCATTCAAACCAACTAAATGAACTAAGTTATTATTAACTAAATCTATATGTTATGTGTTATATGTAAATTATAGTGAGTAACTCTATGATATTTTCTTTCATTATTGAGTGAAAAATGTGATATGTACTTAATTGATTTATAGTGTCATGTTAGCCTATCAAGCTAAGTTAATTGGTTCTAACATATTGTGCTTGAATGAGTAGTGAATGCATTAAAAATACTTATAGACTAAGTTTGAATCATGACGGTAGTTAGCTAGATATTCGTTCGCGTATCGTTAACTACAAATTTCGAGGACGAAATTCGTTTAACGAGGGGAGAACTGTAACACCCCAAATTTTATAATAAATTATTTTATTAATAAAATAGAATTTTAAATAATTAATTTGGCGTTAAAGTTATTTTAGAATATATATTGATTAATTTTCTTTATATGTGTATTTTCTATGACGTGCTAATCTTGTACACATTTGACTAAATGAGTGATATAAATAATAAATACTATATTTTATTATCTTAGATATTTCGCTAAAAATAATAGTATTTTAGTGTACATATTTTTAAGAATAAGATTTTATGCGATTTTACGTGTATATGTACGTTCGTAATTAATGTGATATTTCCTTGTATGTTTGACTAATGTTAAATGTGCACATATTTATATTTTAATTAATTCTAAGTATCTCATATTTTAGTTATTTATATTTGGGATAGTAATAATATTGTGTTTGATTTCCTTTATTTTTATATAATTGTTGTGGCATTGCGATTTTATATATTTATTATGATTTAGTAATTAATATAAAGTAGCAATGTTGTATTTATTTATTTTGTGATTTTGACTACTCTCTAATGATGGTAGTATTTTAATATGAGTATTTTGAAAAATAAGTATAATTATAGTGACTATTTTGAATATGACAGTTTCAATTGTTAGTAATATGTATTTTTTTTAAAAGTTAATTATTTTAATTACTCTAATTTATCATATATTAGTTATGAAATATTAGTAATGTTTTGAAAATTAAATGATATTTGGAAGAGTATTAAAAATGAGAAAAATGAGATTATGTAACTATTAATTTTGTTTTAGCAAAATAAAAATAAAAATAATAATAGTAATAAAACAAAAAAGTAAATAAAGAGACCAATGGGTTTGACCCATGTGTGAACCCTAATTGTTAACAAAAAAAAAATTGTGATAGACTTCCTCTTTTTCTTGAAAGAACGCAACACATCCATTCTTCCTCTTCTCTAAAATTCATTGCCACCAAATCCTTGCCTTTTGAATCGATCCCAACCTTTATCCAACACAAAATCGTCCACTGAATCCATTTTTGGCATCAGTTTTATCAATCGTTGCTCCGTTTCTTCAGAAACAGCTCCGTTTCTTTCCTTGGGCGAGCTGTTTTTGGCCGATTCCGATCACCATGTTTGTCGTTTCAAAAAGCTGACATCGTTTTTGGATTCCTCTCGTCGAAACCTATAAGAAGCACTACGAGTCGGTGAGACCTTTTCTGCAGTTTTTCTCTCGTCGTTTTGACTCTATTTTTGTTCCTAAAATTATTATTAATTATTTAACATTTATTTTCATGCTCTGCATAATTTATCAGTCACGTCTCGACGATTTTGTGAACTCGCCGTTTATTCGGATTCGCTCGCTGTACATTGAAGATATGCAGTCGCTGTTGATTTTTGTGTTTGAGAAAGCGTCTAAATAAGGTAAGGGGTGAGAGAGCATTTGAATTCATGAGTATAATATATTGTGAGATGAACGGGAAAACCGTATTTCCCAACGATTCATTCGGGGCTTGCTACGTACGGCAGTAGCCCTTTGAGTGATAAATTAATCAATGCAAAAATATGGAACTTGTGAGATTAAAATATAGAATAGAAATATTTGTAAGGTGTTGATTGATTTAATTTCTATAAATGTGTGGTATTTGATATTATTGTGATATTGGGTGTCGAATTAATTTTATATATATGTTTGATTAGATGAGTTTACGTGATCTGATAATAAAAGATGGATGTGTTGTGATAATTTTATGTGATGATGATGATGTATAAATAATAATTGTGATTTTATAAATTTGTGATAAGTTTATGTGATGAGGTACGATTGATGATAGTGATGCTCTAAATTTGTGATAGTTATGTAATGATGATGATGTGTGATTTATAATAGTGATGTTATGAATTTGTGATGAAAATATTGAAGTAACCCCTGATGAAATAATTGTGATTCCAATTTGTGTTTGAGATGACGGTCTTAATGAAGTATCATAGGCCAACGAGGGGAGAAAATAAATATTGTGAATTTGTGAAGTGGAGATTATTTTATCATCATATAGGTAGGGCCTGACAAGCCTAGTGATTTCGGGGAAGTACAACTGAATTGAGCCTGATCGTGGCGGTCTGCTGTTGAGCCTTAAGGCAAGATTGTTAGACCTTGGAGGTATTCGGGTGGGGAATTCCTAGGTGACTTGGAGGTAGCACTCCAAATGTCGGGAGCTACCATGCAACACACGTTTACCTCGACTGTCGCGTATATGTGTCTCGGGTTGAGTTGAGGGGATCTATGAGGACAGGGCCAATTTGAATTGTCCGTCCACCGGGATGGTGGCATAGTATCATGGCCTCCTGACCAAGTACTTCAGAGTTAGAATGGTACCACATTGTGAAGTGGAGTCTAAGCTCATGCATATCATTGCATTTTTGTGTGATTGTTTGATGTGATTAATATGTATTGTGTGCGATGATAATTTCGTGATGATTTGATGTTATTGTGAAATGTATTGATTTCCCTTGGTTTTGACTTTATAATGTTATGTTTTTCCTTAAAAAATGTTTGTCTAATGATACGGTTTATTTATGATTAATTGTGTGTTCTTCTTACTTATATTATACTATTAACATGATTTCAAAACTCACCTCCTTCGTTGTTTGTGTTTGACTGGCTTGGCCCTGCGTTTGCGAAATCGCAGTTGTTACAGGTTAATGAATCTTGAAGTTCAAGTTGGGTGGAACCCCCCTCTGAAAGGTGATACCGGGAATAAGGGTTGTAATTCGTATTTTACTTATTTAATTTGAAACGACTTTTTGTATGAAAACAATATAAGTACTAGTAAGTTTTTAGAATTGAATCAAGTAATTATACTTAAATCAAATTTTATTGAGATTGCACTATTTTATAGGAGGAAAAGTTTAAAGTGTTCCTTTTGATTTTTGAGAAACGTGATATTTTAAATTAATTATCAAAGTTTTATTCCCTTAAAAACGTATTTGCTTTACCTTCTGCGAATTAAAGTTAAAAATTCTATTATAAATTATTATATATTATTTTGGGGTTTAGGGTGTCACATCTTCAACCATGAGTAATCAATCTCCTCAGAGGTCAGGTCCACCCGCGAGATAGGTGGCTTCGGCAATGCAGGAATCTCAAAACAACTCACTACCTCTGAGACATTCAGTAAATGATCTGTAAGACCCTTGCGGTGATTTTCGGTCGTGCTAATCTGTGAGAGTTTGCACTCTTGTAAGTCGTGCTGATCTGTGAGAGATTGCACTCTTGTAAGTCGTGTTGATCTGTGAACGATTGCACGCATAGAAAATCGTGCTGGTCTGTGAGAGGTTGTACGATAGTAAATCGTGATGATCCGTTAGAGATTGCACCTTGATAATTAGTACTTGTCTGTGAGAAGCTGTACAATTATGACTTACACCCCTTCGAGGAGGGTTTTTGTTTGGAATTCCAGAATCATGGGCATTAGCATATACGCATTTCATTAGGGTGCTTGGCACGCGAGTCATGTTTGATATACCATGATGGTTGTATATACATACTCGGTTGTTGTGATTGTGCCGTAATTAATGAGTGTGATTGTTTGATTTTGTGTGTAAGTGTTGAATGATTTCGAAACGTTTGCGAAACTGAAATCTGCAATTTGTAGCAGTTGTATTCGAATACGTGGTGCTTGTATTTGAATACATTTAAGTGGATTTTACTACTGACTTGTGTTTTAGCTCTGTATTCCAATACAATGATGCTATATTGGAATACGACAATGCAGTTTTGTTAAAAACTTCATTTTTTAACTTGTTTATGCATTGTTGGCATATGAAAACCCTTTCAAGGTGTATGTTAAGTTGAAAGGTTATTTTTTACATTTAAAATTTAAATGCTATGTGTTGTTTGTTAATTTCAGATTGGTGACCCTTTACAATTATTGTGGAAATCTGGGCTTTGCCCTCAAATGAGGATCAGGACCGTCCTTCCGATTAGTACCCCGGAGACGGGAAGGTAGTGGTTATACCTGATCGAGGCTGTGTCAGAAGGTTTTGCTGGCCTCGTGGAGTTTATCCAGGTTGTATAGCTTTGTGTGGTATGATCAGATTAGGTGCCTGTATAGGGGCAGGGTGTCTTCCTCTTGTGGTTGTATTTATTTTATTTTGGAAGACTGTATCCCTATATTTTAACTGTCTGTTGACTTTTATTCTGGTGGGTCCATGTGTCACTTTTTGATGTGACATGGGGGAAGTAGAGGTTCTTGGGGCAGTGCATTTGTGCAGGTGACTACCGAGAATACCCCAGGGGTATGAGCTATGTTTGATAGGTCTCACAACCCCGGTGTATTTTTCTGTTGAAAATACTTTGGACTTTTAATTCCAAAAACTATTTCCGCTGCTTGAAATTATTGTTCACTTTTGTCGTTGTGACACGACTTAAATGTTTTATCCAAAAGTATTTTCTTGATTTTATGAACTTTAATTTATTTATAAAAGAAAAAAAAAACGGGCTGTTACAATTTTGGTATCAGAGCTTTGGTTTGGATTTCTTTGGGGATGTGGAGTTTTGGTTATAGATTGTAGGTCAACCTGTAGGTTGGGAGTCATTATCGAATCAGGCGTCGGGTTAAGTTGTCTAAGTTGTTAAGTCTGGTGGAGTTGTTATGTCTTGATGTAGACTGAAGTTACTTTTGGAATTATTCTAAGTGGTGTTAAGATTCCTTCTTGATGTTGGTTTGAGGAACCAATGCCTCCAAGAAGGAGCAACGCTGCATGAATCCACGTCAATGGGGATGATCAAATGGCTGAAGCTATGAAAAACATGACTGCTTCTGTTGCTGCACAGACTACTGCAAAGACTCTGCGGGATCTGGAAAAGAGGGAATGAGAGATCAATGCTGTTGAGTCAAGGGGATTGGAAGATTTTCGTCGTTACAATCCTCCAAAGTTCAAGGGTGATGAGAGCCCAGGAAAAGCTGATCAGTGGATTCAATAAGTGGAGAACTTTTTAAGAAGGGTATTAGATGTTCGCCTGGTAGATTTCGGGATAGATAAGACCTTTGTATCCGATAAACTCTTCAAGATGTTGAGCTTTAAGTAAAGCAGGGAATTTAAATGCAGAGAAAGAGTCTAAAGTACCGAATTTGGGAATGATTAGCCGCTTGTCCGAGTAGATTGTGCGAAAACGTTCAATTTCTTCTGGTGAGTGTAGGAGTCGAGCCAAATCAGTGATATGGGCATTCTTCGTCCTTTTCTTTGAAGGTCCCACTAAGGCATGTTTAGTCCTGGGTCCCCGTTTGCGTGCGTCCATGATGTTTGAAGAGGATTTGACAGATTTGGGAAAAATGGGTTTTTAGGGTTTTGTTTGTGAAATCAAAATCTGAATGAAGGAGATGAGTAGAAATTGATATTGGTTGAAAGGAATAAGGATTGGGTAACCAATTGAAGTAAAGGAAGTTGAAAATTTTTGGAAGGGGAGAGAATGAGAAGACTGCTGTATTCGAATACCTAGTTTTGAAAGATACATCAAAAACTGAAGCAGCTTTATATATGACTGAAAAACCCGCATGTGTATTCAACTACACATACTTGTATTTGATTACAAGGTTTCCTGGGGAATATGTATTTGATTACACTGAGGTTGTATTCGAATACAAGAAAATCTGGAAAATGTGTATTCGATTATCAATACTTTGTAGTCGGCTACAGTTTCTAATTTTTGTAAAAAAGGAACGAATTTTTCATACCAAGTATACCAAGTAATGCATATAATCACAAATGAAGAACAAGTAATCATACTCAAGAATAATGAACCATTAAGAACTCAATTCTAACATCTTATCAAGAGAAAATTTTCAAATCTTGAAAATTAATGACAAAGTACCTTATTTTTAAAGATCATTTTCGCTTAAGACACCAAGTTCTCTTCGAATTTTGTAAAAGGAATCTTTAGGAAGAGGTTTTGTGAAGATGTCTGCCAATTGGTTGTGAGTATCCACAAAGGTTACTTCAACATTTCCTTTAAGCAAATGATCGAGCAAAAAATGGTGACGTATATCAATGTGTTTAGTCCGAGAGTGCATAATAGGATTCTTTGAAATATTGATTGCACTAGTGTTGTCACATCGTAGCATAATGCATCCGAGATCAAGTCCATAATCATATAGTTGTTGCTTTAGCCACATAATTTGTGCACAGCAACTTCCTGCTGCTATGTATTTGGCTTCAACAGTACTAAGTGCAACACATGCTTGCTTCTTACATGACCATGATACTAGTGCATTTCCCAAGACATGGCAAGTGCCGCTTGTGCTTTTACGGTCTTTTTTGCATCCTGCATAATCTGAATCAGAATATCCAACGAGACTACATATGCTACCCTTTGGATACCATAATCTTACATTGGTGGTTCCTTTTAAATATTTCATATTCCTTTTGACTACTACAAGATGTAATTCTTTAGGATCCGCCTGAAATCTTGCACACAAACAAACACTAAACATAATATCTGGCCGACTGGCCGTTAGATATAATAGAGATCCATTCATACCTCGATACTTTGAAATGTCTATAGAAATACCGGATTCATCTTTATCAACATATGTGTCAGAACCCATGGGAGTCGCACTTTCCTTGCAATTTTCCATTTCAAATCTTTTTAGCAATTCTTTGCAATACTTTGCTTGATTTATGAAGATGCCATGCTTGAGTTGCTTGATGTGAAGGCCAAGAAAGTAGTTTAATTTTCCCATCATGGACATTTCAAATTCTCCTTGCATCATCAAAGAAAATTCTTCACATATGTCATTGTTTGTTGATCCGAATATGATATCATCAACATAAATTTGGACCAATAAGGTGTGACCATTATTTCTTTTAATAAATAATGTCTTATCGACTTTGCCTTTTTCAAATCCCCTTTCACATAGGAAAGCACTCAATCTATCGTACCAAGCTCTTGGAGTTTGTTTTAGACCATAGAGAGCTTTTCTTAATATGAAGACATGTGAAGGATTCTTGAAGTCCTCAAAGCCGGGTGGCTGTTTGACATATACTTCTTCATTGATGTATCCATTGAGAAAGGAACTTTTCACATCCATCTGAAATAATTCAAAGTTCATAGAACAAGCATAAGCAAGTAGTAAATGTATTGCTTCTAACCTTGCGGCTAGAGCAAATGTTTCGTCAAAATCAATCCCTTCTTCTTGATTATATCCTTGGGCGACCAATCTTGCCTTGTTGCGAACAACTATATTGTTTTCGTCAAGTTTATTTTTAAACACCCATTTTGTACCAATGATGTCTTTATTTCCTGGATTAGGAACAAGTTCCCATACTTTGCTTCTTTCCAATTGGTTAAGTTCTTCTTGCATGGCAAGTATCCATTTATCATCTTTTAGTGCTTCACCAATTTTGGAGGGTTCGATTTGAGAAACGAATGCCATGTTCAAGCAAGCATCTTGTAGTTTAAGTCTTGTTGTAACTCCTTTGTTGATATCACCAATGATGTTATCAATTGGGTGATCTCTATGGGTCCTCCATTCCTTAGGAAGATTATCATTTTATTTTTCAATATTGACTTCACTTTCTTGACTTGGTTGATCAATATGATGTTCTTTTCTTGTATCATTACTTTCAAAGTCAACATAAGAAATAACTTTGTCTTCTTTCAAGGGGTTAGTTTCATTAAAAGTTACATGCATTGATTCTTCAACGATTAAAGTTCTTTTATTGAAAATTTTAAATGCTTTACTAGATAATGCGTAGCCAATAAAAATACCTTCATCTGCTTTTTCATCGAATTTTCCAAGGTTGTCTTTACCGTTGTTTAGCACAAAACACTTACATCCAAAGATGTGGAAGTGAGAGATTTGGGCTTTCTTCCTTTGTAGACTTCATAAGGAGTTTTCTTAAGAATCGGCCGAATGTTTACTCGATTTGAAACATAGCATGCTGTGTTTACGGCATCTGCCCAAAAGTACTTTGGTAGGCTTGAATCGCTTAGCATAGTCCTTGCGGGTTCTACCAAGGATCTGTTCTTTCTCTCAACAACCCCATTTTGTTGAGGTGTTCTAGGTGCAGAAAAATTGTGGAAAATTCCATTTTCTTCACAAAATTCTTCAAATGAGGTATTTTGAAATTCACCTCCATGATCACTTCTAATTCATACAATTTTGGATGATTGTTCATTTTGGACTAGCTTGGCATAGTTTTTAAATGCTTTAAAAGCTTCGTTTTAAAGACCAAACAAATCCATATGTATTAATTGAAGTGGTCTTGTAGTTGATATAACATTTATAGGTTTGAAAGAATTTTTTGCTTGTTTACCTTTTTGACAAGCGTCACATAATTTATCCTTTAAAAATTTCATTTTTGGTAATCCAACAACAAGATCATGCTTGACCAATTTGTTTAAATGATCCATGTGGATATGAGCAATTCTTTTATCCCATAGCCATGCATCATTGGTGTCGCTTACTAAAAGACATTTCATTTTTAAGGATAAATCGTCAAGATTAAGTATAAAAATGTTTTTGAAACTCTTACCGATATATTGAATTTCAATTTGAATGATGCACTCATCTTTGTTAAAGGCTATCTTGTATCCTTTGTCGCATAGTTGGCTAATGCTTATGAGATTGTGTTTTAGACCTTCAACATATAAGACATCTTCAATTGAGGGGGAAGGGGCTGTACCGACTTTTGCAATGCCTAAGATTTTTCCTTTGCTATTGTCTTCATAGACTACATATCCCTTTTATTCAAGAGTCAAAGCTGAAAATTTTGTTATATCACCCGTCATATGTTTGGAGCATCCACTATCTAAGTACCACATATTTGAGGTACTTTGCGTGCATACCTACAAAATTGAAATCAAGTTTTATTAAGTACCCAATGTGCTTTGGGTCCTTGATGGTTAGTACCTTTCTTTACCCACACGTAATGCCCTTTTGGAACACTAATGTTTCTCACATGACAGGCATTAGGTGTGTGACCATGAAGACCGCAATAGGAACGTGTAGGAGTAAATCTATTTTTAATAGCATGTGTATGAAATTTATTTTGAATAAATTTCTCCTTATAAAAATGACCTTTTTGTAAAATTGTAATTTTATCTTGATTGGATTGATTACTCGCTTTAACAAAAATGGTCTTATTTAAGCTTGGTTTGTCAAATTTTTGAGAATTCAAGACCACTTTTATCATTTGAGTATCTTTGCATGGTCAGGACATTTTCCAATCCCATTTGTCCTTTTTCATATCGTTCAATTACTCTATTTAATTGAACAATCTTGAAGGAAAGGGAATCACATTTATTGCATGTAAAATTATGTTTTGATTTTTCAGAATCCTTTTCCATAATGTCAACTTTTTCTTGAAGACTTGATTCAATCCCATTTGATTGATGCGATGCCATTAATGCAACATTAGCGCATTCTTCACTTTCTGTTTCTGAAGATGAACTTACTTCGTTATCTTCCCAATCTATGTATGCCTTCTTGAAGTCTTTCTTTTTAATGGCATTTTTCTTGATAAGGTTTGGACAATCTGCTTTGATATGTCCTTGTTTCTCGCATTCAAAGCAAGTGAAGTTTTGGTTTGAAGTAGAGCTATCTTTCTTTCTGAAATTCTTCTTTTTGAAATTTCTGTCATTTTTAAGAAACTTACCGAATTTCTTAACGAGGAAAGTAATGTTTTCGTCTTCATCATAGTTTTCGTCTTTTATTTGTTCTTTTGATTCGGTCTTTAGAGCAATGTTTTTGGTCTTCTTTTCTTGACTTTCATTTTGCTCCAACCTTCCAAGTTCAATTTTGTGTTCTTGAAGTTTTCCAAATAATGCAGAAAGTGACATCTTGGATAAGCTTTTCTTTTCTGAGATTGCTGTCACCTTTGGTTGCCAAGCCCTCGTTAGCGATCTTAATACTTTCAGATTTAGTTCATCGTTGGTGAAGATCTTTCCAAGAGCCGTCAAGTGGATTGTTAAGTGGGAAAATCTTTTCTGCAAGTCTAAGATAGACTCTCCGGGCTGCATACGGAATAACTCATATTCTTGAGAAAGTGTATTGAGTTTAGATCTTTTTACCTCAACGGTGCCTTCATGGGTTACTTCCAATGTGTCCCATATTTCTTTGGCAGTTTTACAGTGAGATACGCAGAAAAATCCATCCATTCCTAGTGCTGATTGTAACATATTTTTAGCCTTTTTATCGAACAAAACTTTTCTTTTATCATCATCGGTCCAAGAATTCTTTATCTTAATTTCTTCTTTGTTGTTGATGACTGTTGTTGGAATGTAAGGACCATTTTCAACTGCATCCCATATGTCGTCTCCTTGTGCTTCAAGATACGCTTGCATACGTATCTTCCAAAAATCATAGTGCTCTCCAACGAAGCATGGTGGTTTGTTACTACTGCCACCATCTCTGAAAACAGGATGTGCGGAAGCCGTGAGTAATGATCGAGGAGTAAGTTACCTTGAACCTGCTCTGATACCAATTGTAAGTACAGATGTGCACCTAAGAGGGGGGGTGAATTAGGTGTTTAGGAGTTTTTCTTGTTTTTAGCGATAAGGATACTAAGTGATGAAAGTAAATGGCAGTAAAGAAATGAACACCGCAATATTATCTTGGTTCCCCTTATGACCAAGGGTACATCCAGTCCTCTTGCACACCACAAGAGATTTCTCCACTATTGTCAGAAAATGTACAAGTCCCACCCTAGGACCTCTGCTACATTTAGCTTTGTATTTGAATACAGTGATGCTGTATTCGAATACTACAGTGCAGTTTTGTTAAAAACTTCATTTTTCATTTTGTTTATGCATTGTTGGCATATGAAAACCCTTTCAAGGTGTATGTTAAGTTGAAAGTTTATTTTGTGCATTTAAAACTTAAATGCTATGTGTTGTTTGTTAATTTCGGATTGGTGACCCTTTACAATTATTGTGGAAATCTGGGCTTTACCCTCAGATGAGGATCAGGACCGTCCTTCCGATTAGTACCCCGGAGACGGGAAGGTAGTGGTTATACCTGACTGAGGTTGTGTCAGAAGGTTTTGCTGGGCTCGTGGAGTTTACCCAGGTTGTATAGCTTTTTGTGGTATGATTAGATTAGGTGGTTGTATAGGGGTAGGGTGTCTTCCTCTTGTGGTTGTATTTATTTTATTTTGGAAGACTGTATCCCTATATTTTAACTGTCTGTTGACTTTTATTCTGGTGGGTCCATGTGTCACTTTTTGATATGACGTGGTGGAAGTAGAGATTCTTGGGGCAGTGCATTTGTGCAGGTGACTGCCGAGAATACCCCAGGGGTATGAGCTATGTTTGATAGGTCTCATAGCCCCGGTGTATTTTTCTGTTGAAAATACTTTGGACTTTTAATTCCGAAAACTATTTTCGCTGCTTGCAATTATTGTTGACTTTTCTCGTTGTGATACGACTTAAATGTTTTATCCAAAAGTATTTTCTTGATTTTATGAACTTGAATTTATTTATAAAAAAAAGGGCAGTTACAATGATCATTCACTGAAAGTGGGAGCTCTGACTCAACCCGTATATGTAGCCCTTATTGAGATAGGGTCGTATGCCCAAAAAGTCAGTGAGTGCCAGTCAGGGACGTCTAACGACGTTTTCGTCGTCAGGGTAACAGTCGGTAGAATGGATTCGAGTATCATCTGAGGGGAAAACCCAATTTCCACAATAATGTAAAGGGTCACCAACTGAAAATAACAATTAACATTTATCCTTAGCTCTTTGCATTCCTTTCAAGTAGTGAAACAACTTTGTAGTTGAAGGTTTTGTGATTGGAAGCCTCTAAGTTGCTCAAAAATGAAGGTGAAGATTTGGGTTTGGAGAGAAATGAGAGATGTTTTTTAAGAAATAAAGAAAGAGATAGTAAGATGATGATGATGGACATGAAGTGCTTTTGTAGGGAGGGGGAAATGTTTTTTTTTTCTCCTTCCTTTAATTAATCTACTATCTCAATTTCCAAATTAATCTCCAAAAATTTCTAACCATAAAAATTAATCAAATAAATTTAATCCTAAAATCTCACAATATCCCATATGACACTTAGTCATAATCACATCACATCACTTCTAGATCCACTCTAGTAAAAATATCTACTCTCGCGCAGTCCAATTGATAGATAAATTTAACGATAATGCGCGACATCTTAAAATATTTGTTGATAATAATCCTCTATAATTCGATTAAATTATTCTTCTACGAATAATTTTAACTGGGTTTGTGAAATTATTTTACCAACCCTTCACTTCTCATCTAATCCTTCTTAGACAAATGATTCTAGTCAACACACAAAAATGGATAGTGAAGTGGCACATTTTTATCCTTACAAAGTCTTACTTCATAGTAAGAAAATACATAGATATTTTCATTAACCACTCAATAAAATATTAATATCCTACGAAATATCTAGATATTTTGTGACTTTAAGTCACATCATCTCGTTCAGTCTCCTAGTTCGTTCTTAAACGAGTCACATTTTGCTCACGAATAAATTTATAGGTTACTTAAAATTTTTATAATAAATCTACAAACTAAAGCTTTACAAAATTTCGTGAATAAATTTTTATCCGACAAAATTTTTGCTCCTTAGCTTAGAAAAATATAACGAGATAAAATTCCCATTATAGTCGATATATAAAACAGCCCATTAAATTTTGGTGTCATTCGAAGTTTGTCAAAATTTAAACAGTAGGTATATCTTGTCCATTTTCAATAACTCAATAGAAAATTATTTTTGAAATTTCAACAATGCCAAGACATTCACATAGTCGTTTACCATCAAAAGAAAAACACTAAGGCCCTATACAACAAAAAACTAATCTGATCATCCATTGACAACTACAGTAACAAGTGTGACCTCCACACACTGCACAAGTTCTTTCTGACCCAGTATCTCTCCTCAAAGTAACTTCTTCGAGGTGCCACCTATCACAGATAAGCACGACTTACTAGAGTGCAGTCTACCATAGACCTTCACGAAAAAAAAATCCTCGTCAGGATAAGATGTGCCAATCAACTCATGGAACCATCGCGTGGACCATCGCGGTCACCACTAACACCAAATCATTCAAAGACAAACATACTCGCACGGTTTGAAATTTCAAATAAATCATCAATCAACTACATAAATTTCAACACTTTAATATTTGAAAAGCTAGTAGAAGGTTTGTATAAAGAAAATCTTATAAATAAATAAAAACTCAAATACTAAGAGTTCCAATATTCTAACTTTTCACACAACGACAAATTTTGGGTAAGAATTTAGGTAATGTTGTTCTTTAAAAGGTATATTCTTATCCATTTCGATTATTAGGCAATGTAATTCATCCAATTAGTGCCTAAGTCTCAATGGATTAAGATTTTAGGTCATTTTTGTATTTAATATGGCTATTTTAATCCATTTTGATTCTTAGGAAATGTAGTTCATTTAGTAAGTGCACTAGTTTCAATGGATTAGGACCTTAGTTCATTTTTTGTTATAATAGGTTTATTCTAATCTACTTTGATTCTTAGGAATTATAATTCTCCCAATTAGTGCAAAAGTTTCATTGGATTAAGATTTTAGGTCAATTTGGTATTTAATAGGTTTAGTCTAAACCACTTTGATTCTTAGGCAATGTAATTCGTCCCATGAGTGCATAGGTCGCAATGGATTAAGAATTTAGGTCATTTTGGTTTTTAATAGATTTATTCTAATCCATTTTGATTCTAATGCAATGTAGTTCGTCAATAAATGAATATGTCTCAATAATGGATTAAGGATTCATATTTTAGGCAATTTAGTTCGTCCAACAAATGCATACTGTTCAATGGATTAAACGGTTAGCTCATTTCGGTCTTTTCAAAGTTTATTCTAGACCATTTGGGTTTTTAGTCAGTGTAGTTCATCTATTAAGTTCACTAGTTTAAATGGATTAGGATTTTAGTTCGTTGTTGTTCATAATACATTTATTCTAATCCCTTTTGATTCTAAGGCAATGTAGTTAGCCCAATTAGTGCATCAATCTCATTAATTTAAGCATTTCGGTCACTTTTGGTCTTTAATTAGGTTTATTCTAATCCATTTTGATTCTTAGACAATGAAGTTCGTCCAATAAGTGCATAAGTCTCAATGGATTAGGAATTTAGGTCATTTAGTTCTTTAATAGGTTTATTCTAATGCATTTTGATTCTTATGCAATGTAGTTCGAACATTCATGCATAAGTCTCAATGGTTTAAGATTTTATGTCATTTTTTGTCTTTAATAAGTTTATTCTAATCCATTTTGATTCTTTGGCAATGTAGTTCGTGCAATAAGTGTAGAGGTCTCAATGGATTATGATTTTAGGTCATTTTGGTCTTTAATAGGTCTATTCTAATCCATTTTAATTCTTAGGCAATTTAGTTCGTCCAATAAGTGCATAAGTCCCAACGGATTAAGAATTTAGGTCATTTTTGTCGATAATATGTTTATTTTAATCCAATTTGGTTTTTTGGCATTGTATATCGTGCAATAAGTGCATAAGTCTCAATGGGTTAAGAATTTACGTTTTTTTCTTCTTTAATACGTTTATTCTAATCCATTTCGATTCTTAGGCAACATAGTTTGTCAAATTAGTGCATAAGTCTAAATGGATTAAGAATTTTGGTCAATTTTTGTCTTTAATAGGTTTCTTTAAATCCATTTTTATTCTTAAGCAGATGTAGTTCGTTCAATAACTGCATAGGTCTCATTGGATTAAGATTTTAGGTTCTTAGTCATTGTAGTTCGTCTATTAAGTGCACTTGTGTCAATGGGATTTTAGTTCTTTTTGGTCTATAACAGGTTTATTGTAATCAATTTTGATTCTTAGGCAATGTAGTTTGTCCAATAAGTGCATAAGTCTCAATGTATTATGTGACACCGTAAACCCCAAAATAACATTTATAATAATTTATACTAAATTATTTGAAGAAAACTCGCGGCGGATGAAGAAAATAAAAACTTTTATATCTATTTTAGGATATCACGTTTCTCTAAATATACATGTAACAATTCAACTTTGTTCCTCAATTAAAATTCAATGAACTTGATTTAACTAGAATTTGTTGATTTAATTCCCAAGACTTACTGGTACTAAGGTTTTCATATAAAAAGTCATTTGTAATTACATAAGTAAAATACACATTACAACTCTTAATTCCCGGTATCACCTATCAGAGCGGGGTTCCTCCCAAACTTGAACTTCAAGACTCATTAACCTGTAATGCAACGTAGGAGGTGAGTTTTGAAATCATGTTAATAGTATAATATAAGTAAGAAGAACACGCAATTAATTCTAACTAAACCGTATCAATAGACAAACATTCTTCAAAGAAAAACATAACATTATAAAGTCAAAACCACTCAAGGAAAGTCAATACATTTCACTATAACATAAAATCATCTAAAACCGTATCAATATAATATGTATCGCACACGACACATATTAATCACAACAAAACAATCACAAGAAAATGTAATGCTATGCATGAGCTTAGACTCTACTTCACAAAGTGGTACCATTCTAACTCTGAAGTACTTGGTAAGGAGGCCTGATACTATGCCACCATCCCGGTGGACGGACAATTCAAATTGGCCCTGTCCTCATAGATCCGCTCAACTCAACCCGAGACACATATACGCGACAGTCGAGGTAAACGTGTGTTGCATGGTAGCTCCCGACATTTGGAGTGCTACCTCCAAGTCACCTAGGAATTCCCCACCCGAATACCTCAAAGGTCTAACAATCTTGCCTTAAGGCTCAGCAGCAGACCGCCACGATCAGGCTCAATTCAGTTGTACTTCCCCCGAATCATTAGGCTTGTCAGGCCCTACCTATATGATGACAAAATAATCTCCACTTCACAAATTCTCAATATTTATTTTCTCCCCTCGTTGGCCTATGATACTCCATTAAGATCGTCGTCTCAAACACAAATTGGAATCACAATTATTTCATCAACTATGGAGTTACTTCAATATTCTCATCACAAATTTATAACATCGCTATCATTAATCACACGTCATCATCATCACATAAACTCATCACAATGCATGAATCTTTTATTATCACATCACATAACTCATCTAATCAAACATATACCTAAAATGCATTCGACACCCAATATCACAATAATATCAAATACCACACATTTAAAGAAATTAAATCAATCAACACCTTACAAATATTTCTATTCTATATTTTAATCTCACAATTTCCATATTTTCACATTAATTAATTTATCTCTTAAAGGGCTACTGCCGTACGTGGCAAGCCCCGAATGAATCATTGGAAAATACAGTTTTCCTGTTCATCTCACAATATATTATACTCATGAATTCAAACGCTCTCTCACCCCTTACCTTATTTCTACGCTTTTACACACGAATAAGATTCCACGAGCAAACAGTCTTTGTTCTTTGACTCTTTGTCCTTCAATCGATCTAACTCCACAGTTTATGGGTAAACGTCAAAAATAAATTATGAGAAACTACTCTAAAAACTAAATTCGAAATTCGGTCAAGAAAAATAACCATAAATCAAAAAACCAATCTGTGGATAATATAGCCACTTTTCGCACGGTCGTTTTGGCGTTGGTTTCACTCAAATCGGAGTTACGGTGAAGAAGAACGATACAAAATAAGGAATTTTATAAACGGAGAAGTCGGGTATTTTAGAGAGAAATTGGGATGGTTAAAAAACTAAGGAAGTATGTTTATTTGACTAGCTAAATGAATAAAACAACATACTGAAATTTGGCGAGAACAGAGAAAATTTTCTGGAACAGTTATCGATCACCGGTGCTAAATGATAGGTGTAACACCCCAAATTTTATAATAAACTATTTTAATAATGAAATATGATTTTAAATAATTAATTTGGTGTTAAAATTATTTTAGAATACATGTGATTAGTTTTCGTTATATGGGTGCTTTAGATGATGTGCTACTATTATATATATTGGACTACATGAGTAATCTAAATAACAAATATCATATTTTATATATTTTTCTAAATAGTATTTTAGTGTAATATTTTAAAGAATAAGATTTTAGAAGATTTTACGTGTATATACTTGTACCAAATTAATGTAATATTTTTCTGTGCATTTGAATGATATTAAGTATGCACGTAGTTATATTTCAATTATATATAACTATTTTTTATTTTTAGTTATTTATTTTATAAATAATTATCTCGGAATTGTAGTGATATTGTGTTTGATTCCCTTTATTGTTATAACATTGTGATTTTATATATATTTATTACGATTTAGTAATTAATATAAAGTTGTGATGTTATATTTATTTACCTTACAATTTTGACTATTATCTAATGATGGTAGTATTTTAATGTGAATATTTTATAAAATAAGTATAATTATAGTAATTATTTTGAATATGAGTCTTGGTTATTAATGTATTTTAAAAGATTAATTACTTTAATTATTTTATTTTATAATATGGGTTTTGAAATATTAATAATTTTGTGCTTAATTTCTTTATATGTGTGCTTGTCAAGTTGTGCCTATTTTATATATATTCCATTGATTTAGTGGCTTATATAAAATATTGATGTTATATTTTTTTTATTGTCATTTTAACTATTCTCATAATATAATAATCTTTTAATTTGGTATTTTGAAAGATATTATTTTAGTGGCAAATAAATAAATTAAAATAAGTATGTAATTAGTTGGACCTTGTGAAAAAATAAAATAAAATGGAATTTAATGAGTTAGGTTAACAATAACTAATATGTTAAAAAAATTAAATAAATAAAAAATAAAAAATCAAATATACCCTAGCGCTACAATAGAAAGATATTAGAAAGAGAGAGTTCGTGACATTGCAAATTGAGAAAAGGCAGCAGCCGCACTAAGAGAAAAGAGAAGAAAATCGGTTCTGACGATTGACAACTGTCTAGAAAAACTTCATCCGTTTTCGTTCAAATTTCAGTATGTTATTTAATTTATTGAGTTAGTCAATTAAACACAATTTTCCAGATTTTTAACAACCCCAATTTCTCTCTAAAATACCCGACTTCCCCGTTTGCAGAATTCGTTATTTTGCACCGTTCTTCTTCACCGTAAGTCCGATTTGAGTGAAACCAACGCCAAAAGGATCTGTGAAAAGTGGCTATATTATCCACTGATTGGTTTTCTGATTTATGGTAAGATTCCTTGACCGAATTTCGAAATTAATTTTAGAGTGTTTTCTCATTATTTATTTTTAATGTTTACCCATAAATTGTCGAGTTAGATCGATTGAAGGACAAAGAGTCGGAGAATAAAGGTTGTTTTCTCGTGGAATCGTATTCGTGTGTGAAAGCGTTGAAATAAGGTAAGGGGTGAGAGAGCGTTTGAATTCATGAGTATAATATATTGTGAGATGAACGGGAAAACCGTATTTCCCAACGATTCATCTGGGGCTCGCTACGTACGGCAGTAGCCCTTTGAGTGATAAATTAATTAATGTGAAAATAAAAAAATTGTGAGGTTAAAATGTGGAATAGACATATTTATAAGGTGTTGATTTATTTAATTTCGTTAAATGCGTAGTATTTGATATTATTGTGATATTTGATTTCAAATGAATTTGGTGCATATGTTTGATTAGACGAATGTATGTGATGTGATAATAAAATATGGATGCATGGTATGATATATGTATGCGTGACGATAATGATGATTTTTGATCGATGATAGTGATATTATAAAATTGTGATGAGTTTATATGATGATTATGATTATGTATGATTAATGATGTTATAAAATTGTGATGAGAATATTGAAGTACCCAAAATTGATGAAATAGTGATGATTTATAAAGATGATGCTCTTAATGGCGTAGTCTAAGATATTGAGGGGAGAAAATAAATATTGAGAATTTGTGAAGTGGAGATTATTTTGTCATCATATAGGTAGGGCCTGACAAGCCTAGCGATTCCAGGGAAGTACAACTGAATTGAGCCTGATCATGGCGGTCTACTGTTGAGCCTTAAGGCAAGATTGTTAGACCTTGGAGGTATTCGGGTGGGGAATTCCTAGGTGACTTGGAGGTAGCACTCCAAATGTCGGGAGCTACCATGCAACACACGTTTACCTCGACTGTCGCGTATATGTGTCTCGGGTTGAGTTGAGGGGATCTATGAGGACAGGGCCAATTTGAATTGTCCGTCCAAGTACTTCAGAGTCTAATTTGAATTGGCATAGTATCATGGCCTCCTGACCAAGTACTTCAGAGTTAGAATGGTACCACATTGTGAAGTAGAGTCTAAGCTCATGCATAGCATTGCATTTTATTGTGATTGTTTTGTTGTGATTAATGTGTATCGCATCTGATTATAATTTCTCTCAGACGATTTGATGTTATAGTGGAATGTATTGATTTTTCTTGATTTTGACTTTGACTTTATTATGTGATGTTATTCCTTGAATAATGTTTGTTTAATGATATGGTTTATTTATGATCAAATGTGTGTTCTTCTTACTTATATTATACTATTAACATGATTTCAAAACTCTCCTCCTTCGTTGTTTGTGTTTGACTGGCTTGGCCCTGCGTTTGCGAAATCGCAGTTGTTACAGGTTAATGAATCTTGAAGTTCAAGTTGGGATGAACCCCGCTCTGATAGGTGATACCGGGAATAAGGATTGTAATTTGTATTTTTTGAATTTAATTTGAAACGACTTTTTGTATGAACCTTATAAGTACTAGTATGTTTTTAGAATTAAATCAAGTAATTATACTTTAATCAAACTTATTGAGATTGCACTATTTTATAGGTGTAATGAATTTTAAAGTGTTCCTTTTGATTTTTGAGAAACGTGATATCCTAAATTGAAAATAAAAGTTTTTATTTTCTTGGAAACAGATCTTTATTTATCCGTTGCAAATTTTATAGAAATACGATATAAATTATTTTATATATTATTTTGGGGTTTAGGGTGTCCCATTAGTGGTATCAGAGCAGGTCTGTCCAATCAGGGTGAGTGGGTTATGTGTCAGTCGTCTGTTAGTCAATTGTGATTTAGCCATTTGTGTTTACCCATAAGTGCTGAAATGCCTACATGTTATTCTTCTTGTTATGTATTTTTTCATTGCAATACATGATTTTTGAAAAATGATTGTTAATTGTTAACTACTTGCTTATTCTTGTTGTGTCGTGGGTTCTATTATTTTTTTAGATAATTGTTAACCGTTAATTGCTTGTTTGTTCTTGTTGTGTTGTGTATTTGTTAAAATTTGAGTTAATTTGAATTATTGACATGACTAAGTTAACTACCCTTAGATTAGACTTGTGGCTTGAGTTTCTAACTTTGATTATTTCTCTTTGGTTATAGTGGATAATTAGAAATAATTTTTTTTTATTGACTAGCTATGTGTTTGAAATTATTAATTTAATCAGGGTAATACTAATTATTGATTGATAGACCTTGCCTTTGGGGTCGTAACATGATTTTTTAAGTTTTGATCTTGCTAATATAATCAATTCAGAACGTTAGTAGTAGTTTTGAAACGTTAGGAATTCATGTTATTAATAATAATAATTCTTGAATATAAGAGGTTGCTAGAACTTATAAAAAAAAAATGATATTTTGAAGGAGTTAGTGTTAACTTATTTTGTAAAATGAAAATAACTTTTGTTTCAATTATTCTTGATTATCTTAAAGAAATTAAATTGAGTTGAATTTTTGTTGATTTATAAAATAACAATAATTCTATACTACTGATTGTATTTAATATTTAAAATAGATGAAAATTTACATTATATTTTACTACGTGTTGTTTTTAAGAAAATAAAAAATGATTTGTTGTTATGTTGGTTTAGAGGGGCTGATGTGAATATTGAATCGTGAGCGTGTTGGGATATTTGTTTGAAATGATTGATTTAAATATTATGAACTCATTAGAGTTTAACTTTATATTAGAGTTTTAGATTTTAAGAACTCAGTAGTGATTTATAATGGTACAAAAAAAATGTCACATGATAAAATGTCTACTAATTGAGAAAGAGAAAAAAAAAAGTTTAAGAAAAATTAATTAATTTTAAAGCGTGAATTTTAATTTTAAATCACTTGAAAGTGTTTATGGTTGTATCTAAATGATTAATGTTTTTATATTGCTTTTGAAATCAATTTAGGACGTCCGTCGTGATTTTGAAATAGTATAAAATTCATATTTATAGCAATAGTAATTATGGAATAGTCAAGGTTTGTTGAATTTTTAAAGTTAGACTTTTAGAAAGAAAAAAAATTGTGAAGGAACTAAAGTTGATTTATTTTAAAAAAGGAAATATTTTATGTTTGAATCATTATTGACATATTTTAGAGAATTTAATTGTGTTGAAGTTGTGTTGATTATTAAAATAATAATAAAAATATATATATATATATATATATATATATATTTACGATGATTTTGTTTAAAATTTAGATTCGCCACACTAGAGAAAAATAATTTACGTCAAATTTTACTATGTGTTGTTTTTAAGAAAATCTAAAAGATTTGTTGTAAAAATAGTTTTTAGAAATCAGGACAAAAAAACTATTTTAGAAGTTTTGGTGAGTTAGGAAATTTTGTATCTACTTTTATATACATGATTTGATTTTATTTCAATTATAGGTTGAAAAAAAATGAATTTAAGAGTGCTTAAATATTTTGAGAGGTATTTTGGTGGTTAAGGTATTGGTGAAATTTTAGTAATCTTATTGATTTTAAAAATAGTAAAAAAAAAAATAGAAATCGTAAGAAGTAATCCAAGGAAAAGTTTGAAATTCTGATGAAAAATTATTTTATATTATTAAAAGATTAGTGATCCTTTTTAAAATGATTTAAGTGGTTGAAATCAAATTTTAGAGTATTGATTAACCACTAAAATGATTTATGTACTACGAGATTTATTTTAGTTTTATGATTGTTATATTAACTTCGAGTAAAAATAGTTGCTTACTTTACCAGCTAATTAAAAAATATTTGTTTCAATTTTTGTTAAATGATAAAGATTGATTCAAAAAAAAAAGAAATTTAATTTATAATTTAATTGTGATAAACTTGTAGTTGTTGGATTGCTATGAGAATATTCTACATCATGATGGCAATTATTGAATTACTTATATGCATGTATATGTGATTAGGTGAATGTGATAGTGTTTGTGTTTTATGCTTTCTAAGCGTTGAGAATTTGTGAATAGTGTTTAGAGTAGTTGAGAGTGTTTAAAAGTGAAATAATTCTATATTTCTTTATTTTGATTGATGATTCATATTGATGCAAGTGTCATTTCTTTTGTTGTTGTAATTAGTTGTAAATTATAAATAAATTATTGGGAATGTGTAATTAAGTGGGTTTTTTAACTTGAAGTAAGGAGTAGAAGTTGTGGCGTCGCCTTCGCACTCCTGAACCACGTTAAAAATACTTTTAATTATCCATGTTTGAATTTAAATGACTGCAGTTATAGTTACCTTAAGTAGTTGACTACATGAGTAAGAGGGACTAGCTACCCCGATGACTCATCGTCGACAAAAGAGGCAACAATAAACCGTTGTTATTATTGTTAAAAATACTTGTTAATTCTATTTTTGAAATAGTTAAAAACAATGTTCATCTCTTACGTAATTTTGAGTCATTATAAGTCATATGTGACATCAATGTCAAATGCTAACAACTGTTTCATGTGACGTGAATTGGTATGGAGGTGCGTACATAAATTAAATATTTAATTAAATAGGTTTGATCTTCTAAGTAACTTGCTGGAAATAAATAAGCGCATTGTGTTAGTATCTTATTATTTGTTCTATATTGTCTCATTTGGTAAGTGTAACAGCCCGATTTTTAACACCAACGCGTGAGTATTTTTTTTTTTTAAATAAGTAAATAAAGGAGTAAATACTTTTGGATGAAATATTTAATGTCGTAACACAATGACAAAATCAACATAATTTACGGCAGCAGAAATAAGTTTAGAATTTACAGATCCAAAGTATTTAAACGTTTCCAAGTCATATCAAAAGTTTACAGGGGCCCATCAAAATAATAAGTGAGGCTGACAATATAGGTACAGTCTTCCCAAATAAATAATTACACAACCAAAAGAAAGACTTTTAGATCCTATACAGTCACCTAGTCTGATCATGCTACCAAAAAGCTATACAGCCCGGGTGACCTCCACGCGCCCAACTCAAAACTCCTGACCCAGCTCTGATCAGGCATCGCTAACTACCTTCCCCTCTCCAGGTTACTACCCGGCAGGACGATCCTGAATCTCATCTGATGGCAAATCCCAGATTTCCACAAAAGTTGTAAAGGGTCACCAATCCGAAATTAACAAACATCACGTAGCATTTATGTTTTTCAATGCATAAAAATCACCCTCCAACTTTGCATACATCTAAGAAGGGTTTACATATGCTAAACATGCATAAACAAAGTTGAAAAATGAAGTTTTGGACAAAATTTCACTGTTGTATTCGAATACAACCACTGTGTAGTCGAATACACTTGCGAAAACAACAGAAAAACAGCAAAAACAGCACTAACAGCACTACTATATTCGAATACAGCCTGTCTGTATTCAAATACAGCATTCCATTCAACTGTATTCGAATACAGCACCTTGTGTAGTCGAATACACTTCAAAAAAATCAAGTTAGTAGCTAATTTAATCATCTGTATTCGACTACAACACATGTGTAGTCGAATACACCTGTCAAAACAGCAGAAAATCAGTTTTTAACCCTTTCAAAAACATTCCAACACCTCCAAATTCATTCCAACACTTTCAACACCAATTCAATCAATCACAAACACAAACACCAACACAACACAAATCACTCATCACAATCCAGTACACATATACAAACATCATAACATGTCAAACATGACTCGCGTGCCAACCACCCTAATGCAATGCGTATATGCCAATGCACATGAACCAACAATTCACATGGAATCATCCTGTGGCCCATCCGGTCACCACTTTCACCGACGCGATAATCCCCGCAAGGATAAGATGAACCAACAATTCACATGGAATCATCCCGTGGCCCATCCGGTCACCACTATCACTACTATGAAATGCATGAGCATACTCTGACTCTCGACACCACAATCATTAAGTAAATGCAGCTATTAAAAGATTCCCCATTTTTAATGCTCATTTAACACTAATGATTCTCAAATTTAACACATAGCATACTCAACGCATACAATCCTCAAATCACATGAAATTGAATTCACAAATCATATTGAATTCAAATCACCACATACACATTCTCATCAATTCATTTCACACCAAATCAAGATTCACACATAAATTGCATTTATTCAAAACCCCACATCTTCAAATATCAAGCATATCTCAACGTTCATAAAATTACCCATAAACATCAACCACACCAAGTAAAAATCACCACCACCCACACCTTCAAAACTCATTAAATTCAATTTCACCATTTTACCCACAAACTGCATTAAATTCATTTCTCACAACATCACACCTCAAACCCACCAAATTTATTTTCCCCAACCTCACAAATAAGGTCTTAAATGCAAACTAAAAGTTTGGAAGGAGCCCCTTACCTCGATGGTAGCTCGAACGACTGATTACGGCACCGCGATAAATTCCGACAAAAATCTCGCTTCGCACGACGCTTCGAAAGTTTGTTCACAAGCATCGCAACGTGATGACGATCAACTTTCTCTTCAGTTGCTTCGCGAGATAAAGCTTAGATCTAGGTGATATGTGAGGTTATGTGTGTGGGGTTTTTGAAAAACAAAACAAAGGAAAGAAAGAGAAGATGGAGTAGTGCACGCGGGCAGAGGAAAATGTTTCCTTTCTTTTTCCAATTTGTTTTTCTCTTCTTTCTTTCACTGCTTATACATATATATATATATATATAATACCTTAATATACATACATATATATATATATATCCCAAACCAAAAAAACAAACACTCTCACACACACCCCAACGATTTTGTTAAAAATATCCATTCTCATTGCAGCTCAATTGACAGGTAAAATTTTCTGCAACTATAGATATTTTTAACAAAACAGTCCGGTAATAAATTTTCCGCAACGTAATTAAATTATTTCTCGCCAAATAATTTAAAACGGGACCCACAAAAATATTCATGGCATTTTAACATCCAAAATACCAATGAACTGGCTAAAAAGCCCCAGAATTCACATATAACACCTCCAAAATACAAAAAGGGGCACATTTTAAAATTTACGGGTATTACATTCTACCCCCCTAAAAATAGTTTCGTCCTCGAAACTACGCGTCAGCAAACAACCTAGGATGTTGTTCCCTCATCTTGCTCTCCAATTCCCAAGTCGCATCTCCCGTAGTTGGGTTCCAAATCACCTTGACCAACGAAACATCTTTGTTCCTTAATCGCTTAATCTTCCTGTCATCAATCCTCACAGGTGGTACTTCAAATGACAAATTCTCCTTCAGCTGAATCGTATCCGGTTCAATCACATGCGACGGATCTGAAATATATTTCCTCAATTGCGACACATGGAACACGTTGTGAATATTAGACAGTATCGGAGGCAATGCAATCTGATAAGCTACCAGTCCGATACGTGCAGAAATCTGATATGGTCCAATAAATTTAGGAGTCAACTTCTTCGATTTCAAGGATCTACCAACTCCCGTCGTAGGCGTGACTCTCAGAAACACATGGTCACCTTGCTCAAATTCTAGAGGTCTGCGACGCTTGTCCGCATAACTCTTCTGACGATCTTGTGAAGTCTTCATTTTCTCCTTTATCCTCTTCACCTTATCGGTAGTCTGTTGCACCATCTCAGGTCCTACAATCATGCTTTCACCGTCCTTATACCAACATAAAGGTGTTTGACACTTGCGCCCATATAAAGCCTCATATTGTGCCATACCAATACTCGCGTGGAAATTGTTGTTATAAGTAAATTCAACCAATGGGAGCACATCATCCCAGCTTCCTTTATCATCCAAAACACAAGCTCTCAACAGATCTTCCAATGACTGATTTGTTCTCTCAGTCTGTCCGTCAGTTTGCGAATGGTAAGCTGAACTCAATCGTAATTTCGTTCCCAACACATCATGCAATGCTCCCCAAAAGTGCGATGTGAATTTTGGGTCATGGTCTGACACAATGCTCGACGGTACTCCATGTAATCTCACAATCTCAGCAATGTAGATCTCTGTTAGTTTATCTACCTTATAAGTGGTCTTCACTGGTAAAAAGTGCGCGGATTTAGTCAACCGATCCACTATCACCCGTGTAGAATCATTCTTCCTCCTCGTTCTCGGCAATCTAGTAATAAAATCCATGGAAATGCTATCCCACTTCCATTCCAGTATATCCAAAGGTTGCAACATTCCAGCAGGTCGCTGATGTTCCACCTTCACTTTCTGACAAGTTAAACAAGTTGACACATACTCCGCCACATGCCTTTTCATTCCTGGCCACCAATAATTCTGCCTCAAATCTTGATACATCTTCGTCGCTCTAGGATGAATACTCAATTACCTCTTATAAGCTTCATCTAAAATCGTTTTCCTAAGATCTGCAACTTCTGGTACACAAATTCTCCTATTACATCTCAAAATATTGTCCAGCCCAATCTTAAACTCTGTCGTCTTCCCTTGCATAATTAGATTCCTCTTCTCTTGAATTAAAGCATCATTTTGAAAATTCGCAATGTCTTCAAGTAGTCCACTCGAAATCTTAATCATTCCGAATTTCAAAATTCCCGGTGCAAACTCTACATTCAAGTGCAAGTCTCTGAATGCTTCCCACAACTCTTGTTGTCTAGCCATCACTATTGAACACATTGATACACTTCTTCTACTCAACGCATCAGCCACTACATTGGGTTTCCCAGGGTGGTACTGCAGTGTGAAATCGAAATCCTTAAGAGTCTCCATCCATCTTCTCTAGCGCATGTTCAACTCCTTCTGATCAAACAAATATTTCAAACTTTTATGATCACTGAACACTGTGAATGTGCATCCATAGAGATAGTGCCTCCAGATCTTCAATGCAAAAACGACCGCAGCAAGCTCCAAATCATGAGTAGGATAGTTCCTTTCATGAGTCTTCAATTGCCTTGAGGCATAAGCTACCACTTTCTTGTGTTGCATCAGAACACATCCCAAACCTTGGTGAGACGCATCACAATACACTTCATACGGTTCTCCTGGTTGCGGCAAGATCAAAACTCGTGAGGTCGTCAACTTCTTCTTTAGTAACTGAAAATTCTCCTCACACTTCTCCGTTCATGCAAACGGTTGATCCTTTCTAGTAAGTTGCGTCAACGGAGCTACAATCTTCGCAAAACCTTCAATAAACCTCCGGTACTAACCTGCCAGCCCTACAAAACTTCGTATGTTAGTGATAGTCTGCGGCTGTTTCCAAGAAAGAACTGACTCAATCTTTTCTGGATCCACAGCGATTCCTTCCTTAGTTATCACATGACCTAAGAAATTCACTTGGTCTAATAAATTTCTTCTCCAACAAATCTTCAATTTGGCCTTTGAGCTCATTCAATTCCAATGGAGACATACGATACGGCGCAATCGAAATCGGCCCGGTTCCTGGGTGCAAATCAATGAAAAATTCCACTTCTCTTACCGGTGGTAATCCTGGAATTTCTGTGGGAAATACGTTTGGGTACTCCTTGACTAGCACCACGTCTTCTATATTCACCTTTATCTTTGCCTCCACGTTAGCCAAAGACAAAAACTCATGAGTTCCTTCTCTTAGTGACACCTCGAGTTTTTTAGTAGCTAGGTACTTAACAACTTCTGGTTCAGGGAAAAGAACCAGTTTACGAGCACAATCGAAAATAACATAATGATACGACATCCAATCCATACCGAGAATGACCTCGAGTGATTGTAGAGGTAAACAAATCAAATTAATCAAGAAATCCCTATTCTGAATAGTCACTCGACACTGTAAACATGCAGTATTCACTGTCAACGTCTTAGCAGGCGTAGAAACAACAAAATCAAAAGGTAAAGGCGACACAGATAACTTGAAACGATTCACACAATCCATAGCAATGAAGGAATGGGTTGCCCCCGAATCAAAAAGTGCATTAAGAGTGTTACTTGCAATCTCACAGTCACATTGGATCTGATTGCCAGATGGATTTTTAGCTTCGGCACCCATGAAATAAACGCGTCCTCTAGCAGTAGGACGAGGAGCCCTAGTTGCATCACAACCGGTTCTACCTTTGGAGCTTTACAATTCCTCACAGTGTGCCCTGGTTTTTGGCAATTATAACAAGTAAGTCCCTTAGAGGTGCAAACATTAGCATAATGTCCCTCCTCACCACATCGGAAACACCGATTTCCTTGTCCCACTTGACTTCTGAAATTCTGGTTCTCCGGATGGTTTTGACCCGTATTGTTGTTCTGCGGTCTGTTATAGGGCTTAGCAATTTGTTTCCCTTTGTTCTGATAATTCATCCTACTAGGTTCTCCGGTATTAAAATTCCCTCCCCGGCTATATCTCTTACTCTTCATCTCTTCAACCTCCCTACATTTCTCCACAAGAACTTGGAAACGTTGAATTCCCAAGGGTAAAACAGAATCTTTAATCTCATACTTCAATCCATCTTGAAAACGATGGCACATAAATGGTTCATCAACCTCTTCTCGGAAAAATCGGAAATGCCTTGACAAAGACTCAAACTTCGCGGCATATTCACCCACAATCATATTTCCCTGATGAAGTTTTAGGAAATCATCACCCAATTTGGTCCTAACACTCATCGGGAAGTATTTATCTAAAAACTTCCTTTTGAAGGACTCCCAATTCACCTCCTCATGAGCCGATCCCATTAAAAGTCTTGTACTCCTCCACCAATACTCCGCATCCCCTAACAACAGATAGGTAGCATAATTAACCTTCACCCCCACCTGATAGTTAATCATTTCAAATATTTTCTCCACCTCTTGGATCCACTGATCTGCTTTTTCAGAACTCTCATCACCCTTGAACTTAGGAGGATTGTAATGACGGAAATCTTCTAATCCTCTTGACTCAGCGGCACGGATCTCTCTTTCTCTTTTCTCTAGATCTCGTTGAGTCTTGGCAGCAGTCTGTGCAGCAACAGAAGCAGCCATGTTAATCATAGCTTCCGCCAATTGGTCATCCCTATTAACGTTGACCCTTGGAGCATCATTCCTTCTCGGTGGTATGGTTTCCTACAAAACCAGCATCAAGAAGAAATCTCAAAACCACTTCGAAAAATTCCAAGGATAGCCTGCGACTACAACAACGCAAAACTAAACTGAACCCGACAACTCAGACGAATCACCCCGACGCATGATCAGACAACAACTCCCAACCTACAGGTTGACCTACAATCTCTAACCATAAGCTCTGATACCACAATTGTAACAGCCCGATTTTTAACACCAACGCGTGTGTATTTTTATTTTTTTTTTAAATAAGTAAATAAAGGAGTAAATACTTTTGGATGAAATATTTAATGTCATAACACAATGACAAAATCAACATAATTTACGGCAGCGGAAATAAGTTTAGAATTTACAGATCCAAAGTATTTAAACGTTTCCAAGTCATATCAAAAGTTTACAGGGACCCATCAAAATAATAAGTGAGGCTGACAATATATGTACAGTCTTCCCAAATAAATAATTACACAACCAAAAGAAAGACTTCTAGATCCTATACAGTCGCCTAGTCTGATCATGCTACCAAAAAGCTATACAGCCCGGGTGACCTCCACGCGCCCAACTCAAAACTCCTGACCCAGCTCTGATCAGGCATCGCTAACTACCTTCCCCTCTCCAGGTTACTACTCGGCAGGACGATCCTGAATCTCATATGATGGCAAAGCCCAGATTTCCACAAAATTTGTAAAGGGTCACCAATACGAAATTAACAAACACCACGTAGCATTTATGTTTTTAAATGCATAAAAATCACCCTCCAACTTAGCATACATCTAAGAAGGGTTTACATATGCTAAACATGCATAAACAAAGTTGAAAAATGAAGTTTTGGACAAAATTTCACTGTTGTATTCGAATACAACCACTGTGTAGTCGAATACACTTGCGAAAACAGCAGAAAAACAGCAAAAACAGCACTGACAGCACTACTATATTCGAATACAGCCTGTCTGTATTCGAATACAGCATTCCATTCAACTGTATTCGAATACAGCACCTTGTGTAGTGGAATACACTTCAAAAAAATCAAGTTAGTAGCTAATTTAATCATCTGTATTCGACTACAACACATGTGTAGTCGAATACACCTGTCAAAACAGCAGAAAATCAGTTTTTAGCCCTTTCAAAAACATTCCAACACCTCCAAATTCATTCCAACACTTTCAACACCAATTCAATCAATCACAAACACCAACACAACACAAATCACTCATCACAATCCTGTACACATATACAAACATCATAACATGTCAAACATGACTCGCGTGCCAAGCACCCTAATGCAATGCGTATATGCCAATGCACATGATTCCGGAATATTATCAAATCCTCCTCGAAGGACGTAAATCATAATTGTACAGCCTCTCACAGACTAGTACTAATTACCAAGGTGGAGTCTCTCACAGGCTAGCACGATTTACTAATGTGCAACCTCTCACAAGTTAGCACGACGCGATAATCCATGTAAGGGTGAGATGAACCAACAATTCAAATGGAATCATCCCCCGTACGGATAAGATGAACCGAAAATTCACATGGAATCATCCTGTGGCCCATTCGGTCACCACTATCACCGACGCGATAATCCCCGCAAGGATAAGATGAACCAACAATTCACATGGAATCATCCTGTGGCCCATCTGGTCACCACTATCACCGACGCGATAATCCCCGCAAGGATAAGATGAACCAACAATTTACATGGAATCATCCCGTGGCCCATCCGGTCACCACTATCACTACTATGAAATGCATGAGCATACTCTGACTCTCGACACCACAATCATTAAGTAAATGCAGCTATTAAAAGATTCCCCCTTTTTAATGCTCATTTAACACTAATGATTCTCAAATTTAACACATAGCATACTCAACGCATACAATCCTCAAATCACATGAAATTGAATTCACAAATCATATTGAATTCAAATCACCACATACACATTCTCGCTTCGCACGACGCTTCGAAAGTTAGTTCACAAGCACTGCAACGTGATCACGATAAACTTTCTCTTCAGTCGCTTCGCGAGATAAAGCTTAGATCTAGGTGATATGTGAGGTTTTGTGTGTGGGGTTTTTGAAAAACAAAACAAAGGAAAGAAAGAGAAGATGGAGTAGTGCACGCGGGTAGAGGAAAATGTTTCCTTTCTTTTTCCAATTTTTTTCTTTTCTTTCCTTCACTGCTTATACATACATATATATATATAATACCTTAATATACATATATATATATATATCCCAAACCGGGACCCACAAAAATATTCATGGCATTTTAACATCCAAAATACCAATGAACTGGCTAAAAAGCCCCAGAATTTACATATAACACCTCCAAAATACAAAAAGCGGCACATTTTAAAATTTACGGGTATTACAGTAAGGACCTAGAACTATGGTATGAGTTCTATAAATGAATCTTGTGTATAAAACTTTGAAACTAATTTAGACTTTGAATGCTTTTGAAACTATATGTGAAAATATTTGTCTTATTCCACTATGATTATACACATTCGTTTCTAAAAATTTAAAAAAAATTAAGTGACTTTATGTCATTGAGTTGTTATATGCATTTTTGTTTGTAATTCTTGAAGGTGTAAAATATTTTAAATGTTTCTTTATATACCTAACTTTTGTGAAATATGTAGGGTAATTGTTGGAATGATTTAAACATTATTTTAAGAGAGTGAAACTAGTGAAGTATTGTTCGAGAAGTTAGTTGAACTCGAATATGTATTTGAGATGTGTTATTTGATTCAACTGAAAGTAGTAAGTGTTGTTGACTAAATTCACATGCTTAGTTTTATCTATAACACCCCAAATTTTATGATAAATTATTTTATCAATGAAATAGGATTATAAATAATTAATTTGAATTTAAAATTATTTTAGAATATATGTTGATTAATTTTAAGATTAATTTTCTTTATATGTGTGCTTTGTATTATTCTAATCTTGTACATATTAGACTAAATGAGTGATATAAATAAAAAATATTATATTTTATTATCTTATATATTTTTCTAAAAAATAATAGTAGTTTAGTGTAAATATTTTAAAGAATAAGATTTTAGGTGATTTTACGTGTATATGTGAGTTGCCAATTAATGTCACATTTTCTTGTATGTTTAACAAATGTTAAATGTGCAGCTATTTATATTTTAAGTATCTCTTATTTTAAATATTTATTTTATAAATAATTATTTGAGATATTAGTAATGTTGTGTTTGATTTCCTTATTTTTATATATGTGTTATGCCATTGTGATTTTATATATATTTATTATGATATAATAACAAATATAAAGTGTGATTTATTTTATTGCTTTGATTATTCTCTAATGATGGTAATATTTTAATTTGAGTGTTTTGTAAACATAAGTATTATTATAGTGATAGTTTTGAATATAAGAGTTTTTGTTATTAACGTGTTTTAAAATATTAATTACTTTATTTTTTGTGTTTAAAAAAAATAGCTTTGGTAATTGTTGGTAAAAAAAAATAAAAAAATAAAAAAATAAGTAAAATGTGATTCATGGGTTAGGCCCATATGGAAGTAAAACCTAATTAAATAATAATAATAATGAAATATAAGGAAGGAGGAGTAGCAGGAGCCACCTAAGGAATAGAAAACATAAATTAGGATTATCGTTTAGCACCGATGACCGATAACTGTTTCAGAAAAGTTTCTCCATTTTCGCCCAAATTTCAGTATGTTGTTTTATTCATGTAGGTAGTCAAATAAACATACTTCCTCAGATTTTTAACCATCCCAATTTCTCTCTAAAATACCCGACTTCTCCGTCTATGGAATTCCTTATTTTGCACTGTTCTTCTTCACTGTAAGTCCGATTTGAGTGAAACCAACGCCAAAACGATCGTGTGAAAAGTGGCTATATTATCCACTCATTGGTTTTCTGATTTATGGTAATTTTCCTTGACCGAATTTCGAATTTAGTTTTTAGAGTAGTTTCTCATAATTTATTTTTCACGTTTACCCATAAACTATCGAGTTAGATCGATTGAAGGATAGATAGTCAAAGAACAAAGGCTGTTTGCTCGTGGAATCGTATTCGTGTGTGAAAGCGTCGAAATAAGGTAAGGGGTGAGAGAGCGTTTGAATTCATGAGTATAATATATTGTGAGATGAACGGGAAAACCGTATTTCCCAACGATTCATCCGGGGCTTGCTACGTACGGCAGTAGCCCTTTGAGTGATAAATTAATTAATGCAAAAATATGGAACTTGTGAGATTAAAATATAGAATAGAAATATTTGTAAGGTGTTGATTGATTTAATTTCTATAAATGTGTGGTATTTGATATTATTGTGATATTGGGTGTCGAATTAATTTTATATATATGTTTGATTAGATGAGTTTATGTTATCTGATAATAAAAGATGGATGTGTTGTGATAATTTTATGTGATGATGATGATGTATGAATAATAATTGTGATTTCATAAATTTGTGATAAGTTTATGTGATGAGGTACGATTGATGATAATGATGCTCTAAATTTGTGATGAGTTATGTTATGATGATGATGTGTGATTTATAATAGTGATGTTATGAATTGGTGATGAAAGGATTGAAGTAACCTCTGATGAAATAATTGTCATTTCAATTTGTGTTTGAGATGACGGTCTTAATGGAGTATCATAGGCCAACGAGGGGAGAAAATAAATATTGAGAATTTGTGAAGTGGAGATTATTTTGTCATCATATAGGTAGGGCCTGACAAGCCTAGCGATTCCAGGGAAGTACAACTGAATTGAGCCTGATCATGGCGGTCTACTGTTGAGCCTTAAGGCAAGATTGTTAGACCTTGGAGGTATTCGGGTGGGGAATTCCTAGGTGACTTGGAGGTAGCACTCCAAATGTCGGGAGCTACCATGCAACATACGTTTACCTCGACTGTCGCGTATATGTGTCTCGGGTTGAGTTGAGGGGATCTATGAGGACAGGGCCAATTTGAATTTTCCGTCCACCAGGATGGTGGCATAGTATCATGGCCTCCTAACCAAGTACTTCAGAGTTAGAATGGTACCACATTGTGAAGTAGAGTCTAAACTGATGCATAACATTGAATTTTTGTGTGATTGTTTGTTGTGATTAATGTGTGTCGCATGTGATTATAATTTCTCTTAGACGATTTGATGTTATTGTGAAATGTATTGATTTTCCTTGGTTTTGAGTTTATAATCTTATGTTTTTCCTTGAAGAATGTTTGTCTAATGATACGGTGTATTTATGATTAATTGCGTGTTCTCCTTACTTATATTATACTATTAACATGATTTCAAAACTCACCTCCTTCGTTGCTTGTGTTTGACTGGCTTGGCCCTGCGTTTGCGAAATCGCAGTTGTTACAGGTTAATGAATCTTGAAGTTCAAGTTGGGAGGAACCCCGCTCTGATAGGTGATACCGGGAATAAGGGTTGTAATTTGTATTTTACTTATTTAATTTGAAATGACTTTTTGTACGAAAACCATATAAGTACTAGTAAGTTTTTAGAATTAAATCAAGTAATTATACATAAATCAAATTTTATGGAGATTGCACTATTTTATAGGAGGAAAAAGTTTAAAGTGTTCCTTTTGATTTTTGAGAAACGTGATATTTTAAATTAATTATTAAAGTTTTTATTCCCTTGAAAACGTATTTGCTTTGCCGACTGCGAATTAAAGTAAAAAAAATTCTATTATAAATTATTATATATTATTTTGGGGTTTAGGGTGTCACATTAGTGGTATTAGAGCAGGTATGTCCAATCAGGCCGAGTGGGTCAAGTGTCGGTTTAGTGTTAGTCAAATGTTAGTTGTGTCGGTTGTGTTTTCTTGAGTAATAATTCCTTTCACTAACATGTTTTTTTTGTTCCCCGTTATATTATTGTGTTAAGTGTTATGTGCTTTTGTATTATTATACATATTTCTGTGATTACTAATTAACTATTTATTATTTGCTTACCCTGATTGTGTTATGGATTCTAAGTTCCTACCTAAGTGAGTAAATAAACCATGAAATTATTTGTTAAGATTTGAGTATATTTTAATTGTTGACAAGAATATGTTAGTTACTTGTTGAATGATCTTGTTGCTTGTTGCTTGTCTACCGAACTATGATTTTTGCACTCTTGTTTTATATAAATAGTTGGAAAATAATAATTTTGATTTACCATCTGTATGTTTCAAGTTATTAATCTCAATCACGTAACCTTAGTTTTCAAATGTCAGACCTCACCAATTAGTTGTTTTAAAGTTTCATTTTCACCCTTAATCAATTTAAAATATTTAGTCTTGATATGAATCTGTTTAAAGTGTTTGATCTAATAACTAATTGATTGAAACATTGATTTCCGTATGAATTATATGTTTAAAACTTGAGTATTGACTTTTACTAGGTACAAATTAGTATTATTTTTGTTGAAACTCAATTTAGAGAAAAAAAATAATGTTTCGTTCTAAACTTTGAGTTAGATAGGAATTATGTCTCTTATGTTTAAAGTTTTATTTTGACAAAAAAAAAATTCTTATTTTGATTTTATGTTGGCTTGTGTGAAGAAAAAAAATCAATTTTAAATTGTGAATGTTAACTTTAAATCACTTGATAGTGTTGATGGTTGTATCTAGATGAGTAGAGTTTTGATATTGGTTTTGAAAATAATTTAGAATGATCGTCATGATTTTAAATAGTATGAAATTCATATTATTAGCAATAGTAATTCTTGAATATTAAAGGTTAGTAGAACTTAGAATTTTTTTAAAATGACATTACGAAGGAGTTAAAGTTTACTTATTTTTTTAGATGAAAATAACTTTTATTTGAATTACTCTTGATTATTTTAAAGAAATTAAATTGAGATGAATTTTTGTTGATATATAAAATAACAATAATTCTATACTATTGATTTTATTTAATGTTTAAAATAGCTTAAAATTTACAGCATGTTTTACTATGTCTTGTTTTTAAGAAAATTAAAAAGAGTTGTTGTTATGTTGGTTAGGGGATGGTGTGAATATTGAATCGTGAGGGTGTTGGGATATTTGTTTGAAATGGTTGATTTTCTGATTATGATATTATGAACTCATTAGAGTTTAACTCGTTATAGTTTTAGATTTTAATAACTCATTAGTGATTTATAATGGTACCCAAAAAAAAAAAGGGTCAAATAATAAAATGTCTATTAACTGAGAAAGAGAAAGAAAACAGAAAAGAAAAAAAAAACAAAGTTTTTAGAAAGAACTACCTCAACGGTGAAACTCTTTTTAAGAAAGTTATCTAATTTTTGGATTCTGTAATCGATGTATTTTATGAGTAGAATTGTAGTTGTTGTGTTATCATTGTCAAAACGTATATATGAGTTTAATATAAGAAAGTGACATGTATGTAAAATTGATGGTGTGTTATGCTTTAGACCAATTTTGTGCCTTGATAGAAACTGATGATGCATCTATAGACATGTTGAGTAGTTGGTGTGAGAGGAGACTGTTATTTTGTTGATTTGTCAATTAGTGTAATTCATTATCATAACCAAGTATGTCTTATGCTTTGTGTCATGTGCACTACTTTAATGTATATAAATATACAATTTTGTTTTTTTTTTTTGTAAATTTTTGAAAAAATAAGAAAATAAATTAGAACTATTTTGGAAGTGTTAATTTATTGGAAAACTTTTTATCTATCTATATATATAATTTAAATTTTCTTTCAAAATATAAGTTGAAAATAATAATTTTTATAATGATTAATTATTTAGAAATGTGTTTTTGACGATTAAAGTACGAGTGATTTTAGAAATCTTATAGATTTTAAAAATACATGTGATTTATTTTATTTTTAATTGTATTTAGACGTGATTTATTGAAAAGTGATTTCCCTAATTTTTTTTTTGTGCTAAATGTGTAACCTTTTAAGTGGTTTATGTACTACTTTATTCAATTTGGTTTGGTAGCGTGTTGTGTCTTCTAGTAAATAATTATTTATCTTATTTGCTACTTGGAAATCTATGTTTTAGTTTGTTGTAACTTTTAAGTGATGATTAATTCAAAAGAAAATTTGAGCGTGATCAATTTGGAGCAGTTAGCCTTCTATGAGAGTATGTTACATGTGTTTGAATCATCGTTTGAGTTATGAGATGAACGTAAAATGTTGGTGCTAATTCTTGGTTTAACTATGTGAATGTGTATGTGATTATGTAAATATTAAATTGTTTGTGTTTCAAGTGTTCTAATTGTTGGGAATTAGTGTATAGAGTTAGAGTAGTCGAGAGCATCTAAAAGTGGAATAGTTCTATATTTCTTTAATCGGATTATTGATTATATGTCGATGTAAGTGTCATTTCTTTTGTTGTTGTAACTAGTTGTAAATTACAAATAAATTGTTGTGAATGTGTAATTAAGTGAGTTTTTAACTTGAAGTGAGGAGTAGGAGTTGTGGCGCCGCCTTCGCACTCCTGAACCACGTTAAAAATATTTTAATTACCCATGTTTGAATTTGAATGACTGTAGTTATAGTTACCTTAAGTAGTTGACTACATGAGTAGGAGGGACTAGCTACCCCGATGACTCATCGTCGATAAAAGAGGCAACGATAACCCATTGTTATTATTGTTATAGATACTTATTAATTGTATTTTGGAAATAGTTAGAAACCATGTTCACCTCTTATACAACTTTGAGTGATTATGAGTCTTATGTGGCATCAATGTTGAATGTTAATAACTGATTATGTGACGCGAATATTAGGTTGGTGATGTGTACTTAAATTAAATATTCAATTAGGTATAATTGATCTTCTAAGTAATTTTCTTAAAATGAATAAGCGCATTGTGTTAGTATCTTATTAATTGTTCTATACCATCTCATTGGTAAGGACCTAGAACTATGGTATGAGTTCTATAAATGAATCCAGACTTTGAAACTAATTTAGACTTTGATTGTGTTTGAAACTATATGTGAAAATATATGTCTTATTCCACTATGATTATACACATTCGTTTCAAAAATAAAAAAATAAAATAAAATAAGTGATTGTATGTCATTGAGTTGTTATATGCATTTCTGTTTGTAATTCTTGAAGGTGTAAAATATTTTAAATGTTTCTTTATATGCCTAACTTTTGTCGAATATGTTAAGAGAGTGAAACTAGTGGAGTATGGTTTGAGAAGTTAGTTGAACGCGAAAACATATTTGAGATATGTGTTATTTGATTCAACTGAATGTAGTAAGTGTTGTTGGCTAAATTCACATGCTAAGTTCTATCTATAAACGATAATGATTAATCATAATATTTCTTTCATGTTTGAGCTGTTGAATGTGATCTGTTTAATTAATTTGTTGTGTCATGTTAGCCTATCATGCTAAGCTAATTGATTTTTGGCATGCTCTGTTTAATTGAATAGTGAATGTCTTGAATATGTTCATAGACTAAGTTTGAATTTTGAGGGTGATAAGTTAGATATTAGTTCACTCACCACAAATTTCGAGGACGAAATTTCATTAACGAGGGGAGAATTGTAACACCCCAAATTTTATAATAAACTATTTTATTAATTAAATAGGATTTTAGATAATTAATTTAGTGCTAAAATTGTTTGATAAAATATGTTGATAAATTTTTATAATTAATTTTCATTATATAGATGTTTTCTATGATCTGCTAGTTTTTTTGAACTAAATGAGTAATATTGTAACACCCTCAATTT
>JBBPBQ010000002.1:35906809-35967191 GCA_037974755.1 Cicer yamashitae | reverse complement strand
TGTAACACCCCAAATTTTATAATAAACTATTTTATTAATTAAATAGGATTTTAGATAATTAATTTAGTGCTAAAATTGTTTGATAAAATATGTTGATAAATTTTTATAATTAATTTTCATTATATAGATGTTTTCTATGATCTGCTAGTTTTTTTGAACTAAATGAGTAATATTGTAACACCCTCAATTTGTTGTTATTATAAATTAGTAATATTTGCTTATACGTATTTTGCTGTAACAATTTTCTACGGAGTTTTTTTTATCTACTTATCTTAATAATTTATTAAAATTAGTGATTATTGATACTAAATCCAATATTTATGTTATATGTAAGTATAGATTCGTGCATATTATTTTTAGATTGTTATTATGTTAAGCCTAATATTTTGTTATTATTGTGAACTAGACATTTGATAACTAAATTTATTTTTAATATATATATATATATATAAATTAACTAAATCATTTTATAATATGAATAAATAAGTTGATTTATATAAATAAAATATAATAATAGTGACCGATGAGATACGGCTATGCGTAATCCTAATATGCATACAAATATTACCATGCGGCCCAGCTAATAGAAACTCTAATTACCTAATCCTTATCTTTTTCTTCTCTACCAGCCGTAACACATGCTTTTCCTCTCCAAACTCTAATTCTTTTTCCACCGGCGATCGATAATTGTTTCAGAAAATTTTCTCCGTTCTCGTCCAAATTTCAGTATGTTTTTTTATTCATTTAGGTAGTCAAATAAACATACTTCCTCAGATTTTTAACCATCCCAATTTCTCTCTAAAATACTCGACTTCTCCGTTTATAAAATTCCTTATTTTGTATCGTTCTTCTTCACCGTAACTCCGATTTGAGTGAAAACAACGCCAAAACGACCGTCCGAAAAGTGGCTATATTATCCACTGATTGGTTTTTTGATTAATGGTAATTTTTCTTGACCGAATTTCGAATTTAGTTTTTAGAGTAGTTTCTCATAATTTATTTTTGACGTTTACCCATAAACTGTCGAGTTAGATCGATTGAAGGACAAAAAGTCAAAGAACAAAGACTGTTTGCTCGTGGAATCCTATTCTTGTGTAAAAGCGTCGAAATAAGGTAAGGGGTGAGAGAGCGTTTGAATTCATGAGTGGAATATATTGTCAGAAGAACGGGAAAACCGTATTTCCCAACGATTCATCCAGGGCTTGCTACGTACGGCAGTAGCCCTTTGAGTGATAAATTAATTAATGCAAAAATATGGAACTTGTGAGATTAAAATATAGAATAGAAATATTTGTAAGGAGTTGATTGATTTAATTTCTATAAATGTGTGGTATTTGATATTATTGTGATATTGGGTGTCGAATTAATTTTATATATATGTTTGATTAGATGAGTTTATGTGATCTGATAATAAAAGATGGATGTGTTGTGATAATTTTATGTGATGATGATGATGTATGAATAATAATTGTGATTTCATAAATTTGTGATAAGTTTATGTGATGAGTTACGATTGATGATAATGATGCTCTAAATTTGTGATGAGTTATGTTATGATGATGATGTGTGATTTATAATAGTGATGTTATGAATTGGTGATGAAAGGATTGAAGTAACCTCTGATGAAATAATTGTCATTTCAATTTGTGTTTGAGATGACGGTCTTAATGGAGTATCATAGGCCAACGAGGGGAGAAAATAAATATTGAGAATTTGTGAAGCGGAAATTATTTTGTCATCATATAGATAGGGCCTGACAAGCCTAGCGATTCCGGGGAAGTACAACTGAATTGAGCCTGATCGTGGCGGTCTACTGTTGAGCCTTAAGGCAAGATTGTTAGACCTTGGAGGTATTCGGGTGGGGAATTCCTAGGTGACTTGGAGGTAGCACTCCAAATGTCGGGAGCTACCATGCAACACACGGGAATTTGAATTGTCCGTCCACACGGGATTATGAGTTAAGGGGATCTATGAGGACAAGGCCAATTTGAATTGTCCGTCCACCGGGATGGTGGCATAGTATCATGGCCTCATAACCAAGTAATTCAGAGTTAGAATGGTACCACATTGTGAAGTAGAGTCTAAACTCATGCATAGCATTGCATTTTTGTGTGATTGTTTGTTGTGATTAATGTGTGTCGCATGTGATTATAATTTCTCTTAGACGATTTGATGTTATTGTGAAATGTATTGATTTTCCTTGGTTTTGACTTTATAATCTTATGTTTTTCCTTGAAGAATGTTTGTCTAATGATACGGTTTATTTATGATTAATTGCGTGTTCTCCTTACTTATATTATACTATTAACATGATTTCAAAACTCACCTCCTTCGTTGCTTGTGTTTGATTGGCTTGGCCCTCCGTTTGCGAAATCGCAGTTGTTACAGGTTAATGAATCTTGAAGTTCAAGTTGGGAGGAACCCCGCTCTAATAGGTGATACCGGGAATAAGGGTTGTAATTTGTATTTTACTTATTTAATTTGAAACGACTTTTTGTACGAAAACCATATAAGTACTAGTAAGTTTTTAGAATTAAATCAAGTAATTATACTTAAATCAAATTTTATAGAGATTGCACTATTTTATAGGAGGAAAAAGTTTAAAGTGTTCCTTTTGATTTTTGAGAAACGTGATATTTTAAATTTATTATCAAAGTTTTTATTCCCTTGAAAACGTATTTGCTTTACCGGCTGCGAATTAAAGTAAAAAAATTCTATTATAAATTATTATATATTATTTTGGGGTTTAGGGTGTCACATGTCTCGGGTTGAGTTGAGGGGATCTATGAGGACAGGGCCACTTTGAATTGTCCGTCCACCGGGATGGTGGCATAGTATCAAGCCTTCGAATCAAGTACTTCAGAGTTAGAATGGTACCACATTGTGAAGTAGAGTCTAAGCTCATGCATAGCATTGCATTTTATTGTGATTGTTTTGTTGTGATTAATGTGTATCGCATGTGATTATAATTTCTCTCAGACGATTTGATGTTACAGTGGAATGTATTGATTTTTCTTGATTTTGACTTTGACTTTATTATGTGATGTTATTCCTTGAATAATGTTTGTTTAATGATACGGTTTATTTATGATCAAATGCGTGTTCTTCTTACTTATATTATACTATTAACATGATTTCAAAACTCTCCTCCTTCGTTGTTTGTGTTTGACTGGCTTGGCCCTACGTTTGCGAAATCGCAGTTGTTACAGGTTAATGAATCTTGAAGTTCAAGTTGGGATGAACCCCGCTCTGATAGGTGATACCGGGAATAAGGGTTGTAATTTGTATTTTATGAATTTAATTTGAAACGACTTTTTGTATGAAAACCTTATAAGTACTAGTAAGTTTTTAGAATTAAATCAAGTAATTATACTTTAATCAAGCTTATTGAGATTGCACTATTTTATAGGTGTAATGAATTTTAAAGTGTTCCTTTTGATTTTTGAGAAACGTGATATCCTAAATTGAAAATAAAAGTTTTTATTTTCTTGGAAACAGATCTTTATTTATCCGTTGCAAATTTTATAGAAATACGATATAAATTATTTTATATATTATTTTGGGGTTTAGGGTGTCCCAATAGGTTGTTGTTTTAGCGAAGGTTGAAGCTCCCTTTCTTATCTTTTTTAGGGTTAACATGGGTCAAGCCCATTCGTCTCCTTATTTATTTTATGTTTTACTACTATTATTTTTATTTTGCTAAAACAGAATTAATTGTTACTTAATCTCATTTTTAATACTCTTCCAAACATCATTAAATTTTCAGAACATTACTAATATTTCATAACTAATATATGATAAATTAGAGTAATTAAAATAATTAACCTTTTCAAAAAATACATATTATTAACAACCCAACCTCTCATATTCAAATTAATCACTATAATTATACTTATTTTTAAAAATACTCACGTTATAATGATACTATCATTAGAGAATAGTCAAAATTATAATATAAATAAATATAACAACAATATTTTATGTTAATTACTAAATCATAATAAATATATATATAAAATCACCATTCCAAAATAAGTATATAAAAATAAAGAAAATCAAACATAATATTACTACTATCTCAAGACAATTATTTATCAAATAAATAATTAAAATAAGATATATTTAGAAATAATTAAATATAATTAAGTGCACATACATTTAATATTAGTCAAACACACGAGAAAATATCATATTAATTACCAACTCACATATACACGTAAAATCTCCTAAATCTTATTCTTTAAAATATTTACACTAATATACTATTATTTTTAGAAAAGTATATAAAATAATAAAATATAACATTTATTATTCATATAACATATTTGGTCAAATATGTATAAGATTAGCACATCATAGAAAACACACCTATAAAGAAAATTAATCATAAAACTAATCAACATATATTCTAAAATAATTTTAACACAAAATTAATTATCTAAAATCCTATTAAATTAATAAAATAGTTTATTATAAAATTTAGAGTGTTACATATTAAGATTTTAGGTCATTTTTGTGTTTTATTTTAATCCACTTTGTTTCTAAGGCAATGTAGATCGTCCAATAAATGCATAAATCTCCATGGATTAAGAATTTAGGTCATTTTGTTATTTAAAAGGTTTATTCTCATCCCTTTTGATTCTTAGGTAATGTAGTTCGTCTAATTAGTGCATAAGTCTCGATGGATTAATAATTTAGGTGAATTTTGGTCTTTAATATGTTTATTCCAATCTATTTTGATTCTATAATAGGTTTATTTCTAAAATTAATTAAATTAAATTCAGTAAATCAAGATTAGTTTTTCCCTAAATTTACTATTCTATATTTAGTAAAAATACAATATTGTATTTAATAAAACCTTGACTCACTTTGAATTTACTTGGTTGAATATCCTCATTCAATACTTTGTTTTATAAATATTTTTACCATTAATTGAAAAATTTATTTAGTCAATAATTTGTTTGACTAAATATTTAGTCAAAACTTTATCTATTAAAAAATCGTAAATATTAATAATATTTAAAATGTATTTAGATATCTAAATTATTATATAAATTAAATTTTATGAATGTGAAAATACTACTTTTATAATGTTTAATAGTATACGTTTTACACTTAAAAAAATTTAAATTTTAGTTAGCGTTAAAAATATATTTAATATTTTTATACAAACTTTAGATAAATATTACTTTTACAAGATAAAATATTTACACCCTTCAAATGTAAAATATGGACCGATACTTTGATAGGAAGATTCAAATAGCATGATTATTTCTTACTATTTTTAATAAATGGTTATTAATTATTTTATACATCATAAAATACTACCTTAAATAATTATTTTTTTATATATTTGGATTCTTTTCCCAAAATCCTTCTATAAAATTTATAAATATATGATTTTCATCAATCAATTATTTTAACTTTCATATATTAAAGATTATCCAGTTTCAAAGAAAAGATTAATTGAAAGTGCAATGGCTTTATTTATCCAAAAATTTCTTTTGATATGTGCGTTGATGTTGCTATTCGAACACAATGTTCTTGGAATACAAGTGAGTATTACTAACAAATTGGAAAACGGTATGGATTTAACTGTTCATTGCAAATCTGGTGATGATGATATTGGAGTTCATGTTCTTAATTTTGATCATAGCTTTGATTGCAATTTTCACAATAACTTTTTTGACACAACACAATTCTATTGTTCCTTTAAGTGGAATGGTGAATTTAAATGGTTTGACATATACATTGCAGGTAGAGATAGAGATGTATGTAATAATTGCAAGTGGATTATAACGCTAAATGGACCATGTAATATACTTGAAAAGAATACAGTTTGCTATCAATGGAATAAGTAATTGATAATGTATTACACCTTTGTTTATCTTCATAAATATTGTATTTGAGGGTATTGAGAACTCACTGTATTCTACATCTTATTCAATTTTCTTAATATTATCACTCAACATTTATATATATATATAGAGAGAGAGGGAGAGAGAGGATATCTAGTGAGAATGTTCTTTTTATGTGAAAATAAGAGGAATACTTCTCAATTTTAAGATTAAAATTGATGGTTAAGATTAAAAAATCAATTTTAAAAACACATGTGTCGCTCCCTACTATATTATTTCTTCTAAACCATTTACATTTTCATCTTCTTGAATTTCAATTTACATTGTTTTTAAACATATATTAAATATTTATTTCATTTTCTAAGAAAAATAGCACAAAAGTAACAAATACCATAATGAAACTTCTGGATCTCAGTGAGATAAAACAATAAAATTTTAGGTTCAAAAATTCCATGATAGGGCATAAACAATTAACCTGAAAATTTTAAATATTTAGGTGAAAAAATTCCATGATAGAGCATAAATGAACCTCAAAAATCCAAATATTCAGAAAAATGAAGAGAAAAAAAGAGACAACAAATCTTGCATCTAAACAAAAATAACTTCATAGGATAAATGTTTATCGATAACTAATTAGTTAAAATTTGTATAATTTTAATGTATTATAAATAAAATGAGAATAATTATAACTATTATAAAACCGTACACGCGACAAATAATGGTCACTTAAGAATTTGTTAAAATTAGAATTTTTTCAATATCAACATAAAAATTACAACGATTATAAATAAAATCACTTTAGTTTTTTTCACACTCCAAATTTTTCACTTTATTTTTTTTTAAAAATAGTCATAAAAGAAGATTTTGGAATATACAATTCATACACTAATCATATATTTGTTTTTAATGTTAAAATTGTTATTTATTTATATCTTCTAATTAAAATAAAAAATAATTATAATATACTAATAACAATATATTATAAATGTCATGCACGGCACAAATATTTTTCTAAAAAGAATTAGTAAATATTAGATTTTTTTTTAATATTGTCGACGTAAAAATGAAATCAATTATAATTGACTGGAAAAATTGTCACTTATGTGATTAAAAAACATAAACAATACAGGTTCTAATTGATTAAAATATTTAAAATACATTAGACAAGTTCTTACTGATAGAAATTTCAAAATAATTGTAATCCAGAAGACAATTTTTACTTGTGAGATTGAACTATCATACACATGACAAGTTCTCACCAATAAAAAATCAAACTAACTATCATACACGAGACTAGTTTATCGATGCAATTATGACCATACTTTAGAAGAAAGTTGTGCATTCATATTTTACAAGTCTTCATTTCCCACTGCTTCTAATTTTCTAAACATATTCACAATTTATATAAGTACATATATTATTGTTTGAGTCACATAGAGAAATACTCTCAATCTTAGATGTATATGATCACACATGGGTATTGTACTAGTTTAATATAATAAATAAATTAGCTCATCTTAACTTTTTATTTTTATCTCTAGTCAAAACTACAATATTTGTCAAATTAATTAAATTAAATGCAGTAAATCAAGATTAGTTTTTCCCTAAATTGACTATTCTATATAAAGTAAAACTATAATATTCTATTTAATAAAACCTTGACTCACTTTGAATTTACTTTGTTGAATATCATCAATCAATACTTTGTTTTATAAATATTTATACCATTAATTAAAAGCTTTATTTAGTCAATAATTTGTTTGACTAAATATTTAGTCAAAACTTTATCTATTAAAAAATCGTAAATATTAATAATATTTAAAATGTATTCAAATATCTAAATTATTATATAAATTAAATTTTATGAATGTGAAAATACTACTTTTCTAATGTTTAATAGTATAGGTTTTACACTTAAAAAAATTTAAATTTGAGTTAGTGTTAAAAACATATTTAATATTTTTATACAAACTTTAGATAAATATTATTTTTACAATATAAAATATTTACACCCTTCAAATGTAAAATATGGACCGATACTTTGATAGGAAGATTCAAATAGCATGATTATTTCTTACTAATTTTAATAAACGGTTATTAATTATTTTATACATCATAAAATACTACCTTAAATAATTATTTTTTTATATATTTGCATTCTTTCCCAAAATCCTTATATAAATTTTATAAATATATGGTTTTCATCAATCAATTATTTTAACTTTCATATATTAAAGATTATCTAGTTTCAAAGAAAAGATTAATTGAAGGTGCAATGGCTTTATTTATCCAAAAATTTCTTTTGATATGCGCGTTGACGTTGCTATTCGAACGCAATGTTCTTGGAATACAAGTGAGTATTACTAACAAATTGGAAAACGGTATGGACTTAACTGTTCATTGCAAATCTGGTGATGATGATATTGGAGTTCATGTTCTTAATTTTGATCATAGCTTTGATTGGAATTTTCACAATAACTTTTTTGACACAACACAATTCTATTGTTCCTTTAAGTGGAATGGTGAATTTAAATGGTTTGACATATACATTGTAGGTAGAGATAGAGATGTATGTAATAACTGCAAGTGGATTATAACGCTAAATGGACCATGTAATATACTTGAAAAGAATACAATTTGCTATCAATGGAATAAGTAATTGATAATGTATTACACCTTTGTTTATCTTCATAAATATTGTATTTGAGGGTATTGAGAACTCACTGTATTCTACATCTTATTCAATCTCCTTAATATTATCACTCAACATTTATATATATATATATATATATAAAGAGAGAGAGGGAGAGAGAGGATATCTAGTGAGAATGTTCTTTTTATGTGAAAATAAGAGGAATACTTCTCAATTTTAAGATTAAAATTGATGGTTAAGATTAAAAAATCAATTTTAAAAACACATGTGTCGCTCCCTATTATATTATTTCTTCTAAACCATTTACATTTTCATCTTCTTGAATTTCAATTTACATTGTTTTTAAACATATATTAAATATTTATTTTATTTTCTAAGAAAAATAGCACAAAAGTAACAAATACCATCGTGAAACTTCTGGATCTGAGTGAGATAAAACAATAAAATTTTAGGTTAAAAAATTCCATGATAGGGCATAAACAATTAACCTGAAAAATTTAAATATTTAGGTGAAACAATTCAATGATAGAGCATAAATGAACCTCAAAATCCAAATATTCAGAAAAATGAAGAGAAAAAAAGAGACAACAAATCTTGCATCTAAACAAAAATAACTTCATAGGATAAATGTTTATCGATAACTAATTAGTTAAAATTAGTATAATTTTACTGTATTATAAATAAAATGAGAATAATTATAACTATTATAAAACCGTACACGTGATAAATAATGGTCACTTAAGAACTTGTTAAAATTAGAATTTTTTCAATATCAACATAAAAATTAGAACGATTATAAATAAAATCACTTTAGTTTTTTCACACTCCAAATTTCTCACTTTGTTTTTTTAAAAAAATAGTCATAAAAGAAGATTTTGGAATATACAATTCATACACTAATCATATATTTGTTTTTAATGTTAAAATTTTTATTTATTTATATCTTGTAAATAAAATAAAAAATAATTATAATATACTAATAACAATATATTATAAATGTCATGCACGGCACAAATATTTTTCTAAAAAGAATTAGTAAAAATAAGATTTTTTTTTTTTAATATTGTCGACGTAAAAATGAAATCAATTATAATTGATCGGAAAAATTGTCACTTATGAGATTAAAAAACATAAACAATACAGGTTCTAATTGAGTAAAATTTTAAAATACATTAGACAAGTTCTTACTAATAAAAATTTCAAAATAATTGTAATCCAGAAGACAATTTATTACTTATGAGATTGAACTATCATACACATGACAAGTTCTCACCAATAAAAAATCAAACTAACTATCATACACGAGACTAGTTTATCGATGCAATTATGACCATACTTTAGAAGAAAGTTGTGCATTCATATTTTACAAGTCTTCATTTCCCACTGCTTCTAATTTTCTAAACATATTCATAATTTATATAAGAACATATATTATTGTTTGAGTCACACAGAGAAAGACTCTCAATCTTAGATGTATATGATCACACACGGGTATTGTACTAGTTTAATATAATAAATAAATTAGCTCATCTTAACTTTTTATTTTTATCTCTAGTCAAAACTACAATATTCGCCGATCAGATTGTTGGAAAGGAGGACCTAAATGTTGCGAACCTACTGTCCAAAAATAAGAATAATCCAAAGGTTAACGAATCCAAAGGTTAGACTGATTTGACAAAATCGGAAATAGGGTGTACTCTTCTCTTATCTGTTTAGGTGGATGTCTTTTCTTTCAAAATAGTCTATCTCTTGCAACTCTAATCGGACCCTTCTCCACAAAAATAAGTGAGACACATGAGCTTCAATATTTGGATCTTTCTCCACATAGGAAGGGAGACCAATTTCCAACACAATGTTCTTGCAAAACATGTGAATATTACTACCACATTGGAAAACGGTTTGGACTTAACTGTTCATTGCAAATATAGCGATGATGATATTGGAGTTCATTTTCTTCATTTTGATCATAGCTTGGGTTGGAGTTTTCAAAATAGCTTTTTGGGCACAATACAATTCTATTGTTCGTTTAAGTGGAATGGTGAATGTCATTAGTTTAAAATATACATATCACGTAGAGTTTTTGTGATAATTTCAATTAGATTATAAAGCTAATATGACCATGTAGGATAGGTGAAAAGTGTAACACCCCGATTTTTAATAGTGCGAGTGCAATATTTTATTAAAAAAACTTAATAAACTAATACGTCGTAACACAAAACAAGAGTCATAAATAATTACATCATATATACAAACAAGCTAAGATAGATTTTGGGACAATAATCCTAAGTATAGAAATACAAAATACACCAGGGTTATGAGACCCATCAGACATTGCTCATACCCCTGGGGTATTCTCGGCAGACACCTGCACAGAAGTACGGCTCCAAGAACGCCGCCCCCCCATGACCACGTCAAAAAAATGGAACATGGACCCAAGAAAAAGTCAACTGTCAAGGTATGTCAAAGATACAGTCATCCCAAAACAAAATAAGTACAACCACCAAAAGAAAAAACACTAAGGCCCTATACAACAAAAACTAATCTGATCATCCGTTGAAAACTATAGTAAAAAGGGTGACCTCCACACACTGCACAGGTTCTTTTTGACGCAGTATCTCTCCTTAAAGTAACTTCTTCCTCCTCTCCAACCACGAGGAATCAATCTCCTAAGAGTTCGAGTCCACCCATGAGATAGGTAGCTTCGGCGGTGCTGGAATCTCAAAATAACTCACTACCTCTAAGACATTCTGTAAATGGTCATTCTCCGAAAGTGGGAGCTCTAACTCGACCCGTATATGTAGCCCTTATTAAGATGGGGTCGTATGCCCAAAAAGTCAGCGAGTGCCAGTCAGGGACGTCTAACGACGTTTTCGTCGTCAGGGTAACAGTCGGTAGAATGGATTTGAGTATCATCTGAGGGGAAAACCCAATTTCTACAATAATGTAAAGGGTCACCAACTGAAAATAACAATTAACATTTATCCTTAGCTCTTTGCATTCCTTTCAAGTAGTGAAACAACTTTGTAGTTGATGGTTTTGTGATTGGAAGCCTCTAAGTTGCTCAAAAATGAAGGCGAAGATTTGGGTTTGGAGAGAAATGAGAGATGTTTTTGAAGAATTAAAAAAAGAGATAGTAAGATGATGATGATGGACATGAAGTGCTTTTGTAGGGAGGGGGAAATGTTTTTTTTCTCTCCTTCCTTTAATTAATCTACTATCTCAGTTTCCAAATTAATCTCCAAAAATTTCTAACCATAAAAATTAATCAAATAAATTTAATCCTATAATCTCACAATATCCTTTATGACACTTAGTCATAATCACATCACATCACTTCTAGATCTACTTTAGTAAAACTATCTACTCTCGTCGCAATCCAATTGACAGATAAATTTAACAATAATATGCGACATCTTAAAATATTTGTTGATAATAATCCTCTATAATTCGATTAAATTATTCTTCGACGAATAATTTTAACTGGGTTTCTGAAAATATTTTACCAACCCATCACGTCTCATCTAATCCTTCTTACACAAATGATTCTAGTCAACACACAAAAATGGATAGTGAAGTGGCACATTTTTATCCTTACAAAGTCTTACTTCATAGTAAGAAAATATATAAATATTTTCATTAACCACTCAATAAAATATTAATATCCTACGAAATATCTAGATATTTTGTGACTTTAAGTCACATCATCTCGTTCAGTCTCCTAGTTCGTTCTTAAACGAGTCACATTTTGCTCACGAATAAATTTATAGGTAACTTAACATTTTTATAATAAATCTACAAATTAAAGCTTTACAAAATTTCGCGAATAAATTTTATCCGACGAAATTTTTGCTCCTTAGCTTAGAAAAATATAATGAGATAAAATTCTCATTATAGTCGATATATAAAACAGCCGATTAAATTTTAGTGTCATTCGGAGTTTGTCAAAATTTAAACAGTGGGTATATCTTGCCCATTTTCAAAAAACTCAATAGAAAATTATTTTTGAAACTTCAACAATGCCAAGACATTCACATAGTCATTTACCATCAAAAGAAAAACACTAAGACCCTATACAACAAAAAACTAATATGATCATCCATTGACAACTACAGTAACAAGGGTGACATCCACACACTACACAAGTTCTTTCTGACGCAGTATCTCTCCTCGAAGTAACTTCTTCCTCCTCTTCAGCCATGAGGAACCAGCGAGTGCCAGTCAGGGACGTCTAACGACGTTTCCGTCGTCAAGGTAACAGTCGGTAGAATGGATTCGAGTATCATCTAAGGGGAAAACCCAATTTCCACAATAATGTAAAGGGTCACCAACTGAAAATAACAATTAACATTTAACAATTATGTCATAAAGACAAACAATGAACACCTAGTAGTTATGGCATAATAACAAACAATAACAGAGCATGTATATACATATATCATATCATAACAAACACGACTCGTGTGCCAAGCACCCTAATGCAATGCTTATATGCTAGTGCACATGATTCTAGAATTTCAAAACCTTCCTTGAAGGGTGTAACTCATAAATGTACATGCCTCTCACTGACCAGTAGTAACTACCGAGGTGCCACCTATCACAGATCAGCACGACTTACAAGAGTGCAGTCTACCATAGACCTTCACGACAAAAAAATCCTCGTAAGGATAAGATGTTCCAATCTACTCATGGAACCATCGCGTGGCCCATCGCAGTCACCACTAACACCGAATCATTCAAACACAAACATACTCGCACGGTTTGAAATTTCAAATAAATCATCAATCAACTACATAAATTTCAACATTTTAATATTTGAAAAACTAGTAGAAGGTTTGTATAAAGAAATCTTATAAATAAATAAAAACTCAAATACTAAGAGTTCCAATATTCTAATTATTCAAAATCATGATTTTACAATTTGACATTTTTCAAATCTTAGTCTATATTAATTATGCTTTGTATATAAACTTTAACTTAAAAACCACATTTTCTCATCAACACCATGTAACACCCTAAATTTTATAAGAAACTATTTTATTAATTAAATATCATTGTAGATAATTAATCTGGTTTTAAAATTATTTTAGATATTTGTTAATTAGTTTGTTCGTTATGGCATTGTGATTTTATATAATTTTATTATGATTTTGTAATTAATATAAAGTGTTGATGTTATATTATTTATTTTGTGATTTTGAATATTCTCTAATGATGGTAGTATTCGAGTGTTTTGAAAAAATAGGTATAACTATAGTGATTATTTTGAATATGAGAGTTTCAATTGTTAGTAATATGTATTTTTTTAAAAGGTTAATTATTTTAATTACTCTAATTTACTATATATTAGTTATGAAATATTAGTAATGTTTTGAAAATTAAATGATGTTTGGAGGAGTATTAAAAATGAGAAAAATGAGATTGAGTAACTATTAATTTTGTTTTAGCAAAATAAAAATAATAATAGTAAAACATAAAATAAATAAGGGGACCAATGGGCCTGACCCATGTATGTGAACCCTAATAAAATAAAATAAAGGGAGCTACTTGTAGCCGCCACCGTAGAAGGGAGAAGAAACAACAATGCTATCGTTGACACACTATTCCAGAAAACTTTTACCATTTTTTTTCAAATTTCAGTTTGTTGTTTCACTCATTTAGTTAGTCAAATAAACCCAACTTCTCAGATTTTTAACCATCCCAATTTCTCTCTAAAATACCCAACTTCTCTATTTGTGCAATTTGTTATTTTGCGCCGTTCCTCTTCACCGTAAGTCCGATTTGAGTGAAACCAACACCAAAACGATCGTGTGAAAAGTGGCTATATTATCCACTGAATGGTTTTCTGATTTATGGTAAGTTTCCTTGACCGAATTTCGAAATTAGTTTTAGAGTGCCTTCTCATAATTTATTTTTAACGTTTACCCATAAACTGTGGAGTTAGATTGATTGAAGGACAAAGAGTCAATGAACAAAAGTTGTTTGCTCGTGGAATCGTATTCGTGTGTGAAAGCGTCGAAATAAGGTAAGGGGTGAGAGAGCGTTTGAATTCATGAGTATAATATATTTTGAGATGAACGGGAAAACCGTATTTCCCAACGATTCATCCGGGGCTCGCTACGTACTACAGTAGCCCTTTGGGGGATAAATTAATTAATGTGCAAATATGGAAATTGTGATATTAAAATATAGAATAGAAATATTTGTAAGGTGTTGATTGATTTAATTTCTTTAAATGTGTGGTATTTGATATTATTGTGATATTGGGTGTTGAATGAATTTTAGGTATATGTTTGATTAGATGAGTTATGTGATGTGATAATAAAAGATGGATGCATTGTGATAATTTAATGTGATGATGATGATGATGTATGATTAATAATTGTGATGTTATAAATTTGTGATAAGTTTGTGTGATGAGGTATGATTGCTGATAGTGATGCTATAAATTTATGATGAGTTTATGTGATGATGATGATGTGTGATTAATGATAGCGATGTTATAAATTTGTGGGGAGAATATTGAAGTAACCCCATAGTTGATGAAATAATTGTGATTCCAATTTGTGTTCGAGATGACGGTCTTAATGGAGTATCATAGGCCAACAAGGGGACAAAATAAATATTGAGAATTTGTGAAATGGAGATTACTTTGTCATCATATATAGGTAGGGCCTGACAAGCCTAGTGATTCCGGGGAAGTACAACTGAATGACCTTGATCGTGGCGGTCTATTTTTGAGCCTTAAGGCAAGATTGTTAGACCTTGAAGATATTCAGGTGGGGAATTCCTAGGTGACTTGGAGGTAGGACTCCAAATGTCGGGAGCTACCATGCAACACACGTTTACCTTGATTATCGCGTATATGTGTCTCGGGTTGTGTTGAGGAGATCTATGAGGATAGGGCCAATTTGCATTGTTCGTCCACCGGGATGGTGGCATAGTATCAAGCCTCCTAACTAAGTACTTCAGAGTTAGAATGGTACCACATGGTGAAGTAGAGTCTAAGCTCATGCATAGCATTGCATTTTTTTGTTGTGATTAATATGTATTGTGTGCGATGATAATTTCATAGATGATTTGATGTTATAGTGAAATGTATTGATTTTCCTTGATTTTGACTATATAATGTGATGTTTTTCCTTGAAGAATGTTTGTGTAATGCTACGGTTTATTTATGATTAAATGCGTGTTCTTCTTACTTATATTATATTATCAACATGATTTCAAAACTCACCTCCTTCGTTGTTTGTGTTTGACTGGTTTGGTCATGCGTTTGCGAAATCGCAGTTATTACAGGTTAATGAGTCTTAAAGTTCAAGTTTGAGGGAAACACCGCTCTGATAGGTGATACCCGGAATGAGAGTCATAAGTTGTAATTTATTTATTTAATTAGAAACGACTTTTTGTATGAAAACCTTACTGTTTTATAAGAGTAAAAAGTTCAAAGTGTTCCTTTTCAATTTTGAGAAATGTGATATCCTAAATTTGTTAAAAAGTTTTATTTCCTTGAATAAAATTTTCTTTATCCGTTGCGAATTAAAGTAAAAAAATTCTTGTATAAATTATTATATATTATTTTGGGGTTTAGGGTGTCACACACCAAATATTTCCCAAGTTCACAATTTTCTTTAAAGTCTCCAACTAAAATCTTCATTCATAATAAAATTATATATCAAAACCCAAAATTATAATCAATCTTTTTTTTTGCAAAATACCTAAATACTTTTTCAACCTCGAATTTTAGCATAAGGTTGATATCCTTACTATAAAAATTAAAACTTTTAACTTCAAAACATAAGTTTGAAACTTTGTTCATAAAGTGAATATTTCTCTTTCAAACCTTTTTGATATAAAAAGTTTGAACCCTTATATATATTTTTTACATGAACTATTCTCAAAGTCATGAAGTTTGAATCTTTGTTTCTCTAAGTTAAATTTCTTCATAAAAATTAAAAATTTAATATCATTGACTAAAACTTTTTAGTTCAATCTATAAAGATAGAAACCTTGTTCTCACAAAAACCCAAAGGATAAAACCTTTAACACCTTAATAACAAAGTAAACTTAAAACCAACTTTTAAACAAAATTTGGAACTCTCTTTATATATATATATATATATATATATATATATATAGATACCACTCGGTTAAAATCCATTTTACTCATCAAAGTTTTTCAAAAAAACTTCTAAATCCAAATCTAGTTTAAAACACCATAAATAATCAAGGAAAACAACTCATATGATTTCAAACTTTAAACGACTCCAAATTTTAATTTATACCGCCACAAAAATCACAAGAGAACTTTTTCCTAACTTCTTTAAAGTTCATAAAATTTCTACCACTCAAATACTTTTGAATTAAAATAACCCACAACAATTCATTTACCCCTTTATTTCAAAACTTATTTAAAAAATTTTGCCATGACCTTTTTGTTCCTATCTCTTTTCCTTAATAATTTCAACCAATAAACATAAAATACTCAGAGTTTTCCCCACCGCTAACTCGGTGTCAACAATCTCGATTCATTTTTGAGACTCAAGGAGCTAACTATATAAACATAGGAAATTATAAAAGTTGCTTCAAGGTTACATTACTAAAGAAAACTAATCAATTTTTTTTATCAATTACTCACTTACTTTAAAATCCTCATTTCACAACTTTGAGTTTATTTTTTTAAGTTACATCACTTGGGTCCCCAAACACCTAACATCTAGTTGTCATTTTAATTAAAAAAAAACATAACCAAACACACTTGCAAAGTCTTAAATTTACTAACTTAAACTCTCTAATAAAATTTCTATTTTCAGTTCAAACTCATTTATTTGAAAACAACTCATTATATAACTCAAACACATACAAAAATCAAATTTTCACATTAAGACACACCACATTTGGTCATAATAAAAATTTGGGGATTTGATTTCATTTTTTGTTGTTCAAGTTACTAACTCCTTTAACTTCAATATTAACAAAACACCAAGGAAAAAAACACACTATCATTTTACTCCCTTACTTAGGATTTTTTATTTTTGAAAGAAAAAGAGTTGAAAATGTTTTCTTTAACTTCCTAAACATTAATAACAACCATAGTAGTGATAAACATGCAAGATTAAAGCTCAAAACATACAAAAAAAAATCCATTTTTCCCCTATATATACATGCTTACGGGTTTGAGAGAAGAGAGGGGAGAAATAGCTACCTCAACTATTGATCCTTAGCTCTTTGCATTCCTTTCAAGTAGTGAAACAACTTTGTAATTGAAGGTTTTGTGATTGGAAGCCTCTAAGTTGCTCAAAAATGAAGGAGAGGATTTGGGTTTGGAGAGAAATGAGAGATGTTTTTGAAGAATTAAAGAAAGAGATAGTAAGATGATGATAATGGACATGAAGTGCTTTTGTAGGGAGGGGGAAATGTTTTTTTTTTCTCCTTCCCTTAATTAATCTACTATCTCAATTTCCAAATTAATCTCCAAAAATTTCTAACCATAAAAATTAACCAAATAAATTTAATCCTAAAATCTCACAATATCCTTTATGACACTTAGTCATAATCACATCACATCACTTCTAGATCTACTTTAGTAAAAGTATCTACTATCGTCGCAGTCTAATTGACAGATAAATTTAACAATAATGCGCGACATCTTAAAATATTTGTTGATAATAATCCTTTATAATTCGATTAAATTATTCTCCTACGAATAATTTGAACTGGGTCTCTGAAAATATTTTTAAAATATTTTACCAACTCATCACTTCTCAAGGTAGAATGGTTTGGATACCCAAATGCAATCATGTTTCTACTAACCACCAAGAACCAATGAAAGTTGGGGACCTATAAATCCTACATAATTGATAAACAACTTTTTTTCAAGAAATTCAACGAAATTTGAGTTCTCGAGATAAAATTTTGGTCACCTACGTAGAATATAGAATACAACAAGGATGACATGTTAAAGTGTATTAATTTTGTTGAATTTAGTTCAATAACACCACACAAGTGAAAACGGTACATTTCTTAACTTTTATGTTGAAAAATAATTTCAAGTAAGTTTATTTAAATTTATTTCTTAGTTGATTTAAATTTGAATCAAGATATTTCACATGTTTGTTCTTTGTATCCGTTTGTATGTTTATCTATGTTTTGGAACGCTAATGAGTTGCATTTACCATATTTACAAGTTTTAGGTGAATTTTTGTTTGTAATTTGACTTCACTAGATTTCTTGTCTTGGTTATTTATGTTTAATTTGTATTGAATTCCTTATATTCTCTTATGTTAGTGTATGTATTATGTCTATTATGAATAATTTGGATGATGTTAATTCCTTTGGTTTCTCTTGATTAGATATTTTTTATTTCGCCTATACTTATATAATTTGTGTCTTTAAAGGGATACTATAATTTGTGTCTTGAATGTCTTTCCAAAGATACTTCTTGTCATTACACCAAAACAAGAATGTATATACCATATAATGTGGATAACAATAAAATAAACAAAAACATAACTTTAATTGAAACTTAAAACCATACATGTATATATACATAGATGTATATATACATGTATAATGTTAACAAGGACTTATTCATATTGCACATCCTTTCAACATGGTCAGTAAATGTCTTGGGCGTTAAACCTTTAGTTAACAGATCCACTATCATTTAATATGTACTAATATTTTCAAATGACACTTATGTTTCTACACATCTTATCCTGCTAAGTTTGAACCCGAGTAGTCAAGGTGATATGACCTTCTCTATGTGAGCATGTAATCTTTGGTGCCTTGTAAGTACCAAAGAAAACCTTCTTTACAAATTTTGAGTGATCATTATGGGATTACATTGATATCAACCCAACATTTCAACGACAAAACTAATATTCGATCAAGTACATGTTTGGGCATACATCAAGCTCCCAACCACTTATGCATAGATAATAAGCTCCATTTCCTTTTGTTCCAAATTATTTCTTCGACATTGCATTTGACTAAATTTGTCCCCTTTCTGAATAGGAATATCTTTGCGAAACATTTTTCCATTATAAATCTCTCTCATACTTTACTAATTAGCCTTTTTGAAACAATCCTAATAGACCTTTGATCTGTTACCAAATATTTCTATTCTTATCACATAGTATGCATCACCCATTTCCTTCATTTCAATGTATAAAGAAACAAGCAGATATCCTTTACATCATGTAATAAAGAAACATCATGTATTAAAGAAACATCATGTAATAAAGAAACATCATGTATTAAAGAAACATCATGTAATAAAGAAACATCATTAAAAGCAAGCAGAATATCATCAATATATAAGACCATCCGTATGTATTTTCTCCTATCGACCTTCATATCGATACACTTATCAACGGTGTTCTCTACAAAACCATGCGACAACATGGTATTGTTAAACTTAAGATACCATTTCCCAGGAGCCTACTTCAAACCCAGTAGCGGTTGCCTTCCTCAACAACTAGGTTGTACTAAGTTAGAAGGTTGAGAAGATTGGACACAGTCAGTGTGACTAGTAGGTGTTCAAGTGTAAGTCTGATTCAGTGGTAAACTAGTGGATTAAATCCTTCAGGTTAATGGGGCTGGACGTAGCTACCATGTTGGTGGTGAACCATATAAATCGTTGTGTCTCTTTCTCTAATCTGTTTTCGTTCACCTGCACTACTTTCTTTACTTTAGTATAGCCACGAAAAAAGCTTTTAAAAACACAATTCAACCCCCATTTCTTTTGTTCTTTTCGTTCTAGAATTGGCATCAAAGCTCGGTCTCAAAGGTGAGCACTTAATCGTGTTTGAGTAAAGATCTATATCCCTTATAGCTAACTGTAGTGAAGTATTTATAGGTGGAAACGTTAATAGGCCTCCTCTGTTTGATGGAGAGAGATTTGAGTATTGAAAAGACAGACTCAGAAGTTTCTACTTCTCTCACGGTCCTGAACTATGGGACATAGTCGAAGATGGCTCTGAAACTCCAAAATATGCTGCTATTGATATATCGAGAAAGAACTTCGACCCTAACCAAAATAAACAATACAAAATGCATCATAAAGCCAAAACCTTCAAGGAGTTTGAAAAATGCAGAGTATCTTTAATGCTCTAGTTACGAAGGAAACAAGCAAGTACAGGAAGCCAAAGCTAATCTACTCGTTAGAAAGTATGAACTCTTTGAAATGAAAGAAGATGAAGACATTGAAAAAAAAATGTTTTCTAGATTCCAAACATTGGTTTCTTGAATGAAGGTTCTTCAAAAGAGCTACACTACTGCCGACCACATCAAAAAGATCCTCAGAAGTCTTCCTATTAAATGGAGACCAAAGGTAACAGCTATTCAAGAAGCCAATGATCTAAACAAACTTCCTCTGGAAGAGCTAATGGGTTCACTCAGATCCCATGAGATTGAACTAGCTGAAGATGATCCCAAGAGAAATTCAAAATCCTTGGCTCTCAAATCCCAAGGAAAGAAGACAAGTCCTAAGGCTCTGAAAGCAACTGTAGACTCATAGGAAAGCTAATTGGAATATCAGATTGAAGATTCGGATGATGAAGAGTTGTCATTTATGTGAAGCAAAATCCAGCGCATGTGGGACAATAGAAAGAAATCCTTTCTCAAAAGAGATTTTAGACGATTCTAAAATAGTAGAGAGGGAAGTGAAAAGTTAGACAAAATAAAGCTCATCTGCTATGAATGCAAGGAACCAGTCCATTCCAAATCAGAATGTCCTAAAATCGAGAAAGAAAAATCTCACAGGATAGACTTCAAGATCAAAAAGAAATATCTTATAGCAACTTGGGATAACTCTGATGAATCATCTGATGAAGATGAAGAGCGTTCAAACATGGATTTGATGGAAGATACTAACTTGGACTCTGAAGCTGCTGATGAAGAAATTGAGGTATTCTCTAACTTATCTCGTAGTGAACTCATAGATATGCTAAATGAGTTTCTCAACAAAAATAATAAGATTTCTTCAAAACTTAAGTCTCTTAGAAAAGCTCATGACATCTTATCAAACAAATGCAGTTCCTTTGAAAAAGATTTTGAAAACCTAAAAAGGGAAAATCTAACCCTAAAAGAAAAGGTTTCACAAACTTCAGAGGATAAAGTCTGCAATTATGTTAAGTATGAAATAGCCTTTCAATAATTTCTAGCTAAAGGCATATACATAAGTAAACAAGCTTCTATGATATATGGTGTCAGCAGAAACAATAAACGCGGCATAGGCTTTGAAGAAATAATAGAAAATCCTAGATTTAATCAACCTGATATTGTCTGTGCATACTGCCATAAGAAAGGTAAAAATCAAAATAACGTGTCCTATGCTGAAAACATGCAAAGACAAGATACCTTTTAGAACTAACAAACCAGGACCCAACCAAATTTGGGTACCTAAAAATTAAATAATCTATCTCACAGATATCCTTAGCAACAACGTTAAAACACTAGTCATGATACCTGGACAGTGGATGCTCATGATATATGATGGGAGAAAAGTCTATGTTTGAAGACCTAACCCTCAAGAACAGAGGATTTGTAGGATTTGGAGGTGATCAGAAAGGTAAGATCATTGGACACGGCACAATATGTAATGGTTCTCTTCCCTCTATTAAGAATGTTTTATTGTAAAAGGACTAATGCATAATCTACAGAGCATAAGTCAATTAAGCGGCAGTGGTTATGATGTAGTCTTCAATCAAAAGTCATGTAAGGCAATAAGTCACCAGATGGATCGATATTATTTATTGGCCAAAAGAAAAACAACATTTATAAAATAAATTTATCTGATTTAAACAAACAAGAAGTCAAGTGTGTTATGTATGTTAGTGACGAACAACTGATATGGCACAAAAGATTAGGACATGCCAACTTGAGGTTAATCTCAAAATTAAAAAGAATTGAATTAGTAAAAGGCTTGCTTAATCTTAAGTACAAATCAGATGTTCTTTGTTAGGCATGTTAGAAAGGGAAACAAACAAAATCTTAATTTTCTTCTAGAAATGTCTAGACCACTTGAACTTTTTCACACTGATCTATTTGGCCCTGTAAAGACTGCCTCTATCAGTGGTAAAAAGTATGGACTCGTTATTGTTGATGACTATTCCAGATGGACATGGGTAAAGTTCCTAAAGTACAAAGATGAGTCACATAAAGTATTCTCTACCTTCTGCAAACAAGTGCAAAATGAAAAAGGTTTTTGTATAACAATGATTTTTAGTGATCATGAAGGTGAATTTGAAAGCAAACCTTTTGAAAATTTCTATGAAGAGAATGGCATTTTACATAAAATTTCGGTGAAGAGAATGGCATATTACATAATTTTTTTCTCCTTTAACACCCCAACAAAAAACTGTTGTAGAAAGGAAAAAAAAATCTCTTCAGGAAATGACATGCACCATGATTCACGAAATGAACATTGCCAAACACTTCTACGCAGAAGTAGTGAACACTCCGTGTTACATTCAAAATAGAATCTATATTAGACCTATTTTCATTAAGACTCCTTATGAATTGTGGAAGGGAATAAAACCCAACATTTCATATTCTCATCAGTTTGGATGTATTTGCTATATTTTGAACACCACAGACAATCTTGGTATGTTTGACTCACGATATCAAAAGTGCATCTTTTTAGGATACTTTGAAAGGTCTAAAGCCTATAGACTACACAACAAAGAAACACATATTGTTGAGGAATCAATCCATGTCAAGTTTGAAGACAACAAGCTTGACTATAAAAATTCAAGGCTATACGTAGACTTTGCAGATCTACAAGTTTCAGAGAAACCAGATACTTCAGAGGAACCAAATAAAATTGAAGAAGCGTCAAACACAGTCCAAAGTGAATCAGAAGATCCACCTAACAACTAAGATAAAAAGCATCAAGAATCCAAAACTGGATGGAAATACAAGTCCTTTCATCCAGAATCTCTTATCATAGGCAACGCAAATGATCCCTTGAAAACCGAATCTGCTCTTAAGAAGACATCTCTGTTTGGACTGCTATTTGAAATTGAACATACATCCATACACAAAGCATTATCAGATGATGAATGGATACTAGTTATGCAAGAAGAGCGGAATGACGTATGGGATCGAGTCCTCAATCCCATAGAAAAGAAGCCAATCGGAACCAAGTGGGTTTTCAAAAACAAACTCAATGAGAAATGTGAATTGGTTAGAAACAAAGCTAGACTTGTAGCCCAAGGATAGAGTCAGCGGGAAGGTATTGACTACACTGAAACTTTCGCCCCAATGGCAAGGTTAGAGACTATCAGGCTTCTACTTTCGTTTACAGTATTTAATAAAATCACTTTATATCAAATGGATGTGAAAAGTGCTTTTTTAAATGGTTACATAAATGAATAAGTATATGTCAAATAACCTCATTGATTTAAAGACAATGATTTTCCAGACCATGTCTTCAAACTCAAGAAATCATTATATGCTCTAAAACAGGCTCCAAGAGTTTGGTATGACAGACAAAGCAATTTCCTTTTAGAAAATAATGTTGAAATAGGTTAAGTTGACACTAATTTATTTAGAAAATCATCTAACAATTACCTTCTCATTGTCCAAATATATCTTGATGATATTATTTTTGGTTCTACTAACGGCAATCTCTGCCAATAATTTCTAAGTTAATGTAGAATGAATTTGAGATGAGTATGATGGGAGAATTGAAATTCTTTCTAAGAATTCAAATTCATCAAAACCTAGAGGATGTACTCATTCACTAGACCAAATACACCCGAGAACTGCTTGAAAAAATGGATGATTGTAAACCAATGTCCACACCTATGCATCCAACTTGCTCTCTTGACAACGATGAGTCAGGTAAAAAGGTATATCAAAAGAAATACAGAGGAATGATAGGTTCCCTCCTCTATTTAACTACCTCTAGACTTGACATTCTGTATAGTGTATGTGTGTGTGCTACATTTCAATTTGGCCCTAAGGAATCCCACTTAACATCCGTTAATCGGGTCTTTAGATATCTGAAGGGAACTACTAACCTTGGTATATGTTATAAGCAATCCCCTAAGTATAGCTTAGTAGCTTTTTATGACGCATATTATGCTGGAGATAGGCTTGAACGAAATAGCATTAGTGGAAATTCTACATTCTTGGTGACAATCTGGTCTCCTGGTCAAAAAGATAAAGCACTATTGCTCTATCTACAGCAGAAGCAAAGTACATCTCAGCAGCTAATTGCAACACTCAACTGTTGTGGGTGAAGCATCAACTAGAAGATTTCGAAATTTATGAGAGTAACATTCTTATCTTCTATGATAACACTTCAGCCATTTGTTTAACCAAAAACTCTATTCTACATTCTATAGAAAAACATATAGAGATTACACATCACTTTATTAGGGATTATGTCCATAAGGGACTTTTAGACATTAAATTTGTCGACACTGATCATCAATGGGCTGATATTTTCACAAATCCCCTTGCTGAGGACAGATTCAATCTTATAAAGGAATATCTAAAGATATTGTCTATCAAAGAATGATGTTTAAATCCTCTACATGCCTTGCCTCTAGTAAATAGAGTAACTAGTTAAAAATATGATTGTTCTGCCTCTGCTGACATTGAATTTACTTGTGCTTCTATTTATTCAAATTCAATTAATCATGGATATGTAATATTTTATTTTTGTAAGCTGTGATACTCTGACAAATATCTCACGTGTGCATTTAAAAAATTAAAAATACTCAACCGTTTTGGCTCTTAAACCTTTTTGTATTCACAATCATTCACTATCACTCATGATTCTTACAACTCCTACACTTTAGTTATTTGCATGTCGTTTATCTTCCCGTTCTACCTTAAAGTCTCTCGTTTCAATGGTGTCAAACTCTTTCTCAATCCCCTTAACGGCCAATGCTTCCTATGTTCCAACACTTCAATGAAACCTCAATCAAATAAAGATTCTCCACAAACTAAAAGTTGATCTCGCAAATCTACCTGAGAACGATTTCAACTTCATCGATGACCTAGTTGAGGTAGGCTAGTTTGAGTACTTCAACCTAGGATAAGACATTGCTTTGGACGTTCTAGCACTATGTTGGGTCTTCCTATCAAGATCACTCAAAAAACCCTAGTCGTCATCACAAGATGCTCAAACAAAGGGATGATACTAGAAAATGAGAATGAATCAAGAGTTGGCACCTTCAAGATCAACAAGGAACTCTTCAAAGACCCAAGGGTGAGTTCTAAGTCTGTTCATCTTAAACCTAAGTATCATATTCTCTTCAAAATATTGGTGGGTGTGTGGTGCCCAAGGTAGGTTGATGGACCATGTTAGCAAAGACCACAAAGGTCTTACGTGGAACATCTCTCAAAGAATCAAGACAAACCTTCCCCACATCATCTTGGAGCACATGCGGTCCTGCATCATCAACTCCTAAATAGGAAAAATCAAGATTATTCCTTACCCTAGACTGTTAACTATTGTACTCATGCGTACGTCCCTTATTTAGGCTCTGGAGGAAGTTGGAGGTTCTGTTCAAGAGGAACACCTGGTATAATCCTCTACTCCCACTTTCAACATCTCTAATCTTATCAAGATGAGGCTGGTGTCTCTCAAGCATTGTATTCGATCTAGTGGTGATGCAAGAAGAACAACGGCTCAAGGAAGTGGATTTTTGGCTACAACATCAGAAATTGATGATTTTATTGCTCCCATATTCGCAAAAGACAACAAAGAAATCATTTTGGAATATCTGAGAATGTGTTAGTCTGGCCAAGTTGTGGCCCCAATGTGTTTTCTCCTGCCTCATGTTGAACAGTTTTTGCAAAGACACGAAAAAGAGTAGCTTTGTTTCTAAGCGTTGAAGAGGATGAGGAAGTCACAACCATCTTCGATGAAGACACGACAACTCCTCTTTAGAGGAAGAATCGAAAGGTAAGTCCAGACTCTAAGCGCCTTATTCCTCTCCCTAAACTTGAACCAACACCTCTCTTTCTTTCTCCCCAACCAACATTGTCCCTCCTTCCTCCAACCCTGCACCCATCACCCATCCAATTCTGACTCTAATACCTCAGACGATATGATTGAAGCTACACTAGCTGAGCACTTTGCTTCACTCAGATACAAAACACATCCCTTCCTTCACAAGCCTCGTACATCCCCTCAAACACTCAACCCCTCCACTACTCTACCATCACCTTCTCCCTTCTCCCCTGCACTACCGGACCCCATCTCATCGCCTTCTCCACATCCCGTTTCGCTCAAAGTGGTGCCTGTTGTTCTAGATTTTGTCGACCTAGTCTCTAACACATCATCAAAAGACTCCTCCCACTTTTCCCCCACCTTTCCCTTGTGACTCTACTACCTCCCCGATCCCCCTATAAATTGTCCCCTCCACCCAGTCCATCCCAATCGGCTTCCATGACCTCCAAACATTCTTTACCTCCCTTACTATCAAAATCTCTAACACCAGATATCGAAATACTCAAAGTTTGGATCCTAATGATCTTTCAACTTAGTGTATCAAAGTCTTATCCTTTGTCATAAATTGGATTCAGGACAATAGGGACATGGCATGCACCTGGCTTCCTAGAACTCTGCAACTTTCAAACAAACAACTGAAATCATCTACTTATGGATGGTACAGCTTCAAAAAGCAAACAGCAATCAGTCCCGAAAGCTCCTCACAACCGCCTCATCAGGCTCATCCAAGAATGCCCCTTATCCTTCTAGTGATATTCTTTTGGAACCTTCAGCAGTTTCTCCAGCCGCACCATTGCAGCTTCCCTTGGTTATCTCGTAAATCGAGATTCGCACTTTCTATGCTCCTTTTGCCGCTGCTCTAGGATCTCCAGATTCTGCCTCTACAAGCCTGTCTGCATCTCCCTCTAGCCCCGTGTTGGATTCCTCTCATTTTGTTAAGAAGGAAGATTTTGATCGTCTGGCTGCTAAGAGTAAGGCGTTTATGGAAAAGACTACCAAGAATCAAGAGGATATTCAGAATTCCCTTAGTTTAATTCTGGTTAGGCTCATTAATCCAACCCCTGAATGTTTTATTCCTTTTTTCTATTTTTCCTTTTCTTCCTCTCTTTTTGTCTTATGACAAATAGAGGAGAATGTGTGAATTTTATTTTATTTGATAAATCATAAGCAATTAATTCTTTTCGTGAACTAATGTCATTAATGCATATTGATACTCTATTATAATTTATCTCATCTTACGAATTGAACATGCATTTTCTAAGGGTAGCTTTGTAGTAATGTGTTATTAATATTATCTCTTTGTTTTCTTTATCTCAAAAAATTGTTCAAAAAATAGATGTTTGTCATCATGAAAAAGGGGGAGATTGTTGGAACCAAGTTGATTTGAAGAAATATGCCCCTCACTTGTTTTGATGATAACAAAATCTCTTGTGGGAACGATTTAATGCTCTAACATTGTGATTAAGTGCACATGTTTGAGATCAAATACTTGTTTAATAGACTCTCAGTGTATCCTCTGATAATTGGACAAAAACAAAGATCCAACATGACTTCTCCTCGCTTCGTTTCTCTAAGTATGATACACAAAACAACGTTGTGTCCCAATTGCCTCTAGAAATGCAAAGTAATGCCTTAGTTAAATTGCCTCTAATGAACTCAACAAGAAATATTATGTTCCTTAGCCTCGGATTCACAAACTGACAAGAAATAATATGCTTCTCCCTTTGATAAGTTTGACAAACAAGTAATTGCCTCTGCCTTTAATAAGGCTAACAAGCAAGTAACTGCCTCTTCCTTTGATAATCACATCAAGCGTCTGATCATCTGAGTTTGAATTATTATGTATCCTCTAAAAAAGTCAACACTCTGAAAAAAAAAATCAAAGCTCTAAAAAAGTCGACACTATAAAAATTCAACACTCCAAAGAAGACGAAACAATTGTGCATCCTCTGATAAACATCTTGAATCAGCTACTTGTCTAAAGATCTTAAGATATGCTCTAACCATCGTACCATTTCCTTCCCAACTATTTTAAACAAGATACATTGAATAATGACAAAATCAGTTTTTGAAAAGTTTATATGGCAAACCAATTCCACTCAGATACGACACGAAACTTCATGAATTATGTTGATTTCTTGCAATCAGGACAATGACCAGAAACCCTAATCATTCTCTATAAAAGACGTGCCTCCCTCAATGAACAACACACAATAGACAAGATACAAGAAACAAGCAATAAGCACATCTTCACTTTTGATCAATATCACCCTTAATTCTAAACTCTAAATTATGCAATTTTAGTATATTTGATTTTAAATTGCTGAGGCATTTAGCCCAATTTTAATTCATTTTGTGAATTAAGTACTGAAATCATATTTTGTTAGAGTTTGTAATATATTATATATATATATATATATATATATATATATATATTTGTCGAAAAATAATTTATTTACATTGCGAAGAATTTATTATCGGACAGTTATGTTAAAAATATCTCTGGTTGCTGAAAATTTTACCTGTCAATTGAATTGCGGCGAGAGAATATATTTTTCTGAAAAAGTGGTTTGAGAGGTGATGTGATGCGACGGGGGTAAGCTATCGTTATTGTAAGGGCTCCTTCCAAACTTTTAGTTTGCATTTAGGACCTTATATGTGAATTTGTGGAAAATAAATTTGATGTGTTTGAGGTGTAGATTTGTGGAAAATGAATTTAATGTGTTTATGGGTGAAATTGTGGAGTTTTGAATTTGGTGATTTATGGTTGAAAATTTTAGAGATTTAATATAGGTGGTTTATGTTTGGAAACGTGGAGTGTTGAATTTGGTGATTTATGGTTGAAAATTTTGGAGATTTAATATAGGTGGTTTATGTTTGAAATTGTGGAGTGTTGAATTTGGTGATTTATGGTTGAAAATTTTGGAGATTTAATATAGGTGGTTTATGTTTGGAAATATGGAGTGTTGAATTTGGTGATTTATGGTTGAAAATTTTGGAGATTTAATATAGGTGGTTTATGGTTGATATTGTGGAGTTTTGAATTTGGTGATTTATGGTTGAAAATTTTGGAGATTTAATATAGCTGGTTTATGTTTGGAAATGTGGAGTGTTGAATTTGGTGATTTATGGTTGAAAATTTTGGAGATTTAATATAGGTGGTTTATGTTTGGAAATGTGGAGTTTTGAATTAATGTGATTTATGTGTGGTTTTGTGGAAAATGAATTGATGAAAATTGGTAGGTATTGTGAATTGAATTTAATGTGAATTGTGGATTATATTTGATGTGGGTTTGAGGAAAATTTGTTTTGAGTGTACTCTGTGAAATGTTTGAAAAACCATTATTGTTAAATGAGTATTAAAAGTGGGAATCTTTTAATAGCTTCATTTTCTTAATGGTTGTGTTGATTCATGTTTAGGGTGATTGATGTGTTCATAATTAATATTATGAATTTTTGAGATGTGTTTTATGTGTAGATTTTGTGTAAAAATGAATTGATACGATTTGGTGTGAATTGAGGGATTATGAGTAAATATGTTTGAGTATGCTCTGTGTTGAATTTGAAAAATCATTAGTGTTGAATGAGTATTAAAAATGGGGAATCTTTTAATAGCTGCATTTACTTAATGGTTGTGGTGGAAAGAGTTAGAGTATGCTCATGCATTTTCTGAGTACATGGTGACTGCAATGGGCCATGGTGATAGTGGTGACCGGACGGGCCACAGGATGATGCCATGTGAATTGTTGGTTCATCTTATCCTTACGGGGATTATCGCGTCGTGCTGATCTGTGAGAGATTGCACTCTATAATGTGTTGATCTGTGAGCGATTGCACTCTAGAAAACAGTGTAAGGCCTGTGAGAGGAGACACTTTAGTAAATCGTGCTAGCCTGTGAGAGACTGCACCTCGGTAATTAGTACTTAGGCGTGTGATATGCGGTACAATTATGATTTACGCCCCTTCGAAGAGGGTTTTGGTTTGGAATTCCGGAATCATGTGCATTGGCATATATACATTGCATTAGGGTGCTTGGCACACGAGTCATGTTTGATATACTATGATGGTTGTATATACATACTCGATTGTTGTTTGTGATTGTGCCGTATTTGATGTTTGTGATTGATTGACTTGGTGTTGAAAGTGTTAGAATGATTTCGAAATGTTTTCAAAACTGAAAATCTGCCATTTTCACATAGTATTCGAATACAAGGAGGTTGTATTCGAATACAATTATGCTGTTTTTGCTACTGACTTGTGAAATAACACTGTATTCGAATATAAGGATGATGTATTCGAATACGACAGTGCAGTTTTGTCCAAAACATCATTTTTCAACTTTGATTATGCATGTTTGGCATATGAAAACCCTTGCTAAATGTATGCTAAGTTGAAAGGTTATTTTGTGCATTAAGAATTTAAATGCTATGTCATATTTGTTAATTTCGGTTGGTGATCCTTTACAATTATTGTGGAAATCTGGGCTTTGCCCTCAGATGAGAACCAAGATCGTCCTAAGGCGTGGCATAGCGATGAGTTTGGTTTTGTAATCGAAAGCATTGGGGTTTGATGCCGCTCGTGGATTCTTAGTACCCAGTCACCCTCAGTTAGATTAATGATCAGCTTAGGGTCTTATTTAAGAATTTTATTTATTCTTCCTTTCTTATTTCAAGTTGTTGTTGCAAAAGGAACTGATGTATTTGAAACAAATTATTTTAGCCGATGTATTTTATATTTGGATATTTTGGATTATCTCCTCAAAAACCTATTTAATTTGTTATAATTATGATGAAATTATTTATGACTTTTGTCATTTGTGTTACGACATGGTATTTTATCAATATATTTTTGAATAAAAAATACACTCGCGCTGTTAAAAATCGGGGTGTTACAAAGTAATGCCTTAGTTAAATTGCCTCTAATGAACTCAACAAGAAATATTATGTTCCTTAGCCTCTGATACACAAACTGACAAGAAATAATCTGTTTCTCCCTTTGATAAGTGTTACAAACAAGTAATTGCCTCTGCCTTTAATAAGGCTAACAAGCAAGTAACTGCCTCTTCCTTTGATAATCACATCAAGCGTATGATCATCTGACGCTGAATTATTATGTATCCTCTAAAAAAGTCAACACTGTGAAAAAAAATCAAAGTTCTGAAAAAGTCGACACTCTAAAAATTCAACACTCCAAAGAAGACAAAGCAATTGTGCATCCTCTGATAAACATCTTGAATCAGCCACTTGTCTGAAGATCTTAAGATATCCTTTGACCATCGTACCATTTGCTTCCCAACTATTTTAAACAAGATACATTGAATCATGACAAGATCAGTTTTTGAAAAGTTTATATGGCAAACCAATTCCACTCAGATACGATACGAAACTTCATGAATTATGTGGATTTCTTGCAATCAAGACAATGACCAGAAACCCTAATCGTTCTCTATAAAAGATGTGCCTCCCTCAATGAACAACACACAATATACAAGATACAAGCAACAAGCAATAAGCACATCTTCACTTTTGATCAATATCATTTTCTTACAATCTAGTGTTAAGAAAATCTGAAGAAACAAATTTGTAAACACTCTCTGCGTTAGCTAACTCAGAATAACCCAAAAACCCTTTTTGTTGTAACCTAACCCAGTAGCAGCTACCTTCCTCAATAGATTGACTATATTAAGCTAGAAGGTTGAGAAGATTGAACATAGTCAGTGTGACTAGTAGGTCTTCAAGTGTAAGTCTGATTCAGTTGTAAACTAGTTGATTAAATCCTTCAAGTTTAAGGGATTAGACGTTGCTACCGTGTTGGTGGTGAACCAAGATAAATCATTGTGTCTCTCTGCTCCACTTTTGTTCACCTACACTATTTTCTTTTATTTAGTATAGCCACACAATTTAAAAAAAAAAAAGGACAATTCAAACCCCCGCCTTTCTTGTGTTCTTTTCTTTCTACAACTAAATCACAATTCCACTAAACACCTGTTAGTCAAACTGACTTTGTTCAAGTATTCTCAACCTTCTATCTTAGAAGAGTCAAACTATTGAGAAATGCAACCACTACTGGGCTAGGTTACAAAATAATAAGTTTAAGGGTTTTCTGAATACTCTCACAAGAGGGTGTTTACAATGTTGTATTCTCAAAAACTATTTAACAGCCCTTAGACAAAACAAAGGATTGAGAGCAAGAGTGTAGGGACGGTTGTATTGTGCTTATTGCAGTGTGTTGTTGTTGTGTTCTTCAATGAGGGTTGCACATCATTTTATAGAGAGCTTTAGGGATTTCAAACGTTGCCCCAATTGCAAGAAATCAACATGTATCATGAGGTTTTGTATCAAATCTTCAGAAATTGATTTGCCATTAAATCTTGTCCAGAAATTGTAACAGTTTGACCCTTACCATTATCGGCACTGTTAATCACGACCTTCTCCCCCCCCCCTTTCCCCCCGTTGGAAATAGCAAGTTTTTGCCTAATCAATTGGTAGTGGGAATGTGTGGACGGCGGTACTTATCCCCCAGGTATCATGTTCGATTCCCGCGGAAGGCAAAAACTCGCTATTTCCTATGGTCAGGCTGTTACAGAAATGGTCCTTGTAATTGATTCTACGTATCTTGATATGGTGACAGAGAGAACAGAGGATATCATTATTAGAGTATGTCACATAAATCTTCAGACAATTAATGGATTTAGAGGGTTGAGTAGAGGATGCACATATTTGTCTTCTTGAGAGCGTTTACTTTTCAGAACATTGACCTTTCATCAGAGCATTGACTACCTAGAGTGTTGACTTTTATAAGAGCCTTGACTTTTAGAGATATTCAGACGATCAAATGCTTGATGCAGACAATCACTTGTCTGTCACACTTATCAGAGGCAGAAGATCACTTGTTTTTTCAGAGGGAGAGTGATCAGATGCTTGTTGTAGTCATCGGAGCTAGACTAATTAGAGCATTTTTGCATTAACAAAATCACTAGAGGCGCGTTTAAAAGCGCGTTCATCAAACTCAGAATATGAAAATCAGACTCAAAATACGAAAATAAAAGCGAAGTTTTGGTGTTTCTTTAACTTAGTCCAATCATCAGAGGATGCAGCGTAAAGTCATTCAAAATAAACTTGATCTGAGAACTGCATGCTTTAAACAAAACATTAGTGCTTTAAATTGTTCCCACAAAATAATTTTCTTATCATCAAAACAAGTAAGGTTCGTAGTTCTTCAAACCAACTTGGTTCTAACAAATAGTACTTTTATGCATATACGATTTCAATATTAAACTTGAAAATGTAGAAGTTAGAACTATTTTGAAAATTTTGGGATTTCAATATTATTCATTTAACACGAATTTTTATATATATATGTTCTAAAATAAGTTTGAAAATAAAATTTTAAAGTTAAGATATATTTTCTTTCATCGTTTGACATAAAGAAAAACACAGTATTAACGTCGACTAAAATTATATGATTGTCTCAAACTTTTGCGAGAAATATAATTAAATGATCAAAATTGTAACATCCAGGCATTTTATTTTATTTTTATATTTTACCTTAGTAGGAATAGAGATAATTATTCTAGAATTTGTTGGTGATAGTCACTAGTTTCCAACTTAATTGTATTGTGTTATTTTAACTTTTGGGTATAAATAATATTAATAATAAAATTACATTAAAGTGATGAGGGAACATTTAGGGTTTTAATGGGCTTAGGTTGAAAACATCATGTTCCCCACCTCTACGGATAGAAAAGGAAAAAAAAATAAACCGACGCCTCCCATTCACAAATCCTCTGCGACAAACAAAGAAAGGGCTTAGGGAGAAAAAGGAAGAAGTTCAAGAACTAAAGGAATCAGTGATTTATCCCCTCAAGTAAGAATTCTCTAACTATGACCATATTAACTTTATATAACCATTTTATTGGTAGTAGAATAAAATCCCTTATTGATATTCTAATAACGACACTCATATCGGTAAGGGCATCATTCTAATTATACCTATGTATGGTTGTGTTTATCCTGAAATGTGTGAGATTAAATATATATTATGCTGAACATGCTTAAAAGTGTGAAAAATAAATATTGTGTGATATGTTGTTATAACGGTTAGTTGAACATGTTAAAAGTGTGGAAATTAAATGTTGTGTGATATGTTGTTATAACGGTTGGTTGAACATGTTAAAAGTGTGGAAAATAATATTGTGTGATATGTTGTTATAATGGTTGAGTTGAACATGTTCAAATGGTGGGCAATGGAAATTATATGATACGTTGTTATAATGGTTGTATTGCGGGTAATTCTGAAGGTGTAGACATGGGTGTCTTAATGAGTTAGCCTCGCATTATATTAAAGATTCATTATAAAAGTGTCTACATTCATGCATGCATTCATAGTTGTGTGGTGCCTCCATAATTGGTTGGAGCCCACAGATCCTTGCGGGGATTTTGAGTTAGTGGTGTTGCTTGGAAGGACCCACGAAGCCCTTGGGATTTTGAGTTAGTGGTGTTGCTTGGAAGGACTCACGAAGCCCTTGCGGGGGAGGTGATATTCCAGAATCGTTACATTGGCATATAGATTAAGTAATAAAGTCTGTTTTGGTATACATTTTGATTAAGGTGTGTTTAGTGTCTTACAAAGATAATTGAGGTATTGTACCTTTTGGTCGTTTGAGTGAAATAAGTGTTATTAATTATGTAAATATTGTACTGTTATATCTCTATCTGGTCGTTTGGGTGAAATAAGTGTCATTAATTATGTAAATATTGTACTGTTATATTTCTATCTGGTCGTTTGGGTTAAATAAGTGTTATTAATTATGTAAATGTTGTACTGTTATATCTCTATCTGGTAGTTTGGGTGAAATAAGTGTTATTAATTATGTAAATATTGAAATGTTATATCTCTACATGGTCGTTTGGGTGAAATGAGTGTTATTAATTTTGTAAATATGGTACTGTTATATCTCTACCTGGTCATTTGGGTGAAATAAGTGTTATTAACTATGTAAATTTTGTACTGTTATATTTCTATCTTTATTTATTTATGGGTAAGTACGTTGGAGATGACCCTTACTTTTGGACAGACGACACTTCCAATTTACTTGCACATCCGGGGGAGTTTTCAGAAGAATAAATGAAGTATCTCTCTAATTCTAGGAATTCTAGGGGTAGCAGTGGTCAGCTTTAGGAAAAATTTTTTGTTGAACTCTAGTCTATATCATTATTTATTTTGGCACGAAATTTTTGAATTCTTACAATTGGAGTATTAAGTTATCTGATTGAGATTCTTGGGGAATTTTTAATTAATTATGGATTGTTTGTTGTTTGTTGAATTTACGTGGGTAATTATAAATTTTGATTGTACGGAAAAAAAAATGGGATGTTACAAAAATCATTTTATGAAAATACTTAATAATATACAAAACATATCTTACAAAAATTAGGGTGTTACATAACGCACACATAAAAAATGAACACAAATGCACCCAACAAAGGATATACATGAACGCACACACAACAACGATGAACAAAAACACAAATGCACTAGATATGACACTAAACGCAAACGAAAACACACCAGATGTGAATCAAAGAACACACTAGACACAATTTAAACACGAGTACACACGATGTGAATGGCGGAACACAATCAAAGGTTGTAAGTTGCAGCTTCATCCTTGATGATATCCCATGGTGGTGATGAATTCGTTCATCCTGACAATGCGGTACTAGTTTATCTCGCTCGGTTACCCTCATATCATTCTATTTTCGAATGCACGGAGGTTCAACACATGTCACTTCATCAATGAGTGTCACATCATAAAAACTGATGGAGGAACATAAAAATTCCAGTTTCTAATAGCAGGACCAAAAACTCAAATTTACAAAAAAAAAAAAAATTCAAGGTTAAATTTGAACAAAATAAATGAACTAAAACTGTATTTAAGCTAAAAAATTAAAAATAAAAAAAAAAGTTTGATATATTGTAATACTTTTCAAACTTAAAATACAACTTATTTTTATATAAACTTAAAAAAAGTATAAATTAAAAAATGGAGTAATAGGTGGTTTTATAGGACCCAATATATAAATAAGTTGGTAAAGAAGTATAATCTTAAAAATACTTTGGACAAGGTTGAAACAGAAGATATAGAGAAAGATATTCACGGTAATAGTACTCGTCGTGATATTCAAGAATTTGAGATTCAGAGAACATAGGATACTAAAAATATAATTCATGGGGTCTTTGATTCAAACTTATCTAATTCAACTACCATATATCATCTAAAAGAGAATCATTAATATCCACATATGTGTATTGTTAATTCTATGAACAATGCAGTCAGAGAACAATGTTCAAAACAATCAAATCTATTCTGATTTGAAAATCAACTCAAAGAATGGTGTCATGTATTACATATCAAAATGTTATTCTTACAAACAATAATTTACATCCCAAAATTGCTAATAATTTTGAAAATATTACAAGAATTTTTTAAAATAGAAATGCTAGTGAAACAAATCTCATAAGGAATGATCATATAAAGAAGGCAACAACTATTAGTATGGAGAATCTTTCTATTACAAGTGAAGAGCAACTTTCATCCAAGAGGTACAAACCGGTATAATTTGAAATAATTTTTTACACTATTGTATTTTATTTTCTTTTAATGGTTTAGATTTATGTCCCTCTGAGTTTCTGTTTTCCTTTCATCTTCTTTTTAATAAAATTTTTATCTTACAAAAATAATTCTTGAACAAATAGAAACAGGACCCAACAAAAATACGTTAAATGTCCTGGATATATATATTTCTCAATTTTACGAGCTAAATTAATATCAACACTCCTACTTTAAGAAAAAAATAAATAGACACACACATCAATAAGATGTGTGGGCAAACAAATAAATAGATACAATGATGAAACCATTGTTCACTCGCATCTAAAAGGATACAATAGTAGAAAATTGCTTGTCTCTTCTTATTGGTATTGTTCACCATCAACGTCGTCCTAATCATCATAACGTATAACTACCAAAATTTCAAATGGATAATAATGATAAGAGATAGTCGATGTTATGAGAAAATGGACCTCCTACAACAAGCCCGTGTTGAATTTATATGAAACTTCACACTTTGAATGATACATTTTCCATAATATGGAATTGGTCCAACAGACAAAATAAATTTGTTCAAATTACCTTCGATCTAGTGAAATTCCCATGACCTGAGGGGTTTGATGGAAGCCAAGGAGCTGGACCATTACAGCGTTAAGAGCATTCAAGGAACTGTCCTGAGAAGCATGCGTATGCCAAGACAAGACTTTTTATATCATGTTAACTGAGCATGTTCAACCACACTAAACACTGCATCAAATGTGATTTTCCTGTACATGCCTTTTGCTGTCCCTCTCAGCATGTCCCAGTCCGTTGAGCTTGTTTCGAATTTCTGTATGATCAAATCGACTATGATGGGGAGGTTCAGAGCTATTGTTGGGTGAGCTCCCTTCTTTTCTCTTATTGTTGCGTGACTTGGGTGACTGAACCCCAAAGTCAATGCGATCAAATGAAGAAACCTCCCCTTCCTCTAGGCACCTCGATCTGTTTCACATGATGGCAGAACCTTAAGCCCTTGAAGATGCTCTTCTGCATGATCTGGTTGCATATTCTCATAATCTGATCTGTCTAAGGCTTTAAACCAGTTTCGAACCTTATCCTGTTTATTCTTCTCAGTCTGAGAAGAAGCCAGTTCAATTCCATCTTCGATTTCTCTCTCAATCAGATCATCTTCATCCATTATCTCAGTTATTTTTGTTATACGGTCAGATGCTTTCTTGCGCTTCTCTAAGGCTTTTACCTTGTCTCTGTCAATTTTTATAATAGCTTCCTGCGGTGGCCGGGTGAATACAGCATCTCTGACATGATTTAGGTCACCACTCTAAACATTGATTTTTGGCTCTTTACCAGAACCTGATTGAGATTTCACCATCTCCTGAGCTTCATCCTTGATTGTTGAAGCTTTTTGATTGCCACCTCCTGCAGTTCCTTCAACATTATTTGATGGCGCTGTTCGATTTTGTTCATATAGCTCCAACATTTGATTACTAACTTCTGCAAAAGGTAGAGATACAGTTTTTGGGTCTTTGCAAATTATAAAAAAGCGAAATATAATATGATATTGACTATTACCTAGACTGTGCTGGTCTAATCAAATACTTCAAAAATAAAATTCTTGTTTAGATATTAACACAATCAGAAAATGAGAAATAAGCAAGAAGAATGAAATGCAAGAGTGATGTGAGATATGAGACATAGTACATTTGTTTTTCAGTTCTTTAAACCACTACTACAAAGAAAAAAGAAGACCCGAACCCTCCAACTGTCGGGGAGTGACATCAAACTCTTGCCACCAAACCTTATCCCCATCGGATGGGAGCTTTACTTTGAGGAACTTTGCAGCAAGGAATATGGCTCCAGCTGCAATGTGATGGGGATTAAATTGCAGGCAAAGAGATGTCCTTAATCTGCAAACACACCACATCCGAATTTCAGGAAGAATAAAATGAAAGATCCCATGGACAAAAAGAAAATGACGTAATATTCATACCCATCATTGACAAAATTCCATGCAACTTGAGCAAGGGCATTCTGAGCAACTTTGAATTTCTTTATTGCCTCAACAAGAGGTTTATAAGGATGGTGCATATTAAAATCAAAAGCAAGAGTTGCAAGAACAACCCTCTCTCCAAGTAAAATTCATTCCTTCTGCTGTTAATACACTTCCTGAGCCACAATTTCAAGTAAAAATAATTGCATGAGAAAAATCATATATCAGCAGGTAGTTCAATGATTGGAGTAGAAATTGCTTGTTAGGGAAAAGAAAAACAATGTACAAGGTGGTGAGGCACATGCTATACCTTTTGTTTGATCCTCTGAACAGCTGCAGGATCCTTCTTGTTTATAATTTCATATGAAACAAGAATAACATCTTTTAGAGGGCGAGGAGTTTCTTCAACCTTCCCAGCAAGAAACATGCACACTGTAGCAAAGATCTGCAAAACAGGTCATGTTACTAATTTCAATCATGTTTAGTTACTTATGTCAATTACATGCCAAATTTATTATACACCATCCATAAAACCAAGGTAAAAAATAAAAAATTATAAGGATTAACACAAAAGATTGAAAGAGATATAAGAGGAACAGATTTAGGACAAACTCACATAAGAGCTGAGGAGAGTACAAAAAAGCATAATGGTAAGAACCATGACATGAAATACAAAAACATTTTATGAAAAGAAAGAAAAAATGCCACAAAATTTGACTGCATAGCATTCGTAAAATTAGGAATCAGCCACGGGATTTTTTAATTGAAAACTCAGGAGTGGTAAATATAGTATAAAATTACTTTATATGGTAGCTCAAATAAGTGACAATTGTCCTTAAATGTATTAAAATTATAAAAGCATATTTAAATACTAGTATATCTTTTGTTAGTCATTTTGTGTTTAAATAGTCAATTTAATAATCTTCAAATATATTTTTGCTGTTTAATTTAGTTCATAAAAGTCTAAACAAAAAATCGAGTAATTAGAGTAAAGTGGTTAATGAACTTAAGTTAAGGACGAATTGTTGGAGCGAACATCAATTTAAATCCTAATTGGAACAAATTCTAATCTAACTTCACTTACTTCTAGACTGAATTTTAGATTAACAAATTCAATACATTACAAGATTATAACATTCATCTCACAACAATGTCGTTTAAGGTTTTTCATACAGCACAAAAATTAAAAGAAAGAGATAAATCATTTTATCAAACTATTCACTTTAACTATCGATAACTTTTTTACTATTATCGATATAAAATATAACAATATTTTAAAATGTGTATACAATAATCATTAAAAAAATACCATAAAAAATAATTAAAATTTTATTGAAAATTATAAACGATAATTATTTTAAGACAATTAATTTTTTTTGGGTATTTAGGAATGAAAATAACAATTTACTAGAAAATAAGATATTCTCTCTAATTGATTACATGGCTTGCCATGACCAATGATGACGGTGAAACTCTCTAGTTAACCTCGCCCAACACAGCTGAACCTAATACACTTAACTTTTTCTTCCTCTTCCATTCTCTTCCTCTCTCTCTCTCTCGGTAAAGTGCTTCTAACTACCGTTGGATTTTTGATCGAAAGGTCAATAGTTATTTCAAAGAACAAGGTAAAAACAACAAAAACATCTGGGGTTCGGTTTCTCTCATCAACGAACTTCAAATTCTTCCCTTTCCTCTCTTCTCTCTTCAAATTTACATTCAAGACTTCGACCCAGGTAAACTTCAACTCAAAAAACTTCATCAATTTTGTTTTTTTTTTCCTTCATGATATGCATAATTGTTGTTTTTGAGTTTTAGAAAATTTGTTAAAAATCACAATTTATGTCACCGAAGTTATTACTAGGTTGAGTCACGGACTAGGTGGCTCTCTTTAAGACGTTTCGCGGCACTGCCCAAATAGTGCAAGGCAGACTATCAACCACGAAGTCCCAGGATAAAACAGCTCAGATTCACTATATCGGAATTCAACTGCAACGTGGAAATTAGTTCTAGAATTACACCCTCAATATGGCAGTTAAAGCCACTCTTAATATGACATTTAAAGTCACTCGCAATATGGTACTATGACCACTCATAAATTAAATGGACTGCGACAAAAAACCGCTCTAAAAGATTACGCCACACAAAACCGCTACAAAAGACTACTGCACAAAACATGCTCATAGTGGTATTACGACCACTAAAAATCGACGAGACTACGACATAAGAACCGCTCTAAAAGGATAGTGGTATTAGAACCACTGAAAAATCGACGGAACTACGGCATAACAACCGCTCTAACAATGGAAGGGACTGCAGCATAACAACCGCTCAAAAATACGAAGGGACTACGGCATAACAACCGCTCTAAAAATGAAGGGACTACGACATAACAACCGCTATAAAATATCGAAGGGACAGAAAGAAAGGGGAAAAGTGGCTCGGAAATCAGTCGAGCAGAATAGAAAAGAGATAAAAGAGAAAGTTGGGAAATGCATTCAACTTTGGTGTACTTTTCACAATAGTTTGAAACTCATTATATAGTGATGGAAGCAAACTCACAAATGATTTCTAACCAATGTGGGACTTTAGCATATTAAAAGTTGAAAACTACTCAAAATAAGAGAGTTTTCCAATGTGGGACTTCAAAAAAAATTTTTTCCAATGTGGGACTTCAACAAATTTTTTAAATTTACACAATAACATACTATATGTTCCAACAATCCCCCACTTGAATTTAAAAAGAAGTTTCTGAAATAGCGTCAAACGATTCTATAAGATCGTGCATATTTAAAAGTGTCTCTTGACTTAAACATTTGCATAGTAAGTAAGATTTAGATTCAACAAGAGTAACTCGTAGTCTTGAAATCTATCTCTGACATCTAACCCACACACAACCTTTTCATATGGTGTACTCTCAAAAGCTCGTGCATTAATGGCCCTGCACGTCTATCCCAACATAGTGAACGCTCTAGGAATTCTGCCTCAAAATTCCATAGGAAGCGGCCCCACTTCCACATTCACATAGGTGAGTCCATCAAAAGTACACCTATAGCTAGGTACTCCACTCCACATAGAGTATAAATCTCATTAAGAGTTTCTATTACCTCATCCTATCATCGCTTAAGAAATCATATTTCTCTGATTTATAATAGCATGTTCATCTCATATCACTTCACAACTTGTTATTACCCATTCAACATAATTCTTGGGATCTCCAGTCTTTTAGGTCGGGTTACCATCATGAGTGACTCTATAGGCATTAGTCCCATCCTTTTGGATGTATTTAGGATTTTCTCGCTAGCTAACCCTTTCGTCAAAGGATCTGCTAAATTCTTATCAGTGCGTTCATGATCCACTATAACAACTCCGTTAGAAAGTAACTCTCTAACAACATTGTGCTTATGACGAATTTGTCGTCTCTTATCGTTGTAATAACGATTCTCAATCTTCGCAATAGCCGCGGTACTATCGTAGTGGATCAACACATTTGTCATAGGTTTTTCCCATAAAGGGATCTCAACTAGCAAGCATCTCAATAAGCCCGCTTCTTCACTAGTAGTAGCTAGTGCTATCATTTCAGACTCCATAGTGGACTGATCAAATATCGTCTGTTCTTCAATTTCCAAGATACAACACCACTAGCTATACTAAAATATAGCCATTGGTTGCTTTGGAGTCATTTGATGAAATGTTCCAATCAGCAACACTGTATCCTTCAAGGACGGCAGGAAATCTTTGATAATGTAATCCGAGATCGTGGTCCTTTTTAGGTATCTCATGACTCTTTTGATAGCGTGCCAATGCTCCATACTAGGTCTACTGGTAAACCTGCACAACAGTCCCACGACTTAGGCAATGTCGGGTCTAGTACAATCAGTGGCATACTTGAGGCTGCCAATGATGCTCGCATATTTAGTTTGTCTAACACCTTCACCAGTGTTCTTGAAAAGTTTCACACTTAGATCATATGGTGTGCAAGCAGGTTTACAGTCAAAGTATTTATATTTCTTTAGGAATTTTTTCAACATAGTGAGACTGATCCAAAGAAATTTCATTTTCTGACCTAGTAATCTTGATTTTAAGGATTACATTCGCTTCTCCGAAGTCTTTCATATCAAAGTTGTTACACAACAATGATTTCAAAATATTTACAACATGAATGTTTGAATCAAATATGAGTAAGTCTTCTACATAGAGACATATGATAGTGCAAATGCCATTTTCAGATTTGTAGTAAATACATTTGTCACTTTCATTCACTTTAAACTCATTCGATATAATCAAGTTTTCAAACTTTTTATGTCATTTCTTAGGAGCTTGTTTAAGACCATACAGTGATTTATCTAACTTACAGACCTTGTCTTCTTATCCTTGAATTACAAAACCTTCAGGTTGTTCCATATAGATTTCTTCTTCTAGGTCACCATTTAAAAAAGTTGTTTTAACATCCATCTGGTGTATCACTTGGTTATGAATAGCCGCAAGTGATATAAGTACCCTAATGGATGTTATTCTAGTGACTGGTGAAAAACTGTCGAAGAAATCTATATTTTCTCTTTGTCTAAAACCTTTGGCTACAAGGCATGCCTTGTACTTATCAATAAATCCATCGGGTTTTAGTTTCTTTTTCAAGATCCATTTACAACATATTGGTTTGCAACCAGGAGGCAAGTCTACTAAATGTCAAGTCTTGTAAGACTCTAGAGAATCAATTTCGTCGTTTATAGTTTTTTGCCATAAATCTGCATCCAATGATGACAAAGCTTCCTTAAGATTTGTTGGATCCTCTTCTAAATTATAGGCCATATATTCGGGTCCATAATCTTTAGCAACTCTTACTCTCTTACTCCTTCGAGTTTCTGTTTCGCCTTGTTTGTTTCTTCCAGTGCTTCTTGTCACAAGAACTTGACTAGGTTCGCTTCCCCCACTATTTCTCGATTTGAAAGGGAATTTATTTTCATAGAAGTCAACATCATTTGATTCTATGATCACTTTCGCATTTAGGTCATAAAACCTATTCGCTTTACTACATACCCAATGAATACACATTCATAGGCTCTACTAGCGAGTTTAATTCGCTTGGGATCGGGGATTTTGACATAAGCCAAACAGCCCCATGTTCAAATATAAGACAAGTTGGGTTGTCTTTTCTTCATTATCTAGAGATATTTTGATTTTAGATTTAGGAACTCTATTCAAAACATAGCAAATAAGCAATATATATTTCTCACACCAATGAGATGCAGCACAAGAGTTAAGCATACTAGTAAAAACTAGTTCAATAAGAGTTATATTCCTTTTTTCTTCTTCAATATTTATTAACGTCCCATCAAGTTCACATATATCAGAGTGTGATAAATCTAAAGACTTAGATTCTCTAACTCCAGATTTATGTGAACTCTTTGTTATTTTAACTTGACTACAAAAATCACATTTTTCAAAATCATTTAAAGATAACTTTGGAATTAAACCTAAGTTACTTAAGTTTGAAATCAAATGTGTTCATATCACATAGTCTAGCATGTTAAAAATTAAAATTATACAACATGTAAGCAGAAGGAGCATTTTATTGATTTCAATATTCAAACAGAATGAGACATTAAATAACATTTAATTTAAATATGTCATGACTGACGTACCTTAATAGATGATCTCATGAGTTATCTTCAGCCTCCACGGATCTGTCATCGGTCATCTAATACTCTGGTACTTGAGGTAGCGGCTTACAGTATTGCTGGAACTGTAGTAGTTATACAGATCATCAGCAAGTCCATTAAGAATGTAATTCTCATCATTATTCTCCCATGGGTTAATTCTACAACTTTATTATCCTTTTCTGTTTGCCTCAAATTGAAATAGTTTATTGAAATTAGAGGCAACACAACCAAATCCAGTAATCTTTTCGGTTGACATGGCAGAAAGAAACGTCTTAAATTGTTGTTTTTGAATTTCAGAAAACTGTTAAAAAATCACAATTTATGCCACCGAAGATATTACTGGGTTGAGTTGCGGACTAGGTCGCTCTCTTTAAGACGTTTCGCGGCACTGCCCAAATAGTGCAAGGCAAACTATCAACCACGAAGTCCCCAGGATAAAACAGCCTAAATTCACTGTATCGGAATTCTACTGCACCGTGGAAAAGACTGCGGCACAAAATCCGCTCATAGTGGTATTAGGACCACTAAAAATCGACGGGACTACGGCATAAGAACCGCTCTAAAAGGATAGTGGTATTAGGACCACTGAAAAATCGACGGAACTACGGCATAACAACCGCTATAAAAATGGAAAGGAACTACGGAATAACAACCGCTCAAAAATACGAAGGGGCTACGGCTTAACAACCGTTCTAAAAAACTACGACATAACAACCGCTCTAAAAATGGAAGGGATTACGACATAACAACCGCTCAAAAATACGAAGGGACTACGGCATAACGACCGCTCTAAAAAATGAAGGGGCGGTTGGAGAAGTGGCTCGAAAATCAATCGAGCAGAATAGAAAAGAGAAAGTTGGGAAATGCATCCAACTTTGGTGTATTTTTCACAATGGTTTGAAACTCGTTATATAGTGATGGAAGCAAACTCATATATGATTTCTAATTGGAACTTTAGCATATTAAGAGTTGAAAACTACTCAAACAATAATTAATACATGATTGAAGAAAATCATTGTATCTTTAATTGATTGGGTTTCATTGATTATTTGTTATATTTGTCATCATGAGACAGTAGTAGACAGAGGTGTTAGGGTTTGGCTCCATCTTTATAACCTATCTGCGCCATTCATCAATTCCTTCCCCATTGTAACTCGGGGTTTACTTTCAGAACCTCAGGTTCACTATTCCTAATTCGTTTCATTCTTGTTAGGTATAATTTTGATTTGATGAATGTAATTTTCAATTTCTATTTAATTTAATTTAAACTTAGCTTTGGTGTATTGCAGAATGGGAAAGGGTGTGATATGGGCAACATTAGAAGACCTGCGAAACAACAGGGGTCGAGTGATCTGTCGCTATACCGTCAGATACTGCGAAGCCTGAATTCTCCTTCGCTACCACTGAACTTTGCTGCGAGACTAGCGAAGAAAGCAGAAGTGCGTGCAATGTTCTGGGTGGGTTCTGATGAATGGTCATTGCATAACATTGCTGGCCTAATTGATAACACCTTCCATTTCCCTCATTGCAATTTGGTATGGCCTTGATGTAATCATGATATTATGTGGTTGTTGAGTATATGTATTAGACGTGATTTCTATTTTCACTATTTTGTATTGGGACAATTTTCAAAATTGAACACATTTAGATCAATCTTAGAGTATGTCATGTCAAACCTAAATTCTACCTATTTTAGTAGATTAAAAATGAAGGCTGCTGCTTGAGTTCGGAACAAATTGTGATGCTTATTGAAGCTGTTGATTGAATCAAACAAGGCCAAAAGTGATAGAGTCCAAGATTACATGTCCAAAAGATAAATGCTTAGATCAATTAAGTCATGGATCAACTTTATATTTATAAAGAGGTTGTTATGACTTTATACGGTCAATAAATCTCAATCACTCATAGTAGTTATGGTTAAATTCAAACGTTTGATGGTGCAATGCACAGATAAAATTATATGTATTTATTGATCATAAAATATAATATAAAGAAAAATAATTAGTAAGGGCTTGAGTAATGAAAAATATGTATGTTATATATGTTATATATAATTAATTTGATTGTGATTTATATCAAATTTTGATTATAGATTACTTGATTTTATAAAACTAAATATTACACTATGATTGAAACATATTATTAACAATGATGATCATGAGTAACACTAATTATATAGTTGAAGTTGAATGTAGTTGAATATTTGGGTTGATGTGGAAGAGATTTGACAACTTGCGTGACAAAAAAATATAGAACTTCATAAGAATACGATAGAATGTATGGAAATATGTGGGATAAATATTTGATCCATTATTATCCCATTAGTACTCTACACAGAAGATACAAAAAGAAAAATGTATTCGCACGGGTACGATAGCACGGGTTGTCTGAATAGTTTGCCAGTTTAAATTCAAAATTATGTAGTTGATAATTACAAATTATGACGTCATTTAATGTTAAATGTATTTGATAAATCATGCAGTTAAAAAGTGACATTAAGAATTTAGTTTAAAATCATCAAAAAAAAACTATTAAAAATATTTTGTTATCAAAATAGTTGTTATTTATTGAATGTTACGACCACTATTATTACATTCGTTTTTTTTTTTTGTTTATATTTTAAACAAAAGGTTTTAATTTTATCATTAATGGCACACAAAAAGTTTTAGTTTTATCATTAATGACTCATTTTATTATGTGGATAGGTTGTCCACAAAATTGTAATTAATATATTTATATTATAATAGTTTTAGGAGGACTGCGAACGGAAGGTAAAAAATTATGACTTTTAGTTATTTTTGAAAATACTTTTTTCTATATATGACAAAAAGTAAGTGGGCTAGGCTATATGTAGCTAAGATCTTTCTCAATTGCTTCTCTCCATTGCAAGAAGCGATTTGACCAGGCTCTACGACTAGGACAAATGAAATGAATGTAATTAAAATTAAATTGTTTTAGCCATTTTTCATTTTGCTCCGTCTTGAGCCTTTTGTTTTGAATGAAATATGTATAAAAGACATTGATTCGTCAAATAATTATTTTTACTTTTTTTAAACTATTTAAAATCTTTCTGTCAACCTCTTTTTAAATAGAACCATGGATTCATTTTTAAAAAATGAAGATGATCTAAATTTTCAACTCATATTATAGTTGGGATAATCCAACTTTATTATATTAACATGTTGAGGATTTTTTATAATCATATCCCTTTTTTAAAATTTTACACTATATTGCTCTACATTAAAAAAAAATAAAATCTAATGCCCTACTTTTTAAACTCATCGCGTCTTGGGCCGGTGACGAAGTGAAGAAACTTTTTTTAAATGCAAATGCAATAGAAGATCGCATCCTAGAGATGCGACCATGTACTAGTTTTAAAAAAAATTCCTCATTTTAACAATTGGAAAATTATTTATTTAATAAATTAAAATAATTATAATATTTTAAAAAACAAAATATTATTAATAAAATAAAATACATTAAATTGAAGAAAAAAATGCAGTCGACTAGATGTGCCTAAACAAATAACGTGTTATATTATTTTAACAACTCCCTCCTATTTGTAGATAAATTTAAATTATTTTAACAACTATTTTGCAGATAAATTAGCAACTTAATTATATTTTATTCACAATTTTCTCCTATTTTTTAAATATTTTATTATTAATTTTTTAACTAAATTAACAATATTTTATTTTTATTATTATTATTTATATTATTAGATCGGAATAAAAATAAGAGCGAATTGTTAACAAAATAAAATTGTGTTGCTATTTTATCTGCAAAATATTAGGAAGACGTTATTTATTTTGGCACATCTAGTCAACCGTACTAAGTTTGATGTATTTTATTTAATTTTATTATTATTATTATTATTATTTATTTATTTATTAGATCCGGAAAATAAGGAGGAAGTTGTGAACAAAAATATAATTTATTATCTGCAGTTGTTAAAATAATTTAAATTTATCTACAAAATAGAATGTAGTTGTTAAAATAATATAACACGTTATTTGTTTAGGAACATCTAATCAACCACATTTTTTTCTTCAATTTAATGTATTTTATTTTATTTTATTAATAATATTTTGTTTTTTAAATATTATAATTATTTTTAATTTATTAAATAAACAATTTTCCAATTGCTAAAATGAGGATTTTTTTTTAAACCAATACATGGTCGGATCTCCAGGATGCCATCTTCTATTGCATTTAAATTTTTTTTTCTTCACCTCATCACAGGCCCAGGATGCTATGATCTATAGGATTTAAAAAGTAGGGTATTTAGGTATTTTTTTTTTCAATGTAGGGCAATATGGTGAAAATTTATAAAAAAGGATATAATTATAAAATATCCACATGTTGGACTCTTGTGTAAAATTGTTTTACAATTCGACTATGAGTTTTCTACCTGCCACTCCCAAGACATATGAAATAAGCAAATTTTCGGAAGTTTTAAAGTTTCGAAATAAGCAAATTTTCGAAAATTTTAGAAATCAAATTTTCGAAATAAGGATACATATCGAAAATTTGGAAAATTTCAAAAACTTGGAATGTTTTACATTTCCTAAAGAACGTATTTTTTTTCTTCTATTTAATGTATTTGTTTCGTGTTATTAATATAATTTATTATTTATTATTATTATTATTATTATTATTATTATTATTTTTATTAATTTTTATTTATTAGATCCGAGAAAAATAGGAGGAAGTTGTTAACAAAATAGAATTTAGAAATATGATAGAGTTGTTATAATAATATAAATTTATCTACAAAATAGGAGGGAGTTATTAAAATATATAATATAACGCATTATTTGTTTTGGCACATCTACTCAACCTTATTTTTCTTCAATTTAATGTATTTTGTTTTATTTTATTAATAGTATTTTGTTTTTTTAAATATTTTAATTATTTTTAACTTATTAAATAAACAATTATTCAAATGTTAAAATGAAAAGAAATTTTTTTTGAAAACATGTAAATGGTCGCATCCCTGGGATGCGACCTTTTATTGCACCAATTTTTTTTCTTCTCGCAGGCGAGGATTTGACCTTCTGAAAGGATTAAAAAGTGGGACATTTTGATTACTTTAAAGAAAAAGTAGGATATTATAATAAATTATCCACAAAATTTCAATCAATGAAGTCCATTGTGAAGGTATTGGACGCCACAAATTCAAATTACTTTTTCCTCCCATGATTTTGTGATCGTTTTTTGCCGCCACAAAGGTTACAATTATCCAGAAAATATATTTTTGATTTGTGAGGGCTTTTTGAGCCACAAATAACAATCATTTGAATTTTAGTATTTGTGAGGACTTTTTCAATCAGTAATTTGTGGGTTTTTTTCGGCTACAAATTCTTTTTAAAGTTGGTCACAAAATGAGTGTTTTCTTGTTGTGTGAATTCCGACAAAAGGGGTGATACCTGCAAACACTTCGACGTTCAATTAAGTATTGATTCGAAGAGTAAGAGGTATAAGGTGAAAAAAGGGTGTGTAGCTTCCCAAAGCGTGTGTAACACACTAAGCTTTAGGTTCGATTTGCCCCATCAATCTATATATTGGATGCAAATGGGTAAACCGACGAATCCCCTTTAGGATACTTTTGAATCCTTGAAGTGAATTGTCCATTCACATCAAATCTATCGATTAATGATAGTTTACAGGATAAAGTTCCTTCATTTACTCTCGTGCACTAGAGAAAAGAATAAATGAATTAGAAATATTTTTGACAAAAATTTGACTCATGTAACATGAAAATTGTATTTTTTTCGGCCTCTAAAGTGGTTCTATTTTTAGAGAAAGTGTCTCTAAATTGTAACCCGTGATAACTTAACAAATGTATTGATTTGATGGCTAACAGATGCATTAAACCCAAACATCGCAACCACTTGACCAAGCGATACATTAAGTTATTTAATTTTGCTACATTAGTATAGCTATTAGAGAATTACAAATATATTTTAGAAATTCCCTTCACATATATAAGTACGAGTCCCAACGCGGAGTGGACACACATAATGAATGACCATATTATGGACGGATTCGGTTGGATGCTTTATAAAGCTGTAACGACTAGGTTGAACAATTAGGGTGAGTAACCCTATTTATCCGTGATGGGGTCAATATTTTGAGTTGGGTCGGCGTGAGGAGACGGATTGAGCTTCAACTAGTCTGAAACAATTATTAACATACATCAAAATTAACGTCTTATACACTTTTATGAAATATCATTAATCTTCATAAATCTCAATAGCATATGAAATAATTTTATGAAATATCATTAATCCCCAACGCGGAGTGGGACAGACACAATGAATGACCATTATTATGGACGGATTCGGCTGGGTGCTGTTTTAAAGCTGTAACGACTAGGTTGAACAATTAGGGTGAGTAACTCTATTTATTCGTGATGGGTCAATATTTTGAGTTGGGTCGGTGTGAGAAGACGGATTGAGCTTCAATTAGTCTGAAACAATTATTAAGATACATCAAAATTAACGTCTTATACACTTTTATGAAATATCATTAATCTTCATAAATTTCAATAGCATATTAAATAATTTTAGATTTGCATAAAATTTTACATGCATAATATATATATGATATAAACTTTCAATGGAATAAAAGAAATTAAAAATAATAAAATTAAATTAAAAAAAATAGAGATGATTGATTGAGATCGATAGAAATTTAAGTTGAGAGAATCTAAACTCAATTTATCATTTAATTGGATTAATAATAATTTGAATATATTTAAATTTTTTTTACATCATGAAAAAAAACAAAAGCAAAAGCAAAAGAAAAAGAGTCAAACTACTAGTTCCTTAAAGAAAAACCCATAACATCAGCCAAAAAAACCGAAGACATACCAGAAGGAGGCTCGCGAACCAACGACTAAAAAATTAGGGTTTGTTTGATTGTGTTTTACTTTTTAGTTTTTAAAAACTATTTTATAAATAAATTTTGGAAAACTGTTTTTAAAAAGAAAATTTAAAAAAAATCTGTTTGGCAACTCCAATTTTTAAAATAGTTTTTGACTAGAGATTTAAAAAAACTGAAAAAATGAAAAGTAAAACACCATTTATCTGTTTTGCTTTTTTAGTTTTAAAAAGTATAATATTAAAAATAGTTTTACAAAACAGTTTTTAAAAACAAGTAATTCAAACAAGTTTTTTAGTTTTTAAATTTTAAAATTCTAAAATAGAGTTTTTAGAATGTAAATCATATGAGCCCTTAATATTTTTCAAAAACAAAATTTCATTTAAAGAGAGAACTAATATATTCCAACAAATTACTTTCCATACACATGATCGAACCCATAACTATCAATTTGAAGTGATCACATTTTTTTTTTGTTTTTGAATTAATATTGATTTTGTAACAGCCATCTCTTGTTAATTAGTTGATGCCTATACCGGTAATTTTTTTTTTTTTTTGACAACACGGAATAATATATTGTTATTTTGTGCTTCTTTTACAAAAGTTTTGGAAACCCTACTAAGATGGATCTAAAAAAGTACAAACCCCACAAATCAGTTCCCATTTCAAAATCCCACAACTCAGGCTGTATAATTTCCACATCACTTGTTGATCCATTCACAAACCTTTTCAATCTCTCACTCACTTTCGTCCCTCCAAATTGAAGACAAGATTCACCAATCTGCATAAATATACCCACGAACAAATTAAATTAAAAAGACAAAAAAATATTAACAAATCAAAGGAAGTACTAATCAATTAAGTAATTCACAATCAACAAACATTTCATTCCGTCTTAAATATACGATAAATTAAGTCGATGAAAGTAACTCCTTCTATTTTTATTTATAAATAAAAATAGATCAATAAAAATCAATCCAATTCATTTTTGCTTATAAAAAAAATAAAGAATAATTATTTTAATCTAAATTGACTTTTGTTGACCTAGTAACTTTATTTTATATTTAAAACAAAGTAAACTAAAAATGAACATGGATATATACCTCAGCATGCACAACATGAAGAAGTGAATCTCCAAAGGTTGAGGAATTGACACTTTTGACCTCTACATTCTCTTCATGCAACACACGAATGATTTCATAGAAAATGAACCGGTTATCTAACTCACATGTGAAAATAAGTTGTAGAGAAGAACCAGTTTCGTGAATCTCAAAACGTGGCAATTTTGGTGTACCAATGAAGCAATCACGAGATCTTTTCTTCTTTCTCAATAACATCTCTTTCTTCTCTCTATCCATTTTCACGTTTGCTTCTAAATTCTTTATGTAGTTTATCGCCTCATCAACCTGCTCCGGTAACGGCAACACTTCCTAAAGTATACATAATATAAAATGATATCAAGTTTTTTAATAATTTTTTTTAATTCTAATTTTACCCTTTGTTGCAACAATTTTAGTTTCAATTCTATTCTTATTTACCAAACAAATAATTGATTTTTTAAATCATCATATAAAAATTTAAAACTCATTTTACATTTATCAAGAAAAGCGGACGTGAATACTTCTACGGTCTAGACTACAATACAACAATTACTTATGTTGCTGAAATTGTAACACGAGGCTGCATCAGCCACATTTTACTTTAATGTTGAAATATCAAAGATTGCGATTAAGGACATGATTGTAATCGCTATTTAAAACTCTTGTCGTTAGAGATATATTGTATAAAAAAAATTTAAATGGCTAAACAAAGAAATAACTCTTTTTGTAACTTCACTTTTTGGTGCTCAAATCCTTTAATTAGCTCGCATCCCATGAGCTATCACGGATGAGTTACTGCCTTGCTAGGTGTGGAACTGTTTGCACAAGAAGTTGCAGGTTGGTTGATGGTGCAAGAGATAAATGTTGCTTTTCACCTTGTAATACAGGAGTACTATTGTCTAGTTTTATGTTTATGGTCAAGTTTTGCAATAAACTTAGTAGGCTTTATGCAAGAAACTTAGTTTTGGGTATGCGGGGTTCACCTTGAGGAAATTGGTTGTATTGGATACTGTGTTTTTGATTTTTTTGGGTCTGATTTACGAGCACATGATTAGGTGGGTGCTCTGCAATCCTTCAATAAAAGTGTGTAGACGTCTTTTAGTATGATACTGTGTCCATTAGTTTTAACATGTACATAGTATATTTCACACGCTATATAGATAATATTTTAAAGTAATATATAATATTGGATCGGTGCATGGAATAACTAGGGTCAAAATATTAGAAATGAAGAGAGAGGAAAAAACCTTGGGGTTATAATTAGGGAGAAGAGAGTTGAGTTTGGAGTAGAGGATTTTCATCTGATTTCTTCTATTTTTCTCAACAAGCTTTCTTTCAACTTTGGTTGTAGAGCTAGTAGGTTGATCACTTCCCATCTGATTAATGTTTGTTTCCCCTTTCTATAAATTTCTAAGATGAGCTAGCTAGCTAATTTAAGATAAACTAATATTTAATTAGGAGAGCTAGCTATAGGTAGGTTAAGTATAGGATGAGTTTGTTTCCCCTTTCTATAGGTTGGGTGTATATAATATATATATAGTAGTGGAGTGTGATGGGAGTAAATAGTGATTAATTTTTGGTGAGCGAAGGAAACAAGCAATGGGAAAATGCCAATGGAAAGTTGGAAACGACATTTGGGAGACGTCACGTTCTGAAACTTCAAACACGCACGTGCTTTTATTTTTATTCACTTTTAAGTAAATTATCTGCATGTGCTTTTATTATACGCTTTTTAATACATATGTATTTACCAATTATGTAGTAGAGTTTGTGTAAATACATACAAATAAAATTGTAAGTAAATTAGTTGTAAATTGTTACACTATCATTTGTGAATAATTTTGATCGTAAGTGTTTTATTTGTTTTCTTTATTGAAAAAACAGAATCACAACTCTTATTCCTTCAGTACCATACTCTTATTCCTCCAGTACTATAAACTCTAACTCTACCTTCACTCTTTCCTCTTCACTCACGATCATAATAAACCCATCGATTTCTCGTCTCAATTCAGTCGCGTCCAACCAGGAAGTTGTCTTTGAGTTGTTGCTCCAGTACCTTCACTATTTCCTCTTCGCGTCGTTGCTCCAGTACTGTCACTTTTTCCTTTTCGCGCTACGTTGTGTGTCCGTCTTCTCCCTCTTCAAGCATCCAGGTATTCGTCTTCTTCCTCTTTGTTTGCTATTTTTTCTTGCTCGTTGCCTTTTGATGATTTGGTAGATATTTTTGCTTGTTCTTTCATTTTTGTGAATTAGTTTGCTCTTTCAATTTTTTATGTGTATATGTGATATTTTCCTGTTCTACTGTTCGATTAGCTTGTTTCTATAATAATATTTGTTCGTTCCAGATTTCTGTTCTGATTTATGCTTTTCTTGGTTATTGGTGTGATTTTTTGTGTAGTTTTGCCAATAGCCGCGGGTTCCTTAATTTTCTTATTTCCTCATAGGGGAAATAAGGTAATTAGGTGGTATAGCATTTGTATATGCTTAATCGATTCTTTAATACTCATTTTATACTAATACTAATATAGAATATAGATTCTATATTTAGAATATATATAATATATTCTAAATATAGAATCTATAATTTTTTAAATGTAGTGTTAAATTTGTTAAACCCCCCATAAAAACCATATTTTGACTTTTATCTGGAGAATAGCCAACAATAGCTTCCATTGAATGAATAATGGATCCAGATCCTAAAAACAACAATGCTTTTGAATAAGCATGGGTAATCAAATGAAATAAAGCGGCTCGATAAGAGCCCATACCTAAAGCTAACATCATATAACCCAATTGAGACATTGTCGAATAGGCCAAATTTTTCTTAATATCGTTTTGAGCAATAGCTAAAGTTGCCCTAATACTAGGAACCCATGGACCATATTCTTCTCCAATCTGAGTTTTGCTCACGTCTCGAATGAATTCAAGGACATATTCAAAGAAATTCTGACCGGACGTCGGAATAGTTTGCGGATTTCTAACAACTAGAATAGTTGAAATTAATAAAATAGCAATTACAACCCAAGAGGTAATAAGTACTTGAGCATGCACTTGAAAATCTCCTATTTGCCAATAGAAATAATGATGAGATTCGGCTAATGATATAACCCTAACAAGACTGACTAGTGTTTTATTTTTTAAATCCTTTTTTTGGTTTTTTAAATCCTTTTTTGGTCATAAATTTTTTGGGTTGAGACTATGGTTGACGAGTATTGATGAAGGCATCAATTTCGGGTTATACAATGCTTTCCAAGGATGGTTTACTGCTGGTTGTAATACAGGTTTTTTCATTCTTTATACAATATCTTGTGGGGGAAAAATCAATTTGATTCTTGTTTTGTAGGGGAAACATAATTTTAACTTGTTTGTTTTGTAGCTTCAACTTAGTGCTTAAGATCTGATTTTTACATATTATTAAAAAAATTAAAATAAAAGCATAAACAGAGTTACTACTTGTATTACAACAAAAGCATACTGCCAAATTGAGATAAAAGCACAAACATAGTTTTTTGGCTTATTGCCAAATTGAAATAAAAGCTTATGAAGAGTTTTTTGGCTTACTGCCAAACTTGCAGATTTTTATCAGAAGCTAGTTTGCTCTTTTCAATCCTCTTTTTGATGAATTTTGTTTGATGTTCCTGGCTCATGAACAAATTCATTATTTAATTATTGTGTAGATGTTTGTTCTCTTCAGTTTGCTCTTATAAATCGACAAATTAAAGTCAACCAAAATTGTTAGTGCAAGAGTTAGCAATTATATTTAATTCAATATATGTATGATGGTTTTTATTGTAAGAATGATTGACATTTCCTAGTGTGAGTTCAAGATGATTGCCCTTTGTATGGTACTCTGTTCAAGAGGATTGACCTAATCAAACAAGCTGAATCCCATGTCGACGCTTTATTTCTTGTGTTAATTTATTTCTAATTTTTGGTGTGAATCTCATTTATTAATTCTAGAGCATGATTGAACCAACTAATTAGGATGTTATTTTTCACAATTTCTTCTTCTTAGTATTTTCAGCTCCTAGCAATCCTACAATCATCGTGGTGGGAAATGTCTATTGCCGCCATTCACTACTTTATCATTTATAATTTGACTTTACTTGTTAAAGTGTCTTTATGGGTGGAGCAATGTATCGTTCAATGCTCTTTTGGAGTTATTGAAAGAAGCCATGCCTAATCTGAACATCCCCGAATCTTTTAACAAAACAAAAGCCATAATAAAGGATTTAGGCCTTGATTATAAAAAAAATTCATGCATGTCCAAATGATTGTATGTTGTATTGGAAAGAGCATGAAAATGACGATACTTGCAACACTTGTAAAGCTTCACGATGGAAGGAATTTACTCAAGTAGATTCAGAGTTTGAGGATCCAAAGTATGATCATAAAGTTCCTGCAAAAGTTTTGAGGCACTTTCCACTGATTCCAAGACTTCAGATATTATTTATGTGTTCGAAAACAGCCGAGTCGATGAGATGGCATGAATAAGGTCGATCAAAGGATGGTAAATTAAGTCATCCTCCTGATGGCCAAGCATGGAAGGACTTTGACATGTTTCATCCCGATTTTTCTTATGAGCATCGTAATGTAAGGCTTGGCTTATCAAGTGATGGTTTCAATCTGTTTAGAACTATGAGCATATCGCACAGTACATGGCCTGTCATAATGGTTGTATACAATTATCCACCTTGGATGTGCATGAAATCTGAGTATACAATGTTGTCGTTATTGATTCTTGGACCACAATCACCAGGGAATGATATTGATGTGTACCTTCAGCCGTTGATTGAGCAGCTAAAGGAATTGTGGGAACACAGTAGAAACATATGATGCCTCAAAAGATCAAATATTTCAACTGCGGGCATCTCTACTATGGACTATTAGTAATATTTTTGCTACAATATTTCGATGAGGCAATTGTTTTTCTTTGTAATATATACTTTAATTAAGACTTGATTATGTTTAACTCTTTTGTGTTTTGTTCAATAACAATTATTTAATGTTCAATTATGGATTACAAGAAATAATGATTAATTATCAATGTTTGCCTAAAAGATGAGAGTGCATGATAAACATATAGGCAACAAATACAAAAATGTAGACTAAAGAAATTGAATGTTTATGGTCGAAAAGTATAGACAACACATAGAAAGTGTGGTTTAAAACATTTTCAGCACCGTGGCCTAAACAAATAGGCAACATTTAAAAAAATTTGGGCTAAACCGGTTACCAACGTTTCAATAATCGTGGTATAAAGTTATATGCAACATTTATAAAATGTTGGCAAAATCAATTCATAAAATCGTGGCCTGAAACATTCAAACAAACCTTGGCCTCTTTGAGTGTATTCACCAACGGTTTCTTAGAATTCGTGGGCAAAAGTAAAAAACCGTTGTCTTAAAGAATAGACCACAACCACCTACGCCATACTTTGTAAGCCATTATCAAACCGTTGCTTAACCTTTAGACCACATATTTTTTTATTTACGCCACACTTTTTTTTTTATTATTGCCACAACTCAAAAATGTTATAGTGGCTCATTGAACATTGTATTAAGTAAAAATTTGTTAACCGTCATTTAGGAATTAAAAAAATATATACTACACCAAATTAAAAAAGTATCACATTTGGTGCGGTAAACCAAATAAAATATATATATAGTACTTGTAAGGAACAATACATTAATAATTTCATTAATGTATAATTATAGTGATCACAAATCTAAAAAAAAAAAAAAAAGTCTAGAATACTATTGTTTGGTAAAAAAAATGTGAGGGGCAAAAGTGGAATTTAGTAAAATATAGGGTTATGGATATTGACTAGGTGTTGAAGTCCCAAGTAAAATGTGAGGATCAAAAGTGAAATTTAGCAAAATAAGAGATAATATTACATTGAAAAAGCAAAATGAAACTTTTTCTAAATAGTTTACATTCATTGTGGATAGCCTGTAGTGTCATTACACCATGAGCATACAAATGTCTTTTTTTTTTAATGGCAAAATTATATTATAAATCACAAGATTACAATGAATACTCAAATTTAAATTACAAAGAAAAAAAAATGATAGAAGATTATGACCGAAAGATGAACAAGCACCTTTTTTTGTGACTAAGATGAACAAGCGCTTAAAATTCTAGAAAATGCATTTAACCTATGTATAGCTATGCACTTAAATAGTTTTAAGACAGGGACAAGGTAGAAAAATGATTAAGATCGAGTTCGGGTTATCCCTCGAGTTATGTGTTTAGTCCTAAATTACTTTAAGAATTTATGATTATTTTATATTATTATTGATTCACTATCTCTAAAAAATTTATCAATTAGATCATTAACTTAGAATTTGTAAAGTAATTCTTATGTTTAATTTATTTAAAAAAAATATGGTTAAGAATTACTATTTGACAATTCATCTTGAGATCAATTCAGTCTCATCTTTATTTCGTCACATTCTTATTAAACCCACAATTCATTAATTTTGATATATATTTAATAATTTTAAAAAATTAAAAAAACAATATAATATTATATATTTATCATATTATTCTTTTAAATTTTTTAAAATATATCAAATATATATTAAAATATAAATTTGGTCCTCTAAAAGGATTTCCCTCAAAATCTAATATGCAAAGAGACTCTCACGTATCGGGTGTGTATGCATATGTAGTAATGTAGGTGCAAAAATAATAATGGATTAGCAGGTGGGTTAAGAGGAAAAACAGTGGATTCTAATAATATCCGCTGAAGAAAATGCCAAAATGAAGTAGGATCTTGTATAAATTGTGATCATATTGAATTAATCATGATTTTATTTTTTATGTGTAATCTACACATCACATTATGATGCTTTCTCTTGTGAAGCTTCTGGGAGAGTCATGGAATATAAAAACGTGGTGGGAAATTACGCGGCAAATTGTGTCCATTAATTACCATGGATCGAGCTTTAAACTTTTTTTCAAGCGTTTTCAACTCATCGAAGTGAAGACAATAATTCACTTCCACAGTTCAAATTGTCGTGCCGTCCTTTTAACGTTCACATTTTCGTATGACTCTGTCATATAGTCCATCTGGTCTTTGACTATAAGCACACATAACTAGTATTAACAAAATAAGTTCAATGACTATGTAAAAATAATTTTGTATTATCGTTTAATGGAAATCCAATGGAATCGATCAACTTATCATGTATATTTGTTTAGTAAACAATTTTTAAAATTAATTATTAGTATTATTTATTTAATTTTGAATAATAGTTAGTGTAAAACTAATTTAAATTAATTGTATAAAAAATTTTCTCTTAAAAAATTAGTTGTATGTGACTAATCAATTTTTTTCATTCACAAAGAAAAAACTATTTTTTTTTATCTCATTAAAATCACGAGTATTTTCAAAAGCTTCCGGAATAGTATTTTTGGAAAAAAAGTGTCTATAATAAAATTGAGTCATTGACAAATAAAGCTTATATTAATTAAAAATTATTTTAAAAATAAATATATTAACTATAATGATTTGGTCTAGTAATTAAAATTCGAGTATTAGATCTGATAAATTTTAGTTCAATTTTTGTAGGTATCATTAGAGAGAAAAAAATATAAATTTTTTTGTAAGTTTATAAAATATTCTCTACGTGAGGCACCATAGTTCTCTATTGG
>JBBPBQ010000002.1:35845072-35906498 GCA_037974755.1 Cicer yamashitae | reverse complement strand
TATTATACTCTCTCTCATCAATGTTATAAGTAAAAAAAAATTGTTTTGATTATGGTTAAGTAAAAGTTAACTACTCTCGTATCATTTAAAGTTATTATTACTAATATACTCTTTATTTATTTTTAAAATATTTAATAGATAGTCGAATATTTGACATTAAAATAAGACAATTTAATAAATTTGTTTTATCTTTTACATGAAATCTTTAAATTAATTGCATTTAATTAAATTTTTTAATAATTATAAAAGTTGATTTTTTTTTCTTTTTATAATAGTGATAGAAGAAATACTATTTCCGTTTTAAAATAATTGTCACATTTACAAAAAAATATTTTTTCCAAAATTATTTACATTTTTTATTTTCAATGCAATTTTAATTTATGTATTCCAATTGTACTATATAATTAATATTGTGTGCATCATTCTTAAATTATTATTCTTTATTTTATATTTATAATGATGAAAATAAATCAATTATTAATACGAGTAATTTGACAAAATTACAATTCTCTTTATTTATTTATTATTTTTTTAATCTACGTCAAATAGTAAATTACTATTTGATATGGATGAAATGTACCGTATGCTAATTAAAAACCCGGGCCCAAACCGATCGCCCACTTTCTTTCTTTCTTCCAATGTTTCAAATCCTTCTAAATACAGCAATTCAATTCCAAGTGATGCAAGTCATCATCCACTTCCCAACCATACAACATTTGTTGCACTACTTTCTCCAACTTCATACACCAATAATTTCCTACTCATTTCCGCGAAATTGGAACATTCTGTTTTTGGTTTACGTACGAACCCAAACTTAAAAAAAAAAAAGAATAGGTAGCAAAGACAATCAGTGTTAGCTTTAGGTAGACCATACTAATTCAGACAGATTAAAGTTGTTAATTAAGCATGTGTAGATTACAGAATAATGTAACCATTTTTGCTCTAAAAAAAAGTTAGATTGAGACGGCAAACACTAGAAACATCAATGGTTTTACTAAATATACTCATTCCGGCTCCACAATAAATCCCATTACAAAAAACTACTCCATCCATCCTTCTCATTTGAGTTGTATTCTTCTTAAGAAAATGATTAGTTTTTTTATTTTTTATTTTAATGATTAAATGAGTTTCATTTAATCAAACACATTTATTAATTACAATTAGTAGAGTAGTTTGATGAATTGAGATATAATAAATAAAAGTATATTAGAGGAACAAAAAGTAATTAATGTTGTATATGTATGGTAAAAAGAAAAATAATTTGAGACAAAGAAAAATGACAAATGAAACATAGATAGAGGTAATATTACTTTTACTTTCAAATGCAAATTTTGAAATTAGCTAAGATTTTTTTTTTTATATATAGATGGAATGATAAAGAAATTTGCACATAACTGCGAGATTATGAGATTCGAACCCGTGACATGATATATTCAACCTAACAATATCGGCATTCTTGGCCTTACGCATAATGGAAAATAAATTATATATCAATTGATGTTGAGGAAACTACCATTTTAATCCTTTGAATATGCACAATGTTTTCACTTTGGTCCCTAATTTATCCAAAAAATCAAATTAGTTCTCGACTCATTCAAACGTCTATCAGTTTAGTCTCTGACGTTAAATTGACAGTTAAATCTGTTAACTTGATGATATAGACGATTATATGGCATATGATGTGTTACTCTCTCACTGTCACATGTGTGTGTAGTTAAATAGACACGAACAAAAATGACAATAACACCAATTTATTTATAAAAAAATTGTGTAAACCACCATTCTAGTCCTTGAAGGTGTATGATGTTGTCTCTTTAGTCTCTGACTCAGTCAAAAACTCAAATTAGTCATCGAATAATCAAAATAGTCTGTGAACAATATAACTTACTTTCATAAAATTCCTTGAAAGATACAATTTACCGTCAAAATAGTCCATGACCATTATAACATAAAAGACAACTTGACTGACATTTCAATGATTCGAGTACTAATTTGAGTTTTTAACTGAGTCACAGATCAAAATGACAGTGTCTTATACTCCCAGAGATTAAAACGTGGTTTACCCAAAAAAAAATCCATAAATTTGAAATACACCACCTATTTTATTCTTTGTTTTCATCCCTAGGTGAAGAATAAAAGAGGCGATAAAAAGGATAACATGTTTCCAATTTTGAGATTTTTTTTGAAAAACAAAATGGTGTTCCTGTCATTTTGGTTCTTGCTTACTCAACTATATACCTCATAGTGAGAGAACGACACATCATATACCACATAATGGATCCTATCATCAAATTAACAAATTTAACCATCGACTTAATGTCAAAGACTAAATTGACAACGTTTGGACGAGTTGGGGACTAATTTGAGTTTTTGGTAGTTAGGGACCAAAGTGACAACACCTAACATATTCAAAGACCAAAATAGTGGTTTACCCATTAATGTTTAAAATATTTTAAAATTAGTAATTTAATTTTTTTATTAATTTAAAATTTATTAATCTGAAATATTTTTATTTATTTAACTAGTTTATTTATTTTAAATTATAATAAATTGTTTTAAATTACTTACTCTAAAATGATATTCATTAAAATTATTTTTAAAATTATATAAATTATTCATTTAAATTATTTTAAATTAATTTTTTAAATTATTTATTTTAATCAATAATAAATAATTTATTTTTAATTATAAAGGAAAAAAGAAATTTATAATAACATAAGTAAAATGATAAGCTATAAGTTAGGGGTGTACGTGGGTTGGGTTGGGCCGGTTTTGACAAAATCCGATACCCAACCCGATCGATTATCTATGGATTGGGTTAAGTTATAAACCCGTATTTTTTTCATTTAATCCGAACCGAACCGACCCGATCAAGAACGGGTTGGGTTGGTGGGTTATACATAAATAATAATCTGTTTTTTATTTTACGAGAAAATATATTGAATGAAAATATATTTAATACTTGAATGTCTCAAAAACTATAAAATTTCAATCACATCATTCAATTCTTTAAAAAAGTCATCAACCTCTTACACAAAAAAATAAATCCAACAATCTTCAAATACATAAATAAATTCAACAATAGTAAATCAATAAAATATGAAAATTCATCAATTCTAAGTAATGTCAACTTCAAGTACAAACACTTAACAAGTTCCTCAAAGTTGGAAGGAAACAATTGAGAATCTGCAAAAACAAATATTAATAATAAATTAGTTAGGAGCTTCTTGTACTCGTTCCATTTGTCTCAAATCTATGCAATAATATAGTTAGAAAATTTCAAAGGTAAAAAGAAAAGTAAGAGAAAATAGCTAGCATTGCTACTTGGTCCACCACGTTACTTTCATTATTACACATAACCCACCAACCATTTTAGTTTACCAAGCTACCATAATTTTTTAATAGTAGTGCTTCATTTGTTTATAGTTAGTGTACTTACTATTTTCCAATAAAACACTAAAAAAAAGTGTTTAATAGATTTAAATGTAAAAAATTTGAACTAAATTCATCATAAGCTTTTGCATAATCATCATTTTTGCTTATAAATAGTATTTAACTCAAATGAATAGTATTTAAATTGTATTTAATAGATGTAAAAAATTTAAACTAAATTCATTATAAGCATAAGCTTTCAATTCATACCTTTATTATGTAAAATTATAAAAAAATATAACATTTAAATAAATAGTATTTAACTCAAAAATTAAATTGCTCTTTTGAAAGAGACCATTCAAAAATTAGATACGAATTTTATGAGTATGCATATACGAGATTAGAAGGCCAAAACAAATTAAACCCTAAACTGCGAGAAAAATTCAGTATTTAGCCTAGACGCATGAACACCTTGCATCAACATTCATATAAAAATCAGTTATTAATAGTATCTTATTATAACTAATTCGTATAAAAATCTGTTATGAGCACTTGCAGAACAAAAGAAGAAGGTGGACAGCGACGCGACTTCAAGATGTCTGGAAAAAGGTGGATGCAGAAAGCTGATGACCGCAGAAGAAGAGTAATGAAACCCTATTGGACTCCCAAACAAAATTTTTTTAAAAAATATGACTAGTTACCGGCTCGGGTCTACGGGTTCAAATTGTTAAACCCATTACCCGAACCAAATATAAGCGGGTTTCAACGGGTTGAGTTGGGTCGGACCCGAAAGTGACCGGGTACGGGTAAAAATCGAATTGGGTTGGGTAGTTAGGGTGATCGGGTTGGCGGGTCGACCCGCACTGATGTACACCCCTACTATAAGTTATAAATTCGAAAACTACTTAAAACAACTTTTCAACAAATACTATAAGCTATAAACTCACAGTAAAATGAGCATTTCCAAGGCAATGATAATAGATTTCAGCATCTCGATAGTGTAGGCTAAAAAAAAAAAAAAGAAAAAAAGTATTTGAAAAATTAATAATACCAACTTTTCAAATATTATTTTTATTTTATTTTAGATGGGATATATTATTAGACTATTTGTTAGTAGTAAATAATTAAGTAAATAATTAATTAAGATAAATGACTAAAACGTTAACCGAAATTAAGTTAAGGGACCACGGGTGGTATTTAGCCTAGTAAATAAATATTATATATTATTGTGTCTCTTTATTTTAATAAGGGCAGCAGTTATTGTTATTAGAAGCGGTTGCTGCTATGAGCAGTTTGTAATTATTTATGTCTAGTTGTATATTTGTGTAATTGTGTATTTCTCTGTTGAGGCAGTTTTTCTCCAGAAAACTTCAATAAATTTCAATTGTTAATCATCTATATATCTATTTTGGTACCAGTTCTAACATATATTAACTATTAATTCATGTTTGTCTAAACAACAACAAAAAACTATGAATCCATGTAATATTCCATGACTATCAAATTTATCTATGCCTTGATAAATAAGATATAAAAATTCTAATGTTCTTTAACTTTTCATTTATTTATTGATGCAAGCTGGGATCAATATAACTAAACACATGTAATTTAAATATGCTACACAAGTTGAAATTTTAATTAAAAAAGAAAACATTACATCAATTATGGCAAGTGTCTTAGTAATTTATCTTATACATTAACATTAAAGTAATTCGGAATCCTATAACAATTTGTTCATTTCAATCATTTAATCATCTATCCAATCACATTTCCAAGCTTCATATTCAGATGGCGAGAGTTCTATGTCATTTCTATTTGGGACTTCAAAGGACGTATTATAGTAAAGCTTTAGACATGGATTATTAGTAGACTAAGTAAAGTTCGAAAATTAGTATGCATCTTAAAGTCGTTTCCAACCGATTCGAAAATTAGTAGACTAAGTAAAGTTCAGAATTGGACTTTTGTACCAACATAAAAGTTGTAACTGTGATTTTTAGCTTTCCAACATCTACTCGCATGCATCAATCCGATATCTAGAGCTCAAATTATGATATACAGAGCGAACAAGGATCAATATGCAAATAATATCATTAAAATTCATTACAACCCAAAGTTTAGAAACATGTTAAAAAACAAATCTGGGCTATAAAGAGCTTTCAAAATGTCACAGTACAAAACTAGAAACGTGTGCCAAAATGCATTGATTAAGTTCTCCCACACTTAAGCTTTTGCACTCCGAACAAAGCAATGCATACAATTCCAAAGATTCTCAAGAATGCAAAGTGGTGCACAAAATTTTAATCCCAAGTTTCAAAGAATATGACAATCATGAATAGCTTTTCATCACAGCCAAAGCAAACAAGATGACAAATTAACTAAAGAATGCATTATAAGTGATAGAGTCCTCACATGATATAGAATTCTTTCAACCTCTCAAGTGTTTAGGCTATTGTTTACACTCAAAGCACATCATGAAGCTAGCACTACCATAGGCTTGACAAGCCTCTAACATCTATACTTGAAACACATACACATAATGATCGAAAGGTCTTTATTAAGGTTGTATCGGGGCCAGGGTAAATGTGAGATAATCCTAAGGAGACTAGGGCTAAAAATCAAAGAGGATAAATGAGTAATGATCGGGAGAAAAAAGTAACAACGAAAGGTAACTCAAAAAATACAAAAAATACCAATGACTCTTATTCTCACACTCACTTTGTTCGCAACCATTTTCCTCATTTATTCATTTTTTTTAATTTGTTTTTGTTTTTTGTTTGTTTTCTTTGTTTTTACTACTACTCATATTTAACCAAACAAGTTGAGCTGAACACCCCCACACTTATTTAAAGAAGAACTTCTTTATTCCCCAAGATTGGGTCAATTGATTGTTTTTTCACTTTTAGGCTTGTAATGAGCTATATAACAAAGAATGGGATAAATAGGCATAAAAGGGGCTTAAACAACGGATAATTGCAAAGTATGCTTATTTGGCCAATAACTCAATAAGAAACAAATGTCTAGATCATTTCAATATATGCATGCGAACAAGAGTCAAGTCAAGTTCTAGCATAACTAGTAATCATGAGCGAGATTAATAACCTATCACAGATGATACACAATTTAGTGTTCTAATCCAACTTATTGTACCAAGAATGCAGAGATACTATCCAATCATGCCACACACCCAAAATAACTCACCACATTTGCAAACCCAAACTTTGATGAATAAGTATGTAGTGCAATGCACATTTTTTTTTTGTATTTTGAATAAAAGAAAATCCTACAACAAATAAAATCCTAAATGATACCCCCACACTTAAATTACACATTGTTCTCAATGAAAGTAACAAGTATAAAATAAGAGTAAGGAAAGGGAACTCCCTGTTCAAACTGCTGTGTAGGTGGGCTTTTCCAAAGACAGTTCTTCTATGGTAGCATCTTCAAGCACAAAGCTCTCATGGAATAGCTCTCAAGGAATTGCACCATGTGGAAAAGTGTCAGTAACAACAAAAGGGCCTATCCACTTGGATCAAAGTTTCCCGACCATTATTTTAAGGCGGAAGTTGAACAATAAAACTTTTTGGCCGATGGAAAATTCCTTCCTAGAAATCATCTTATCATGAAAGTGCTTAGTTTTCTCCTTAGAGATCTGGGAGTTCTTAGAGGCTTTTAGCCTAAGCTCTTCAAGTTGTTGCAATTGAAGCTGTCTCTCCAAACCTGATGCACAATCCCATACTTCCGAAGCAAAGCATCCATGGTGCAGTTGCAAAAAGAGTGCCTTGATCACTTATGATGGCTCGGGGTATTCCAAACCTGTAGAAAATATTTGACCTGACAAAACCTGCAACAATTTTAGAATCATTAGTCCTAATGGGTATTGCCTCCACCCACTTCGAAACATAATCAACAACAAGTAAAATGTAGACAAAACCAAAAGATATAGGGAAATGACCCATAAAGTCAATGCCCCACACATCAAATACTTCATAGAAAAACAAAGGTTGTTGAGGCATCTCACTCCTACGAGTGATTGTTGTTCCTGCTATTTGGCACTGTTCACAAGTTCGGTAAGTCTCAAAAGCATCCTTAAACAAAGTGGGCCAAAAGAAACCTGAGTCAAAAGAAACCTGAGTCTAAGACTTTTCTTGCTGTCTGTTGAGGACCAAAATGTCCCCTACCTGAGAGGCATGACAAAAATGAAGAATGGATTGAGCCTCATGGTGGGAGACACATCGCCTAATCACCTGGTCACTACAAAATTTCCACAAATATGGATCATCCCACACATAGTATTTGACATCACTTTTGATTTTGTGGATTTATGCTCTAGATGCATCCGCAGGAAGAACTCCAACAACTAGATAATTAACTAAATTAGCAAACCAAGGAGTTACCTCACACAACTGTAACAGTTGCTCATTAGGGAAGTCATCTTGAATGGGGGTGGGGGTCCTCATCTATTTCTATTCTGCTCAAGTGATCTGCCACCAGATTCTCAGCTCCACTTTTATCCTTAATATCCAAATCAAATTCTTGGAGCAACAACATCCACCGAATCAATCTTGGTTTTGCTTCTGGTTTCTTCAGCAAGAACTTTAAATATGCATGGTCAGTAAAAACAACTACCTTGGAACATAGCAAATACGATCCAAAATTATCAAGAGGAAAAACAATAGCTAAAAGTTCATTTTCTGTGGTAGTATAATTAGGTTGTGCAGAATCTAAAGTCTTAGAAGCATAATAAATAACATGGACAACCCTGTCGGGCCTTTGCGCAAGGACTGCTCCCACTGTATAATTGGGTGCATCACACATAATTTCAAAGGAGAGGGTCTAGTTGGGTGGCTGAATGATGGGAGTAGAGGTTAGCGTTGTGTTTAAGCAATCAAACGCCTTCTTGCATTTGACATTAAAGGTGAAAGTGGCATCTTTTTGCAGCAAATTTGATAGCGGAAGATCTATCTTGCTGAAGTCCTTCGTAAAGCGCCTATAAAAACTTGCATGGCCAAGGAACGAACAAATCTCGCGGACACAAGATGGGTAAGGAAAATTAGAAATGACATGAATCTTGGCAGGATCCACTTCCATCCCTTTTTTAGAGATCACATGTCCCAAAACTATGCCGTATTCAACCACAAAATGACATTTTTCATAATTCATCAAAAGGTTTGTTTTCATGCATCGATACAAAACTTTATCTAAACAATTCAAGCACGCATCAAATGAAGAACTGTATAGTAAAATCATCAATGGATAGTGCCAGAAGCATTGCATAGGCCAAAGGGCATCCTCCTATAGGCAAATGTGCCGAAGGGGCAAGTGAATGTGGTATTTTCTTAGTTCTGTGGTGCAATATGGATATGAAAATAACCTGAAAAACCATCAAGAAAACAATAATGTGACTTACCACTTACCAGCCAACTGATCAAGCATCTAATCAATGAACAGTAAAAGAAAATGATCCTTTCTAGTTGCTTGGTTTAGTCTCTTGTAATTGAGGAATACCTTTCAGCTGTTATGCACTTGTGTGGGAATAAGTTCATTATTCTCATTTTTAACCACTGTGAGTCCAACTTTCTTAAGGACTACCTGCACCTGACTCACCCACTGACTATCAGAGATGGGGTATATGATGTCAGCTTGTAAGAGCTTGGTCACTTCTTTTTTTACAACATCCAAAGTTAAGGGGTTAAGTCGCCTTTGGGGATGCCTAACTGATTTTACCCCATCCTCTAGTAGTATCCTATGCATATACATGGACAGGATAATACTAAGAATATCAGCCAAGGTCCATCTGATTGTCTTCCGGTGTTTCATAGCATCAAAGATATTAAATTTTACAATGCTATCACCAAATTTCATGGATAGAGTTCCAGCATGAACATCAATTTTTGTTTTAGTAGTTTTCAAGAATGGTCTGCCTAAGATGATAGGCGCCTTGTTGGATTAGTCTCTCCCTCATTGTCTAGAATGTAAAAATATGCAGGAAATATCAAGTCATTAACTTGAACAAGTAAATCCTCTAGTCCAGTAGGGCGAGCATTGCTTCTGTTCGCCAATTGAGTGGTAACACCTGTATTCCGTAAAGGTCCAAAGGCAAGAGAGTTAAAAACAGATGTAGGCATAACATTAATGGAAGCTCCTAAATCTAACATGGAATTTTCAAATTGACTATTGCCTATGGTACATGGAATGGAAAAAGTCCTTGAATTTTTTGCGTTTTTGGGGCATAGGCTGAATGAGGGTTGAAACATTGTGCCCCATGCTAACTCTTTCATTACCTTTTAACCTTCTCTTATGTTTGCACAACTCTTTCAGAAATTTGACATATCTTGGAATATGCTTAATTGCTTCAAGGAGGGGAATGTTCACTTCCATCTTCCTGAATGTATCCAAGGTCTACTTGTCCCTATCTGGCTCGTCCCTTTTTTTAGTCTTCACTTCCCTCAGAGGGAAAGGAAGTGGTATATCTTGCTCAACTTGAAAAGGTTCAGGTACCAAAGTGCCCTTAGCAACCTTGTTATTTTTCACAGCAACAATTTCCAGTACCTTTGATTTTTTAACATATTTTCCAGACCTCAGGATAATTGCACTAACATTTGGATTTACTACTGACTGGGCAGGTTGTTGGTTTGATCCCTTAGTCTGCATCTAATTAATTGAAGTGGCCAGCTGGCCAATCTTTGTCTCCAAATTTTGAATGGTGGAATATGTTCTTTGTTGAAATTGGAGATTCTGGACAACCATCTGTTTGACAAGGTCATCCAATGAAGGTGCGTTTTTCTGCTGCTGCGCAATGTTTTGTTGCGGCCTAGGTTGCTGTTGTGGAGATGAATTCACCCATCTCAGGATGGGATGGTTTCTCCGATCAGGATTGTACCTGTTAGATGACAGATCATAGTTGGCTTGAGGATTGTATATGTTTGCTGCATATGCTTGAGGAGCATCACCAATTGGATCTTCCTGCAATGTAGGACGTGAATCTGTAGGATGCTCTGCAGAACTGCAAATACCACAGACCTTTGCTACTTGGGTTTTACCTACTGCCAATTTTTTTTACGAAAGACGTAAGCTCATCAAGTCTGCTCTCTAGATTCTTGTGGAAAGAAGCTTGAATTTCATTCACTCTCTTTGTCAACATTGCAGAATTGCTTCTGGTTGTAAACTAATGAGAATTAATGGATATGTTCTCAATCAAGGCTTTTGCCGCTTCTGGGGTCTTTTCAACAAGTGCCCCCCATTAGCAGCATCCATGATGCTTCTATCCATAGGTAGCAAGCCTTCATAAAAATATGGGATGAGCAATTATTTAGAAATATGATGATGAGGGTAGTTAGCCACTAATTTCTTGAATCTCTCCCAATACTCATGCAATGATTCTCTGTGAATCTTCCTAATGCCACATATTTCTTTTTTTATTGAAGCAGTTGTGGAGGCTAGGAAGAATTATTCTAGGAACAACTTATTCAGATCATTCCAACTTGTCATAGAACCCGAATGAAGGTTGTACAACTAGTCTTTGGCAGCATCTTGAAGTGAAAATGAGAAGGCTCTCAACTTGATATGGTTCTATGTGACTCCTTTAGGCTTCATGGTTGAACACACAACATGAAACTCCTTCAAGTGTTTGTGGGGATCCTCACTTGCAAGACCATTAAACTTTGGAAGCAAGTGTATTAAACCAGATTTAAGTTTAAATTGTACAATAACTTCAGTATATTCGATACACAACGCATTATAAGTGACATAAGGTGTAATGAGTTGTCTTAAGGTTCTATTATCCATATCATCCATATTGTGATTAGTGAACTCACACTCAAAATCAGAGTCAAATAAGGTATGACTAAACGAAGAATCATTTTCACTACCTAACTCGTTAGCACTAGCAACTCTATTAAGTCTATCAAGTAAATGAAAAGTCCTATCTATTTTAAGATCAAGGGGATGCAAATTCACCGAACAAGCCTTAGTCATGCATCATGAAAATATAACAATGCAATGCAATAAGCCTGAAAATTGAATTCACCGAGACAATCACCTGAAAATTGACTTTTTTTACTAGCAAAGTGCCTACACGAGCTAGCAACAAGCCTACACGACCTGTAGAGCAACAAAACACAAAACAATTGTTAGGATGGTTAGTAGTACTCTAAAATTGGCTAATATTGTTATTAGAGAGTCCCCGACAACGGCGCCAATTTGATCCGCTGTCGCCATGGGTCAAATATAAGTAATAAAAATGTAGCTTAGGGTAACAACTCGAGTCGTCATACAAGGACTCCGACAATATTAACCGAATTTAGAATCAATAAAATAAAAATAAACAAAGAGGGGGGTTTTGAATTTAGGTTCGGACAATTTAGAAAACGGATTACAATCACGTTGGAACGATTAATCCACTAATTCGAGAGTTTCAGACCTATCACAAATTCTATCAACAAATTCAATTTCTAAATTGTGACTCTATTCCTATTTGACTATATAATTGATCAATCAAGAGTAATCAACCCTATGTGAATTCTGTTTCTTTGACTGGATTAAGCATCACAATTATCAATGTATTATAGTTAACGATCAAGCCTCGAAAAACTACAATTTATTCAATTTTGAAACCAAATTCTGTCAATCTAATTTTATCAATCCTATTGAGATTCAAATGAAGCAATCAAAATAACAATATAACCGAATAAAAAGAAATAGAGTTAATACGAGAAATTAACATTATAAAATAAACCGTAAGGTCTTGATGAAATTCTGAAATAGTGGATTAATCTGAGAAATTAGCCTTCCATCGAAAATGTTCTATTTATCCAAAAATAAGAAAACAAGAAAACTCTGAGTAGTTGTATCTCTTTCTCCAAGCAGAACTGACCCTTACTAAATAAAAAAACAAAATATATAGTACTCGAATTTTGGGCTCTAAAAACAATTGGCCAATACTTAAAATTATTATAAAAAGCTCAAATCATGTATTCTGCAGTTTAGACCCAGTAAAGTTTGGAATTGGGATTTTGTGCCAACAAATAAGTTGTAACTCTGATTTTAGCTTTCCAACGCTTGCTTGCATGCGTCAATTCGATATCTAGAGCTCAAGTTATGGCCTGCATAGGGAGAAAGGGTCAATATGCAAATAATAACATTAAAACTCAATTATGACCCAAAGTTTAGAAACATGTTAAAAAAACTAATCTAGGCTATAAAGAGCTTTCAAAATGTCAAAGTACAAAGCTAGAAACAGGTGCCAAAATGCATTGATCAATAATCGTCAATAATGACAAGTCCATATTTCTTACCACTAACATAGGCAGTTTTTACTGGACCAAAAAGATCTATATGTAAGAGCTCAAGAGGTTTGGTTCTGGAAACAATGTTTTTAGAAGAAAAAGAGTTTTTAGTTTGTTTCTCTTTTTGGCAAGCCTCAAAGAGAACCATCAATTTGTATTTGTGATTAGGCAAACCTCTAAAAAGTTGGAGTTTGTTTAATTTTGAGATTATTCTCAAATTGGCATGGCTTAATCTCTTGTGCCAAATCAAATGTTCTTCGTTCACAGACACAAGACATTTAACCTCTTGTTTTTCGAAGTTAAAAAGATTTATTTTTCCTCTGACCAAGGAAAAGTATAGACCCATCAATCTGACTGATTGCCTTACATAATTTTTTATTAAAGACAATATCGTAACCATTGTCACTTAATTGACTTATGTTCAATAGGTTATGTTTTAGTCCTTTAACGAACAATACATTTTTAATAAAGGATAAGGAACCATTACCAACTGTACCATGGCCAATTATTCTTCTCTTCTATTTTCCTCCAAATCCAACTGTTCCTCCTAAATTCAGAGTTAGGTCTTGGAACATAGACCTTTCACCCGTCATGTGTCGTGAGCAGCCATTGTCCAGGTATCGTGATTATTGTCTTAACTGTACTGCTAAGGACGTTTGCAAGAGGAATTATTTTATCTTTAGGTACCCAAATTTGGTTGGGTCCTGGTTTGTTGATTTGTAAAGGCTTATTGTCTTTCCATATTTTTACCATAAGACAAGATACTCTTTTATGTCTTTTCTTAGAACATACCATACAAACAACCTTATGAGAAATAATATTTGCAACTGGTTCTTCAAACCCAATTCCTTTTCTTCCGTTTCTGGTAACACCACAGATCATTGAAACTTGCTTACTTCTATAAATATTGTTTGCAAGAAAATTTTGAAAAGCTAATTCGTATTTGAGTGAGTTATAGATCTCGTCCACTGAAGGTTTTGAAATGTTTTCATGCAGAATCACTTTCTCTCTTTTTAGTTTTTCAAAGTATTTTTCAAGGGAGTTATATTTTTCAGTCAAATCATTATGCGCTTTTCTTAGAGTTTTCAGTTTTGAAGACACATAACCATTTTTATTTAAAAACTCATTTAAAGCAGTTATAATCTCACTACAAGATAAGTCAGAGAATACCTCGATTTATTTATCAATGTCCGAATTAGAGTGATAATGTATATCAGCTGTCAGAACCATGTTTGCCATCTCTTCATCATAAGAATCATCCCACGTAATTAGACTTTTCTTCTTGGTCTTGGATTCTTTCTTTTGACTTCTTCTTTCAAGTTTTGGACATTATGCCTTGAAGCGTCCAAATTCCTTGCACTCGAAACATGTGATTTTCTTCTTTTAATACCTTTTTCTTTGTTCTTGTAAGACCCTTAATTTTTAAAACTCTAATTTATGCAATTTTAGTATATTTGGGGTTAAATTGATGAGGCATTTAGCCCAATTTTAATTCATTTTGTGAATTAAATACCAAAAGCATATTTTATTAGAGTTTGTTATATGTTCTTTATATATATATATATATATTTAGATCCGGTTAAAATTATTTGTCGAAGAATAATTTATTTTTGTTGCGAGGAATTTATTACCGGACTGTTTTGTTAAAAATATCTCTGGTTGCTGAAGATTTTACCTGTCAATTGAGTTGCGACAAGGGGAGATATTTTTTATCAAAATAGTTGGAGATGTGAGTAATGTGATGTGTGTATGTGTATGTTGATTTTTGTTGGTTTGGTTTATATATATATATATGTATAAATTGGAAAATTAGTAATATATATATATATATATGTATAAATTGGAAGATTAGTAATATATATATATATATATAGATATTTTGGTGAGTTAGTAATATATATATATGTGTGTGTGTGTGTTTAAGTGATGGCAAGGAAGAAGATTAGAAACTGAAGGAAAGCACCTGTCACGTGAGCTTTTTCTTTCTTCTCCTTTCTTCCTCTGTTCCGTGAAAATGTGGGGGTGGTTTTCAAAACCACCAAACGTAAACCTCCACTTTTCTTCGACTTCTGAGCTCCATCTCGAGAAGTAACAGAAGGGAAAGTTGCTCCTTGCCACGTTGTGGTGCTAGTGAGCAAACTTTGGAAGTGACGTCTCGAGAAAAGTTTTTACCGGAATTAATCGCGGTGCCGTAATCGGCTGTTAAAGCTACCGTTGAGGTAAGGGCTCATTCTAAATTTTTAGCTTGCATATAGAACTCTATATGTGTATTTGTGGAGTTTGATTTTGATGGGGTTTATGTGTGAATTTGGGGAAAAGGAATTTAATGTGATTTATGTGTGTTGCGGAAAAGAAATTTGGTGGTTTATGTTTAAAGATGTTGAGTTTTGATTTGGTGTGTTATGATTGAAAAACTTTGGAAAATAAATTTGGTGGGTTTGAGGTGTAGTTTTGTGAGGAATGAATTTAATGCATTTTGTGGGTGAAATGGTGAAATTGAATTTAATGAGTTTTGAGGTATGGGCAGTGGTGATTTGTGCTTGGTGTGATTTATGTGTTTATGGGTGATATTATGAATGTGGGGTTTTGAATAAATGTAATCTATGTGTGGATTTTGATTTGGTGTGAAATGAATTGATGAGATTGGTGTATATGGTGATTTGAAATTCCTGTGATTTGAGGATTATATGTTTGAGTATGCTCTATGTTAAATTTGAAAATCATTAGTGTTAAATGAGCATTAAAAATGGGGAATCTTTTAATCGCTACATTTACTTAATGATTGTGGTGTTACGAGTCAGAGTATACTCATGCATTTCATAGTACATGGTGACCGGATGGGCCATGGTGATAGTGGTGACCGGACGGGCCACGAGATAATGCATTTCATAGTACATGGTGACCGAATGGGCCATGGTGATAGTGGTGACCGGATGGGCCACGAGATAATGCATTTCATAGTACATGGTGACCGGATTGGCCACCAGATAATGCATTTCATACTACATGGTGACCGGATGGGCCATGGTGATAGTGAAGACTGGATGTGCCACGAGATAATGCATTTCTTAGTACATGGTGACCGGATGGGCCATGGTGATGGTGGTGACCGGATGGGCCACGTAACGATGTCATATGCATTGGTATACATGCATTGACTTAAGGTGTTATGCACGCGAGTCATGTTTGATATACTGTGATGGTTGTATATGCGTACTTGATTGTGGTGTGTGAATTGCGCCGTATTTGGTGTTGTGATTGATTGATTGGGTGTTGAAAGCGTTTGAATGACTTTGGTGTGTTTCAAAACTGAAAATTTGTCATTTTTACAGATGTATTCAAATACAACATGGTTGTAGTCGAATATAGTTGAGTTGTTTTTGCCTCTGGCTTGCATTTTCGAAAGTGTATTCGACTACAAGGAGGCTGTAGTCGAATACAGTTGAATGGATTTTGTTACTGACTTCGCAATTGTATTCGAATACATGGGGGTTGTAATCGAATACAAAATCTGCATGATTTTTCACTGTTTTCGCAAGTGTATTCGACTACATGGAGGCTGTAGTCGAATACAATTGTGCTGTTTGTGCTGTTTGTGCTGTTTTTCTGCTGTTTTCGCATCTGTATTCGACTACAGATATGCTGTATTCGAATACAACAGTGCAGTTTTGTTCGAAACTTCATTTTTCAACCTTGTTTAAGCATGTTTAGCTTATGCAAACCCTTTCTAGATGCATGCTAAGTTGAAAGGTGATTTTGTGCATTTAAAATTTAAATGTTATGTGGTATTTGTTAATTTCGGTTGGTGACCCTTTACAATTTTGTGGAAATCTGGGCTTTGCCCTCATATGAGAAACAGGGTCGATCTAAAGCATGGCGCAACGATAGGGTGGTTTTGTAACCGAAAGTAGTGGGGCTTGTTGCCACTCGTGGATTCTCAGTACCCAGTCACCCTTAGATAGATTAATGATCAGCTTAGGGTTCTATTTAAGAATTTTATTTATTTCCCTTTCTTATTTCAAGGTTGTGGTTGTAAAAAGGGAACTTATGTATTTGAAACAAATTATTTTAGTCGATGTATTTTATATTTGGATACTTTGGATTTTTGTTCAAAACCATTTCCGCTGTTTGTAATTAATGCTGACCTTTGTCGTGGTGTTACGACTCAAATATTTTATCCAAGAGCATTTTCTTCATTTATGGAGTTAACTTTGGTGTTTTTATCAATTTATTTTGAAAAAAAAAATACACTCGCGCTTTTAAAAATCGGGGTGTTGAAGTCTCTTTTAGGGAAAGGATTTCTTCTTGTGCCACCTATGCTGAATCTTCCTTGAGATGAAGGATAACACCCCAGCCTCTGAATCTTCACTCTAATCCTCTAAATCATCATCCTCTGATTCTTCACCCTCTTGTAAAGCCTTCTTGATTTTGGATCTAAGAGCCAAGGACTTCTACTTTTTCTTAGGCTCATCCTCTACTAGTTTAAACCTGTGAGATCAAAAGGAACTGATCAGTTATTCCAGACGAAGATTGTTCAGATCATTTGCTTTTTGGATTGAAGTGATCTTGGGGCTCCATTGCTTAGAGGACTCTTGAGAATTTTTTTAACATGATTTGCAGTTGTGTAGCTTTTATGAAGCACCCTCAAGCCTGAAACTAGAGTCTAAAATCTGGAAAACATCGTCTTGATGTCTTCATCTTCCTCTATTTGAAATAACTCATACTTTATGAATAGAAGGTTAGCTTTGGCTTTTTGCACTTGCTTACTTCCTTCATAGGTTAGAACTAGAGGGTAAAATATGGTCTTGGCTATCTCTTTGTTATTGCACTTGTCAAATTCTTTGAATGTGATCACATTCATCATAAAGGTTTTGGCCTTATGATGCATCTCAAATTACTTCTTGTGATCAACATTCATGTTCCTCATGAATACTTCAATACCATCATCGTTGGCAGGAGTATTGTATCCATCTTCAACCACATCCCAAAGTTCAGAATCTTGAGAAATGAACAAGCTTATGATTTTGTTTTTCTAGTTCTAAAAACACTCTCTATCAAATAGAGGGGTCTGTTGATGTTTCCTCCTACAACTTCATCACCAAGGTTAGACATAATGGAATATTGGATCTTTACTCAAACAATGTAAGGTGCTCAAGCCTTGAGACCGAGCTCTAATACCAATTTAAGGTTGAAAAACCCAAGAAAGGGGGGAGTTGAATTGTGTTTTACTATTTTAAAAATTATTGGATAAACACGATTATTTAAAAGCACATAATAGATTACAAAAAGATTTATATTTGTTCACCACCAAATCGGTAGCTATGTACAATCCCTTCAACCATAAGGATTTTCTCCAATAATTCAAACCGAATTACAACAGTTAACTTCAACAAGTTAAGTCTACTCATTTTCCAGTTTGCACCTACAAATCGGTGAGGAATACAACCACTACTGGGCTAAGTTACAAATGAATAAGTAGAAGTGTAGCGCATAGAAGTGTAGTCTTGGTTTTCTAATCATTAGAGGATATAGCATATTATCCAACACAATACACTTGATGTGCACACTTAATTAACTCATTAGTGCATTAATATTTTCTCACGAAATACCTTTTGTTATCATCAAAACAAGATAATTAATTGTTCTTTAAACCATCTTGGTTCTAACAATCTTCCCCTTTTTGATGATGACAAAACATCTATTTTTGTGAACAATTTAATAATAAAAAAAAAGCATAATTCACAAAGCTCCCCCTAACTCTAAGCATATGTAAATGTAAGAGTGCAGAGTAATATTCAGACTTTTTCAAAAAAACATTCTCCCCGTTTTTGAAAGTTTTAAATCAGAGTAGGCACGAAGAGAAATTGAAAAACACGGATACAAATAAGGATAAGGAAAAGAAGAAAGAGAAAAAGAGTATTTCCCTCAAGGTGTATTCATCCAAGGCCCAATTAGAGGAGTAATGAGTAAGTAACAATAGTGAAAATGATGCCTCAAGCGATGAGGATATGGACCTCTTGTAGAGAATATACGATAAGTATCTAAAACGCAAGGGGGCTCAACCCAGTGAAAAAAATCTAGTGAAATTTAGAAGAACGCCTAAAAAAGAAGGATCACTCAAGAAAGAATAAAATACAATTACTTGTTTGAATGTTGTAAAACAGGGCATATGAAGAATGATTGGTTTGACCTTGTGAAGAAAAAAAGTAGACCACAAAGTAAGCAAAAATTAGGTTGCAAGGGTCGGGGAGCGTACATTGCTTCGGAGGATGATGAGAAACACTCATCATCAAACAGCTGTTGTAAGAATGAAATCGTAAACCTATTCTCATGGCTCATAGTTATGATGAAGATGAGGTCAATAACTCCAACTCCGAAAATATCCCTTCATATGAAAAACTTCAAAATGCTTTTGTGGAAATGCTTAAGGAAGCAAAAAGATCTTTCAAAATGTTGGCATCCCAAAGAAGGGTTATCCTTACTGTGGAATCCACAATTTCAAATTTACAAACTGTATTGAACACTCTTTAAGCTTCTCATGAATAATCTCTAAAAACAAATGTTGAATCTCAATCCTCTTTAACTTGGATGGAATTTTCTACTTGTGAAATGTCCTAGTTTGTATGAGGAGATCTCATCTCAAAAAAGAAAACCTAAACAAGCCTCCAAGGAAAGTGTGAAATTTTCTATTAAAAATCTGATAGCAAACCTCACAACCCTTGGTTACTTTTGGTTGGTTGTTTTGATTTGGCCTATACTTACGTGATACTTCTAATTTGTTGGTTATTTTTCTCTGTTTGATAATGCCAAAGGGGGAGAATATAATTGATCTCAAGTTTAGCAGCACACACAAAGGGGGAACAACTCCTTGAAGATTATTGAGCCAATTCAAGCTAGTTTTGCCATCATAAAAAAAGGGAAGTATGTGAGTGCATGTTTATATTTCTTGATTTAGGTGTTTTGATTTGATGTCAAAATTATGATAGTTTAGAATTAGTGTAAATATGTGTCCCTCAATAATCTACTCATGCCAAGATGTTTTAATCCAAAACAATTTCTTAAAAGCAATTATTTTCATATGCATTTCTTTGAAAAGAATGTATGTTTCATTGATGACCTTTGTAACGATTTTTAGTATCATTCAAATTACTATTCCAACAACATGTATTTCAAATTACAGTTAAAAGTAATTTGAATTACACGTTTAAAAATATGTTTTTTTAAAAGGCTTTTGTTCATTAATTGCTTTGCCTATATAAGTCATAACATTTATATTTTTCAACTTGAACATTCATTTCTTCTCTCATTAATCTCTTTGAAAACTCTTAGAATGCATTCATGAGATAGAGTCAATTTTGAGGGATGCAATTATTATGTTACATTGTAAGAAATTGGATGTTTGAAGGATTTGAATTGTGGGATCGATTGGTAATTCAAAGGAAAAGATTTGAAGAAGTAATTTCACCTCAAAAGATTTTTTATTCAAGATCGAATAGTTGTGTTTGTAGCTCAACACAAGATTAGGGAAATTCAAGGGGATGAATTGTCTAAGAATCCAAGTGATTGGAGTATCTCAAATTGAAGATATGAAGACCAATTTTATGTGGGATCTTAAAATTGGGGTTCTTGTTTAGCAAGATCAATTAAAGGCACTGAATAACGGTAGCTAACAATATTATATAGTGTGTTTGGGTAAGAGTTGGATTTTCATCCTTGTCATTCAAAAGTCCTGAAAAATATAACAAAAGAAATATTTTAGTATACTATTTTCGTTGTATGTAAATTTCATTTGAAATAATTCTACAATATATAAAACTTATACAAATATATTAAAAATCAAATAAATTGACTTATTATTTATTTAGCAAAAAATAGAAAAACCCATTTGCATTGGTTTTAACTGAGCACACGACTAGGTGTTCTAAACTTTATGATTTCCTTTTGTTTCAAATAATTACGTTGAGTAAGGAACTCTGTTTCTCAGTTATGAGTTCCTTAGCTACTCCAAAGAGCGTTAAGTACGATATAGATTTTTAAGCTATTGAATAGATGCATAAGTTAAAGTAATTGGTGAAGATAAAGACATGTAGAAAGCTTGTTTGATTGATTGTGTGTATAAAAAAACTTACAAGTTGTAGTATTTGTAGGAAAATCTAATCCTAGTGGCCATAAATCGTGGCCTTGATATGCGGCCATGCTCGGCTAATTACATGAATAATGTGTGATAACTTCCAATTGAGGAAATTTGTGGTGTCCCACGATTGTATCGTTCTTTTGTTTCTTTGGCTTGTTAGGTTGGCATTATCCATGCACGATGTTTACTTGTTATCGTGCCTTCGTGTTGGTCGTTACTTACACTAAAAATGTTGAAGGTGAGCGTAATTGTCGAATTATCTTGTTGTAGTGGGCTTTGACTCAATCTAGTACCTTGAAGCCCCTTGTGAACTCTGGTTAATCTGAGAAAGACTTGACTATCTCATATCCAAGTGCTTGTTGCGCACCAAACCTTCCTTCGACTAAAGATAATCCGGTTACCCCTAAAGTCAACTGTTTTTCGTTCTTAACTAACCAGTTACTTATCTTTAGGCATAAACAAATGTCCCCTATGTCATATTATCAAATAGATGATTGCTTGTAACATGATGCTACACAACCAGTAATTACTACGCATGCATAGTATCATCATTACATCATAAAAAAGAAAGTGAGCCGCTACAAACCTTGACTCGGCTTCCGAAATGGCTAAGCTTAATGATACCAGTCGATTAGTTACCTTAATGGTAACCTTTATTATATCAACTAATCAATGTGATGACCCCATCCTTTCTTGATGTGGCAACCATCCTTGGTTTTTCCCTTGTTAGAGCTAAAGCCCTTATGGCTCATGATGCCCCAATCCCTTAATTGGGATTTCAGTTTTCGAAATCTACTTCGAACTATGCCTCATTCATGGCACACAACGTTGTTGACTCTTGCAACGCCTTAGATGCATAGCATAATGCGTTTTTGCTATATTGGTTCAAAAAATTCTTTGTTTGTACTGGTTTTGTAACCATAGTCTAGAAGCTGCAGCTGTATGTAGCCTTGCTTCAATCCAATCGAAGCATAGATTGGGGATGTTCATTCTTTTCCTCCTTTGACCATTCCTTACACATTATTTTAGAACAACGAGGAAGGACATAAAGATCCCAAATTTCTATTATCAATATGTCTTTATTATTATTACTTTTATTGTTATTATTAAAATCATATAAATGCACTAATTCCTTATAAAATCTTATGCAAAGATAATTTAGCAATAATATAGCGTATTGGAAATTTCAATGGTAAATGTTTAACAAACTATAGTATTTTTTAAGCTATTTAGGATCACTTTTATAGTTAGTAGAATAATTATAATAATAAGAATAATTAGTTATATGCCCTGTATGATTTAGGATAAGGTATAATTAATTTGTATGAGTAGAAATTTGAGTGAGTAGTAACTGCTAAAATATTGTTGAGGGCTTAATAGGGGGTGCAACCCAATTAGGAGAGATATGCCTATCAATTTTTCAATAAATAAATTAAAAAGAAATAGAATATAGAAATAGAAATTAATAATAGAAATAGGAATATGAATAAAAGAATATAAATAAAGTGTATGGGTAGGGAAACATTGTAAAACAGAAAGAAGAGAAGAAAGGGAAAAAAAAACCGAAAATGAAGAGAGTAGAAGAGAGGAGAGATGAGAAGAAAAAGGAAGAAAAAAAATGGCGAGAGAGAGTGAGAGGATGGAGAAAGAACCCATGAGTGGGTAAAGAAGATGAATATGGAAGACAATGAGCTAGGGCTCCAAAAAGAAAAAGGGGAAAAACTCAAGACAAAACTATGACACTTTCATCTCCTTGTAATTTTTCTAAGGTTACATAGAAAACCCTCTTAAAACTTCTCTTATGTGTTCTTAGAGATCTTAATTGCATGTTGCTAATAACTATTCATTATTTTCATGTTTGGGTATTGCGATAATCCAATTTGATTTGTTAGGTGTTTGTATTAATTACTACGAAAGTTGTTGTTTCATTATGATTGCTGAGTGTTGTGGTTGTGTTGGTGATGAGATGATGATTGTTTAGTATTGGTAATTAATTGGTTTTTATGTTGAATTTTGAATGTATTTTACTTAGTTGAACAAATGAGCTTGAGAATATAAAGCTTGAAATGAAAATAGTATAATGTTGTCTCTGAACCGGTATGGGTATACCTTTAGTATTTTATTCATAATGTTTTCCATAGATAGTGTTTGGAGATGAATTCTATCCTATTAGAAACTAAACTTAAATACCTTTGAAATAGGCACTGATTTCACTAATTCTCATTGAGAATTGATAGAAAAAATTGAGTTACAAGTTGGACAAAAATCTATTGTTCCGTTTTTGTACCTATATACTTTATTTTATTAAACTATATTATTTGAATGCCTATTATGCAGAATAAAAATTTATTTATAAACTAGACATCTTAAGCCTTCAAATCGGACATCGTTTGATATTTTAATTAAATATCCAAAGTTAAAGTGTTTTCTGTGGAAAAAGATTACGACGTAGCTAAGTTAAAATGGGTATATCAGAAGCAATAAGAATTATTTTTTGAGTGAGATCAATTGGACTGGAACTTTAGCTAGAAAAATCAATTTTGAGTGAAACCAGTTAGGTCTGAAAGAAGACATATAGTTGCTTTATCATGTTAAAATTTATGATTTTACTAAATATAGAAATGGCTTAGTAGGATCGTAAAAACAACTGCTCTGTCATAAGATTACTATGTAATGTTGTTGACTTTCGAATATCATAACTTGAGTTATATAGATTAGTTTTGAGTGAAACTAATTGTGTTTGGAAGCTTAACTATAAAACTCTTTTCTTGAAGGTTTGATGCTAATACATGGTGTATATATATAGATTAGAGCCAGATCATGAGTCGGAGCCAGATCAATTATAAAACTCTTTTCTTGGAACTTTTCTTGAAAGCTTAACTATAAATCTAGTCCTTCAATGTCATGAGTCGGAGCCAGATCACGTCTTGAGTCTAGATTGGAGTTATAGTTTAATTAAGTCTCACCTGAAGGTTGTTTTAAAGTTTGTAAATATTGTAGTATTCTAAGTTATTTCAAGAATTTACAAAATAATATCTATTTATTTGCAAACACTTAGATATTTTTAAATTGAAAACTTCAGTTTCATCTGCATTATGTACAATTTTTTTTTTCTTTCAAGATTCATAATTAAAATTTAGACATTAGATATAGTTCCTCGAATTTTGGTATACACTTTATTCCCTGTGTTTTGGGATACATATGTAAACCTTGACTCAATTCCTAATGAGGGACGAGTCCAATCGAATAGACTAATCCATCTTGTAAGCAATGACCAACCAGGTACAGTAGTTGAGCATCTGTTTTCACTGAATCAAATATCATTCGATTAAAATCCTATCTTCTTGGAAGGTTATGGTCCAAACTGGATGTTTGATGCAGGAAGAGACAATCTTATCTCAGGCCTAAGCTACCCTAAAATAAAACTGGGTAGTCATAAAGTTTATTGTTCCTATTGTCTGATAAGATTTAGGGACAAGTCCAATCGAATAGACTAATCCATCTTGTAAGCAATGACCAACCAGCCTGTACAGTTATTGAGCAACTGTTTTCACTGAATCGAATATCATTCGATTAAAATCCTATCTTCTTGGAAGGTTATGGTCCAAACTGGATGTTTGATCCAGGAAGTGGCAATCTTATCCCAGGATCATGCGGAGTGCTACAATCCTCAAAGTGTAGTCAAAAAATTCCTACTCCTACAACACATCCCCCACGGCTATGAATCAAGTGTTGCTGGAGCCACCATGACCTTTATTGACAAACTTGAGCTAAACATGGTCTCTAGCCTGAGTATGGAAAAGATTCACTCTTTCTCCATGGCAGTGTTTCCCAATCTACTAGGGGAATTGATCATAGCACTTGGGCACATGTGTCTAGCCTTTTATTTTGGTATTTTTAAAATCACTTTATAGCTTAGATTAATTTTTTAGTTTGTTTCTAAATTTTGGGTTGAAACTGAATTACAATTTTATTATTTGCATTTTAACCCCTGCTCGCTTTGTAGGCCATAACTTGAGCTCTGGATATCCGATTGAGGCATGCGAGCAGTCGTTGGAAAGCTAAGAATCAGAGCTACAACTTTTGTGTTGGAAAAAAATCTGAATTCCGAATTCTACTGAGCCTAAATTACAGATTTCGTAATCTGGACCTTTGTAATAATTTAAATAGCGGGCTACTTGTTTTAAAACCCAAAAGCCCGAGTACTATATATTTTGGGATTTCTTTCCTTTCTGGATCGTATTATTTTCGGACAGAATAACAATATACACGTATTTTTATTTGCAATCCCATGGAAAGCTAATTTCATCAGGTTAATCCACGAGTTCAGAGTTTCATCACACCTGGAGATTCAGGTTACATCGTCGATTCTGATTTATGATTCTAATTTCGTTATTTGATTATATTGATATTTCGATTGCTTAAATTGAATCTCAATAGGATCGATTAAATTTATTTGACAGAATTTGGTTTCAGTCTCTAATTAAATTATAATTCTGCGACACTTTTTCGTTAATTGTAATATTTTGATGATTGTGATGCTTAATCCAGTCAATGAAACCGAATTCATATAGGGTTGATTGTACGCTTGTTTGATCAATTCTATAGTCAAATAATAATAGAATCATAAATTAGAGATTATAGAATCTGTGATAGGTCCGAAGCTCGAATGAGTGGATTAATCGTTTTGCTCATCTGTCCAAACTATTTCTAATTTTGATAAATCATTATCAAAACCCCCAATTTCGAATTTCAACTCGGTTAATATCGTTACATCAGGAGTCCTTGCGAAACGACTCGGGTTATTACCCTTTTCTGCACTTATTTTAAATTGTATTTGAACCGTGTGCGACAGCGGATCAAATTGGCGCCGTTGCCGGGGACTCTCTGATAATAATATTAATCAGTTTTAGAGTATTACTAACCATCCTAACAATTGTTTCGTTGTGCTTTGTTGTTCTATAGGTCAGATAGGGTTGTGTTAGCTCGTAGGCACGTTGCTAGTCCAAAAAAAAAAAATTGGTTTTCAGGCGACTGTGGCGGATTGCTCCGAATTTTCGCCAGAAAATCAGAAAAAAATCAAGGATTAGGACTCCCTTATAAGGGACTTATTACGGGATTTGACGCTCAAATTCCCAAATTCCTTCATCTGGACCACTTTTTTAATTTTTTGAATTTTCGATATTTTTAAAAAAATCCAAAAAAATTTGCGTGACCTTTTTTTGATTTTTAGAGATTTTTGGTGGTATTTTTATATTTTTTGGATTTTATTTGATAGTGTTTTCGTTTTTTCATTTCAATTTTAGCAATAGGGACATTGTTGGAATTTTCAGAATTGTGATTTTGCATTGTATTGTTATGATGATGCATGACTAGGGCTAGTTCTGTAAATCTGCACCCCCTTGACCCTGAAATAGATAGGACCTTTCATTTACGGCGTAGACTTAATAGAGCTGCTGCTAGTGCTAACGTGTCAGATAGAGAGTCAGATAGTGATAGTGAAAAAAGTGACATTTTGCTACACAATATGGCTGATATGAATAATAGAACTTTGAGACAACTTGCTGCACCTGATGTTACCTATAATGCTTTGTGTATTGAATATCCTGAAGTTACTGTACCATTTGAACTTTAATCTGGTTTAATACACTTGCTTCCAAAGTTTAATGGTCTTGCAGGTGAGGATCCCCACAAACACTTGAAGGAGTTCCATGTGGTGTGTTCCACCATGAAACCTCAAGGAGTCACAGAAGATCATATCAAGCTGAGAGCCTTTCCATTCTCACTTCAAGATGCTGCTAAGGATTGGTTATACTACCTTCAGCCAGGTTCTGTTACAAGTTGGAATGAATTGAAGAAATTGTTTCTAGAAAAATTCTTCCCTGCCTCAAGAGCTGCTTCAATCAGAAAAGAAATATGTGGCATCAGACAGATTGACAGGGAATCACTACATGAGTATTGGGAGAGATTCAAGAAATTAGTGTCTAGCTGTCCTTACCACCAGATTTCTGAACAATTGCTCATCCAGTATTTTTATGAAGGCTTGCTACCTATGGATAGAAGTATTTTGGATGCTTCCAGTGGGGGAGCACTTGTCGATAAGACCCCAGAAGCGGCAAAAGCTTTGATTGAGAACATGTCCATTAATTCCCAACAGTTTACAACTAGAAGCAATTCAGCCGTTTTGACAAAGGGAGTGAATGAGATTCAAGCTTCTTCCCACAAGAATCTAGAAAGCAGACTTGATGAGCTTACATCTTTAGTGAAGAAATTGGCAGTAGGTAAAGCCCAAGCAGTGGTATGTGGTATTTGCACTTCTCTGGAACATCCTACAGATTCATGTCCTACTTTGCAAGACGATCCAGTTGCTGATGCTCCTCAAGCATATGCAGCAAACATATTCAACCCTCAAGCCAATTATGATTTGTCATCTAACAGGTACAATCCCAGTTGGAGAAACCATCCCAACCTGAGATGGGGGAATTCATCTGCACAACAGCAACCTAGGCAACAAAACAATCCGCATCAGCAGAACATTCCACATCAGCAGCAAAGCAATACACCTTCATTAGAGGATCTTGTCAAGCAAATGGTTGTCCAAAATCTTCAATTTCAACAAAGAATAGATTCCACAATACAGAATTTGGAGACAAAGATTGGCCAACTGGCTACTTCAATAAATCAGATGCAGACTCAGGGATCAAACCAACTACCTGCCCAGTCAGTGGTAAATCCAAAAGCCCCTAATGTCAGTGCAATTACATTGAGGTCTGGGAAAGCTGTTGAAACGCCAAATGTACCTGAAACTGTTGTGAAAAATAACAAGGCTGCCGAAGAAATTTTGGTACCTGAAACTGTTGATGTTGAGCAAAATATACCACTTCCTTTTCCTCAAAGGGCAGTGAAGACTAAGAAAATGGACGAGGCAGACAGGGACAAGGAAATCTTGGACACATTTAGGAAGGTGGAAGTGAACATTCACCTCCTTGAAGCAATTAAACAGATTCCGAGATATGCCAAATTTCTAAAAGATTTGTGCACACACAAGAGAAGGTTAAAAGGTAATGAAAGAGTAAACATGGGGCGTAATGTTTCAGCCCTCATTCAGCCCATGCCCCAGAAATGCAAAGATCCAAGAACTTTTTCCATTCCATGTACCATAGCCAGTAGTCAATTTGAAAATGCCATGTTAGATTTAGGAGCTTCTATTAATGTTATGCCTACGTCTATTTTTAACTCTCTTGAATTTGGACCTTTACAGAGTACATGTGTTACCATTCAACAGGCGAACAGAAGCCATGCTCGCCCTGCTGGACTTGTGGAGGATGTACTTGTTCGAGTAAATGAATTAATATTTCCTGCAGATTTTTACATTCTGGACATGGAGGGAGAGAACAATTCCAACAGGGCGCCTATCATTTTAGGCAGACCATTTTTGAAAACTGCTCGAACAAAAATTGATGTACATGCTGGAACTCTATCCATGGAATTTGGTGATAGCAATGTAAAATTTAACATCTTTGATGCTATGAAACACCCCATGGAAGAGCATTCTGTTTTTCAAATTGAGTTACTTGCTGATTTGGTTGATGACACTTACCCTGATATGTTTACTACTGATTTTCCTTCACTGTCTGATTTTGATGATACTTATATTTGTGAATTTTGCATAGATAATCAGTTGTGCTCTGTGTGTGCTGAGATTGAAGCTGCTTTACAGGTTGATCATTATGCTGATGTTGATACTTCTACTAACATAATTGATTTTGCAGACTTAGCTTCAGCCACTGATATCATACCCTCCGTTGAGCAGCCACCGACTATAGAGCTTAAACCACTTCTTGAAAATTTGAAATATGCATATTTAGATGGAAGTGGCAAATTACCTGTGATTATTTCAGCAAAACTTGAAGATGAACAGGAAGAGAAGCTGTTGCAGATTTTGAGGAAACACAGGAAGGCAATTGGATGGACCTTGGCTGATATTCCTGGTATTAGCCCATCCATGTGCATGCATAGGATACTATTAGAGGATGGAGCAAAATCAGTGAGGCAGCCCCAAAGGCGACTTAACCCATTAATTCTGGATGTTGTGAAAAAGGAAGTGACCAAGCTCTTGCAAGCAGGCATTATATACCCCATCTCTGATAGTCAATGGGTGAGTCCGGTGCAGGTAGTCCCTAAGAAAACTGGACTCACAGTGGTTAAAAATGAAAATAATGAACTTATCCCCACACGAGTGCAGAACAGCTGGAGGGTATGCATCGATTACAGGAGACTAAACCAGGCAACCAGAAAGGATCATTTTCCTTTACCATTCATTGATCAGATGCTTGAACGGTTGGCTGGTAAGTCACATTATTGTTTTCTTGATGGTTTTTCTGGTTATTTTCAGATCCATATTGCACTGGAGGACCAAGAAAAGACCACATTCACTTGCCCTTTTGGCACATTTGCCTATAGGAGGATGCCCTTTGACCTATGCAATGCTCATGGAACTTTCCAACGCTGCATGATAAGTGATCAAGGCACTCATTTTTGCAACCGCACCATGGACGCTCTGCTTCGGAAGTATGGGGTTGTGCACAGAGTCTCTACACCTTATCATCCCCATACTAATGGGCAAGCTGAAATCTCAAATAGGGAAATCAAACAAATCTTAGAAAAGATGGTACAGCCAAACAGGAAGGACTGGAGCCGTCGGTTGGAAGATGCTCTTTGGGCTCACAGAACAGCCTACAAAACACCAATAGGAATGTCCCCTTATCGACTTGTGTTTGGTAAGGCTTGCCACCTCCCAGTGGAAATAGAACACCGTGCTTATTGGGCTGTTAAGAGTTGCAACCTTGAGATGGAGAAAGCAGGTTTGGAGAGAAAGCTTCAATTGCAGCAACTTGAAGAGCTTATACTAGAAGCTTATGAGAACTCCCGGATCTATAAAGAGAAAACTAAGTCTTATCATGATAAGATGATTTCTAGGAAGGAATTTTCCATTGGCCAAAAGGTTTTACTGTTTAACTCCCGTCTGAAAATTATGGCAGGTAAACTTCGATCCAAGTGGATTGGCCCTTTTGTTGTTACTAACACTTTTCCTCATGGTGCAGTGGAAATAAAAAGTGAAAATACCGACAAAGTGTTCAAAGTAAATGGACAACGCCTCAAGCTATTCCATGAGAGCTCTGTGCTTGAAGATACTACCATAGAAGAACTCTCTTTAGAAAAGCCCACCTACACTGAAGTTTGAACAGGGAGCTTCCTTTCCTTACTCTTAATTTATACTTGTTACTTTCATTGAGGACAATGTGTAATTTAAGTGTGGGGGTAGTATTTAGGACTTTATTTGTTATAGGATTTCAAAAAAAAAAAAAATATAATAAATAAAAAAATTAAATAAATGAATAAATAAAAACAAATGTGTGCATCGCATTGCATGCTTTTTCATTAGATTTTGTGGTTGTAAATGTTGTGAGCAAATGTTGTGAGTTTGTTTGGACTGGCATGATTGGATAGTATCTTTGCATTCTTGGTAAAATAAGTTGGATTAAAATGCTAAATTGCGTATCATTTGTGATAGGTCATTAACCCTTGTGAGATTTCGAGCCTATTATGAATGGAATACATTTTTGCATCTTCTTTTTTTTGTGTGATATCTCACTCATGATTGCTAGTTACGCTAGAACTTGACTTGACTCTTGTCCGCATGCATATATTGAAATGATCTAGGCATTTGTTTCTTGTTAAGCTACTAGCCAAATAAGCCTACCCTTCAATTATCCATTTGTTTAAGCCCCTTTGAGCCTAATTATCCCATTCTTTGTTATATAGCTCATTACAAGCCTAAAAGTGAAAAACAATGAATTGACCCAATCTTGGGGGATAAAGGAGTCTTTCCTTAAATAAGTGTGGGGGTGCTCAACTCAACTTGTTTGTTTAAATTTGAGGTTGTTTAAAATAAAAAAAAATTGAAATGAGAAATAAATTGAGGAAAATGGTTATGTTGTGAGTAAAGAGAGTTGATAATAAAAGTCAATGATATTTTGTTGAGTTACTTCTCAATGTTATTTTTCTCTCTTGATCATTACTCCTTTATCCTCTTTGATTTTTAGCCCTAGTCTCCTTAGGATTATCTCACCCTTACCTTGGCCACGTTACAACCTGAATAAAGACCTTTTGATCATTATGTGCATGTGTTTCAATTATAGATGTTAGAGGCTTGTCAAGCCTATGGTAGTGCTAGCTTTCATGATGTGCTTTGAGGGTAAACACTAGCCAAACACTTGAGTGATTGAGAGAATTTTATATCTTGTGAGGACTCTATCACTTATGATGCATTCTTTGGTTAATTTATCCTCTTGTTTGCCTTGGTTGTGAAATTATTCTTGAATGTCATATTCCTTGAAGTTTGAATTTTTTTTTCTTTTGCTCACCACTTTACATTCCTGAGAATATTTGGAATCGCATGCATTGCTTTGCACGGAGTGCAAAAGCTTAAGTGTGGGGGAATTTGATCATAGCACTTGGGCACATGTGTCTATCCTTTTATTTTGGTATTTTTAAAATCACTTTATAGCTTAGATTAATTTTTTAGTTTATTTCTAAATTTTGGGTTGAAACTGAATTACAATTTTATTATTTGCATTTTAACCCCTGCTCGCTTTGTAGGCCATAACTTGAGCTCTGGATATCCGATTGAGGCATGCGAGCAGTCGTTGGAAAGCTAAGAATCAGAGCTACAACTTTTGTGTTGGACAAAAATCTGAATTCCGAATTCTACTGAGCCTAAATTACAGATTTCGTAATCTGGACCTTTGTAATAATTTAAATAGCGGGCTACTTGTTTTAAAACCCAAAAGCCCGAGTACTATATATTTTGGGATTTCTTTCCTTTCTGGTATCGTATTATTTTCGGACAGAATAACAATATACACGTATTTTTATTTGCAATCCCATGGAAAGCTAATTTCATCAGGTTAATCCACGAGTTCAGAGTTTCATCACACCTGGAGATTCAGGTTACATCGTCGATTCTGATTTATGATTCTAATTTCGTTATTTGATTATATTGATATTTCGATTGCTTAAATTGAATCTCAATAGGATCGATTAAATTTATTTGACAGAATTTGGTTTCAGTCTCTAATTAAATTATAATTCTGCGACGCTTTTTCGTTAATTGTAATATTTTGATGATTGTGATGCTTAATCCAGTCAATGAAACCGAATTCACATAGGGTTGATTGTACGTTTGTTTGATCAATTCTATAGTCAAATAATAATAGAATCATAAATTAGAAATTATAGAATCTGTGATAGGTCCGAAGCTCGAATGAGTGGATTAATCGTTTTGCTCATCTGTCCAAACTATTTCTAATTTCGATAAATCATTATCAAAACCCCCAATTTCGAATTTCAACGCGCTTAATATCGTTACATCAGGAGTCCTTGCGAAAACGACTCGGGTTATTACCCTTTTCTGCACATTTGTTAAATTGTATTTGAACCGTGGGCGACAGCGGATCAAATTGGCGCCGTTGCCGGGGACTCTCTGATAATAATATTAACCAGTTTTAGAGTATTACTAACCATCCTAACAATTGTTCGTTGTGCTTTGTTGTTCTACAGGTCAGATAGGGTTGTGCTAGCTCGTAGGCACGTTGCTAGTCCAAAAAAATCGGTTTTCAGGCGACTGTGGCGGATTGCTCCGAATTTTCGCCAGAAAATCAGAAAAAAATCAAGGATTAGGACTCCCATATAAGAAACTTATATTGGGATTTGACGCTCAAATTCCCAAATTCCTTCATCTGGACCACTTTTTTAATTTTTTTAATTTTCGACATTTTTAAAAAAATCCAAAAAAATTTGTGTGACCTTTATTTGATTTTTAGAGATTTTTGGTGGTATTTTTATATTTTGTGGATTTTATTTGATAGTGTTTTCATTTTTTCATTTCAATTTTAGCAATAGGGACATTGTTGAAATTTTCAGAATTGTGATTTTGCATTGTATTGTTATGATGATGCATGACTAGGGCTAGTTCTGTAAATCTGCACCCCCTTGACCCTGAAATAGATAGGACCTTCCATTTACGGCGTAAACTTAATAGAGCTGCTGCTAGTGCTAACGAGTCAGATAGAGAGTCAGATAGTGATAGTGAAAAAAGTGACATTTTGCTACACAATATGGCTGATATGAATAATAGAACTTTGAGACAACTTGTTGCACCTGATGTTACCTATAATGCTTTGTGTATTGAATATCCTGAAGTTACTGTACCATTTGAACTTAAATCTGGTTTAATACACTTGCTTCCAAAGTTTAATGGTCTTGCAGGTGAGGATCCCCACAAACACTTGAAGGAGTTCCATGTGGTGTGTTCCACCATGAAACCTCAAGGAGTCACAGAAGATCATATCAAGCTGAGAGCCTTTCCATTCTCACTTCAAGATGCTGCTAAAGATTGGTTATACTACCTTCAGCCAGGTTCTGTTACAAGTTGGAATGAATTGAAGAAATTGTTTCTAGAAAAATTCTTCCCTGCCTCAAGAGCTGCTTCAATCAGAAAAGAAATATGTGGCATTAGACAGATTGACAGGGAATCATTGCATGAGTATTGGGAGAGATTCTAGAAATTGGTGTCTAGCTGTCCTTACCACCAGATTTCTGAACAATTGCTCATCCAGTATTCTTATGAAGGCTTGCTACCTATGGATAGAAGTATTTTGGATGCTGCTAGTGGGGGAGCACTTGTCGATAAGACCCCAGAAGCGGCAAAAGCTTTGATTGAGAACATGTCCATTAATTCCCAACAGTTTACAACTAGAAGCAATTCAGCCGTTTTGACAAAGGGAGTGAATGAGATTCAAGCTTCTTCCCACAAGAATCTAGAAAGCAGACTTGATGAGCTTACATCTTTAGTGAAGAAATTGGCAGTAGGTAAAGCCCAAGCAGTGGTATGTGGTATTTGCACTTCTCTGGAACATCCTACAGATTCATGTCCTACTTTGCAAGACGATCCAGTTGCTGATGCTCCTCAAGCATATGCAGCAAACATATTCAACCCTCAAGCCAATTATGATTTGTCATCTAACAGGTACAATCCCAGTTGGAGAAACCATCCCAACCTGAGATGGGGGAATTCATCTGCACAACAGCAACCTAGGCAACAAAACAATCCGCATCAGCAGAACATTCCACATCAGCAGCAAAGCAATACACCTTCATTAGAGGATCTTGTCAAGCAAATGGTTGTCCAAAATCTTCAATTTCAACAAAGAATAGATTCCACAATACAGAATTTGGAGACAAAGATTGGCCAACTGGCTACTTCAATAAATCAGATGCAGACTCAGGGATCAAACCAACTACCTGCCCAGTCAGTGGTAAATCCAAAAGCCCCTAATGTCAGTGCAATTACATTGAGGTCTGGGAAAGCTGTTGAAACGCCAAATGTACCTGAAACTGTTGTGAAAAATAACAAGGCTGCCGAAGAAATTTTGGTACCTGAAACTGTTGATGTTGAGCAAAATATACCACTTCCTTTTCCTCAAAGGGCAGTGAAGACTAAGAAAATGGACGAGGCAGACAGGGACAAGGAAATCTTGGACACATTTAGGAAGGTGGAAGTGAACATTCACCTCCTTGAAGCAATTAAACAGATTCCGAGATATGCCAAATTTCTAAAAGATTTGTGCACACACAAGAGAAGGTTAAAAGGTAATGAAAGAGTAAACATGGGGCGTAATGTTTCAGCCCTCATTCAGCCCATGCCCCAGAAATGCAAAGATCCAAGAACTTTTTCCATTCCATGTACCATAGCCAGTAGTCAATTTGAAAATGCCATGTTAGATTTAGGAGCTTCTATTAATGTTATGCCTACGTCTATTTTTAACTCTCTTGAATTTGGACCTTTACAGAGTACATGTGTTACCATTCAACAGGCGAACAGAAGCCATGCTCGCCCTGCTGGACTTGTGGAGGATGTACTTGTTCGAGTAAATGAATTAATATTTCCTGCAGATTTTTACATTCTGGACATGGAGGGAGAGAACAATTCCAACAGGGCGCCTATCATTTTAGGCAGACCATTTTTGAAAACTGCTCGAACAAAAATTGATGTACATGCTGGAACTCTATCCATGGAATTTGGTGATAGCAATGTAAAATTTAACATCTTTGATGCTATGAAACACCCCATGGAAGAGCATTCTGTTTTTCAAATTGAGTTACTTGCTGATTTGGTTGATGACACTTACCCTGATATGTTTACTACTGATTTTCCTTCACTGTCTGATTTTGATGATACTTATATTTGTGAATTTTGCATAGATAATCAGTTGTGCTCTGTGTGTGCTGAGATTGAAGCTGCTTTACAGGTTGATCATTATGCTGATGTTGATACTTCTACTAACATAATTGATTTTGCAGACTTAGCTTCAGCCACTGATATCATACCCTCCGTTGAGCAGCCACCGACTATAGAGCTTAAACCACTTCTTGAAAATTTGAAATATGCATATTTAGATGGAAGTGGCAAATTACCTGTGATTATTTCAGCAAAACTTGAAGATGAACAGGAAGAGAAGCTGTTGCAGATTTTGAGGAAACACAGGAAGGCAATTGGATGGACCTTGGCTGATATTCCTGGTATTAGCCCATCCATGTGCATGCATAGGATACTATTAGAGGATGGAGCAAAATCAGTGAGGCAGCCCCAAAGGCGACTTAACCCATTAATTCTGGATGTTGTGAAAAAGGAAGTGACCAAGCTCTTGCAAGCAGGCATTATATACCCCATCTCTGATAGTCAATGGGTGAGTCCGGTGCAGGTAGTCCCTAAGAAAACTGGACTCACAGTGGTTAAAAATGAAAATAATGAACTTATCCCCACACGAGTGCAGAACAGCTGGAGGGTATGCATCGATTACAGGAGACTAAACCAGGCAACCAGAAAGGATCATTTTCCTTTACCATTCATTGATCAGATGCTTGAACGGTTGGCTGGTAAGTCATATTATTGTTTTCTTGATGGTTTTTCTGGTTATTTTCAGATCCATATTGCACCGGAGGACCAAGAAAAGACCACGTTCACTTGCCGTTTCGGCACATTTGCCTATAGGAGGATGCCCTTTGGCCTATGCAATGCTCCTGGAACTTTCCAACGCTGCATGATTAGTATTTTTGCTGATTTGATAGAAAGTTGTATAGAAGTTTTCATGGATGATTTTACTGTGTATGGTTCCTCATTTGATGTATGCTTGAACAATTTAGATAGAGTTTTGCATAGATGTATTGAAACTAACCTTGTGCTGAATTATGAAAAATGTCATTTTATGGTTGAACAGAGCATAGTTTTGGGACATGCGATCTTTAAGAACGGGATGGCAGTCGATCCTGCCAAAATTGATGTGATTTCTAATTTGCCTTACCCATCTTGCATCCGCGAGATTCGTTCTTTTCTTGGCCATGCAGGTTTTTACAGGCGCTTTATCAAGGATTTCAGCAAGATAGCTCTTCCGCTGTCAAATTTGCTGCAAAAAGATGTTAGTTTTACCTTTGATGACAAATGCAGGAAGGCTTTTGATTGCTTGAAGGCAGCACTGACCTCTACTCCCATCATTCAGCCACCCAATTGGACACTCCCTTTTGAAATTATGTGTGATGCATCTAACTATGTAGTGGGAGCAGTCCTTGCACAAAGGGTTGGCAGGGCTGCCCATGTTATTTATTATGCTTCTAGGACTCTAGATTCTGCACAGGCTAATTACACTACCACTGAAAAGGAACTCTTGGCTATTGTTTTTGCTCTTGATAAGTTTAGATCATATTTGCTAGGTTCGAAGGTAGTTGCTTTTACTGACCATGCAGCTTTGAAGTTCTTACTGAAGAAACCAGAAGCAAAACCGAGATTGATTCGGTGGATGTTGTTACTCCAAGAATTCGATTTAGAGATTAAAGATAAGAGTGGAGCTGAAAACCTGGTGGCAGACCATTTGAGCAGAATAGAACTGGATGAGGACCCCATCCCCATTCAAGATGACTTCCCTGATGAGCAACTGCTACAGTTGCGTGAGGTAATTCCTTGGTTTGCTGATTTAGTTAATTATCTAGTTGCTGGAGTCTTTCCTGCAGATGCATCCAGAACACAAATACACAAACTTAAAAGTGATGCCAAATACTATGTGTGGGATGATCCATATCTGTGGAAATTCTGTAGTGACCAGGTGATTAGGCGATGTGTTCCCCACCATGAGGCTCAATGCATTCTTCATTTCTGTCATGCCTCTCAAGCTGGGGGACATTTTGGTCCTCAACGAACTGCCAGAAAAGTCTTAGACTCGGGTTTCTTTTGGCCCACTTTGTTTAAAGATGCTTTTGAGACTTACAAAACTTGTGAACAGTTTCAAATAGCAGGAACAACAATCACTCGTAGAAGTGAGATGCCTCAACAGCCTATGCTTTTCTGTGAAGTATTTGATGTGTGGGGCATTGACTTTATGGGCCCTTTTCTTGTATCTTTTGGTTTTGTCTACATTTTACTTGCTGTTGATTATGTTTCGAAGTGGGTGGAAGCAATACCCACTAGTTCTAATGATTCTAAAGTTGTTGCAGGTTTTATCAGATCAAATATTTTTTGCAGGTTTGGAATACCCCGGGCCATCATAAGTGATCAAGGCACTCATTTTTGCAACCGCACCATGGACGCTTTGCTTCGGAAGTATGGGGTTGTGCACAGAGTCTCTACACCTTATCATCCCCAGACTAATGGGCAAGCTAAAATCTCAAACAGGGAAATCAAACAGATCTTAGAAAAGATGGTGCAGCCAAACAGGAAGGACTGGAGCCATCGGCTGGAAGATGCTCTTTGGGCTCACAGAACAGCTTACAAAACACCAATAGGAATGTCCCCTTATCGACTTGTGTTTGGTAAGGCATGCCACCTCCCAGTGGAAATAGAGCACCGTGCTTATTGGGCTGTCAAAAGCTGCAACCTTGAAATGGAGAAAGCAGGTTTGGAGAGAAAGCTTCAATTGCAGCAACTTGAAGAGCTTAGACTAGAAGCCTATGAGAACTCCCGGATCTATAAAGAGAAAACTAAGTCTTATCATGATAAGATGATTTCCAGGAAGGAATTTTCCATTGGCCAAAAAGTTTTACTGTTTAATTCCCGTTTGAAAATTATGGCAGGTAAACTTCGTTCCAAGTGGATTGGTCCTTTTGTTGTTACTAACACTTTTCCTCATGGTGCAGTGGAAATAAAAAGTGAAAACACCAACAAAGTGTTCAAAGTAAATGGACAACGCCTCAAGCTATTCCATGAGAGCTCTGTGCTTGAAGATACTACCATAGAAGACCTCTCCTTGGAAAAGCCCACCTACACTGAAGATTGAACAGGGAGCTCCCTTTCCTTACTCTTAATTCATATTTGTTACTTTCATTGAGGACAATGTGTAATTTAAGTGTGGGGGGTAGTATTGAGGATTTTATTTGTTAGGATTTTATTTGTTATAGGTTTCAAAAAAATAAAAATAAAATAAAAAATAAAAAAAATAAAATAAAATAAAATAAAAATAAAATTAAAAATTAAAAATTAAAAATAAAAATAAAAATAAAAATAAAAATAAAAATAAAAATAAAAATAAAAATAAAAATAAAAATAAAAATAAAAATAAAAATGTGCAATTGCATTACATGCTTTTTCATCAAATTTTGTGGTTGTAAATGTTGTGAGCAAATGTTGTGAGTTTGTTTGGACTGGCATGATTGGATATTATCTTTGCGTTCTTGGTAAAATAAGTTGGATTAAAATGCTAAATTGCGTATCATTTGTGATAGGTCATAAACCCTTGTGAGATTTTGAGCCTATTATGAATGGAATACATTTTTCCATCTTCCTTTTTTGTGTGATATCTCACTCATGATTGCTAGTTACGCTAGAACTTGACTTGACTCTTGTCCGCATGCATATATTGAAATGATCTAGGCATTTGTTTCTTGTTAAGCTACTAGCCAAATAAGCCTACCCTTCAATTATCCATTTGTTTAAGCCCCTTTGAGCCTAATTATCCCATTCTTTGTTATATAGCTCATTACAAGCCTAAAAGTGAAAAACAATGAATTGACCCAATCTTGGGGGATAAAGGAGTCTATCCTTAAATAAGTGTGGGGGTGATCAACTCAACGTGTTAGTTATAAAAAAAAATAATAAAAAAAAAATAAAAAAAAAAAAAAAAAAAAAAAAAAAAAAAAAAGAAAAAGGAAGAAAAAGAATGGAAAAGAAAAAAAAATGAGAAAAAGAAGAAAAAAAAAAAAAGTTGAAATGAGAAATAAAATGAGGAAAATGGTTATGTTTTGAGTAAAGAGAGTTGATAATAAAAGTCAGTGATACTTTGTTGAGTTACTTCTCAATGTTATTTTTCTCTCTTGATCATTACTCCTTTATCCTCTTTGATTTTTAGCCCTAGTCTCCTTAGGATTATCTCACCCTTACCTTGGCCACGTTACAACCTGAATAAAGACCTTTTGATCATTATGTGCATGTGTTTCAATTATAGATGTTAGAGGCTTGTCAAGCCTATGGTAGTGCTAGCTTTCATGATGTGCTTTGAGGGTAAACAGTAGCCCAAACACTTGAGTGATTGAGAGAATTTTATATCTTGTGAGGACTCTATCACTTATGATGCATTCTTTGGTTAATTTATCCTCTTGTTTGCCTTGGTTTTGAAATTATTCATGAATGTCATATTCCTTGAAGTTTGAATTTTTTTCTTTTGCTAACCACTTTACATTCCTGAGAATATTTGGAATCGCATGCATTGCTTCGCGCGGAGTGCAAAAGCTTAAGTGTGGGGGAATTTGATCATAGCACTTGGGCACATGTGTCTAGCCTTTTATTTTGGTATTTTTAAAATCACTTTATAGCTTAGATTAATTTTTTAGTTTGTTTCTAAATTTTGGGTTGAAACTGAATTACAATTTTATTATTTGCATTTTAACCCCTGCTCGCTTTGTAGGCCATAACTTGAGCTCTGGATATCCGATTGAGGCATGCGAGCAGTCGTTGGAAAGCTAAGAATCAGAGCTACAACTTTTGTGTTGGAAAAAAATATGAATTCCGAATTCTACTGAGCCTAAATTACAGATTTCGTAATCTGGACCTTTGTAATAATTTAAATAGCGGGCTACTTGTTTTAAAACCCAAAAGCCCGAGTACTATATATTTTGGGATTTCTTTCCTTTCTGGATCGTATTATTTTCGGACAGAATAACAATATACACGTATTTTTATTTGCAATCCCATGGAAAGCTAATTTCATCAGGTTAATCCACGAGTTCAGAGTTTCATCACACCTGGAGATTCAGGTTACATCGTCGATTCTGATTTATGATTCTAATTTCGTTATTTGATTATATTGATATTTCGATTGCTTAAATTGAATCTCAATAGGATCGATTAAATTTATTTGATATAATTCTGCGACGCTTTTTCGTTAATTGTAATATTTTGATGATTGTGATGCGTAATCCAATCAATGAAACCGAATTCATATAGGGTTGATTGTACGCTTGTTTGATCAATTCTATAGTCAAATAATAATAGAATCATAAATTAAAGATTATAGAATCTGTGATAGGTCCGAAGCTTGAATGAGTGGATTAATCGTTTTATTCATATGTCCAAACTATTTCTAATTTTGATAAATCATTATCAAAACCCCCAATTTTGAATTTCAACTCGGTTAATATCGTTATATCAGGAGTCCTTGCGAAGCGACTCGGGTTATTACCCTTTTCTGCACTTATTTTAAATTGTATTTGAACCGTGTGCGACAGCGGATCAGGAATCTAACACAATTTTCTATTGGTGGCCTTTTGTCAAGATAGGATTTAAAGAAGAAACCTTTCGTAATGGCTCAGTTTGTCTGATACTTACAAGTTCTAGCGAAGATTTAGCAGATACCATAAAGCCTATCAACGCGCCACAATTGACCTTCAAACGATCCACCCAAAGAAAAGCCCTGTCACTTAGCCAAAAAGGTAAATTAGTAACTCCTCTTTTACTTTCTTAGCTTTCCAACTTTTAGTGCCCTCATACTGACCCTGTTTTTCATTTTCTATAGGTTTGACTGTTGTGGACATAAAAGGTGACAAATCAACTCCTAGAAACTAGAACAAACCAGACGAAATTCAAATCAATGAACCTTTGGATCCTATGACCCCTCACGTTAGCTAAAGACCATCACATGAAGTAGTGTTGGCGTCAGCCAAAAGGAATAAGAGATTGAAGGTAACTTGCTCATTATTTAGGATATTGCTTCCTTTATGTGTTTGTTTTTCTATCCATCGCCTAACTCCACTTTTATCTTCTTATTTTATCAAATAAAATCTTCTCATCCACCGATGGAAACAACTCCATTCGAATCACAAAGGGATAAAGCAACATTTAAATCCAAGGTAAATTAGCCTGTTTACCCTTTTGCACTTGCTCTTTTCCATAGACCTATAGCCAATTCTCCCAAGCCTTTGTCTTTGTATTCTTTTTGGCATATATGAACCTAACCATGAGGCCACTAGGTTTCCTGATTTCCATAGGGTAATCTCATCTTTAAGAGCTCAAACATCTGTTATGCGAGTTTCTCCTCCACCTAGTGACGTATTCCCTGTCTTGCCAGACATTTCTGAAGAGGAATTGAGACATACCAATGCTGCTAAAGGAGGTCCCCACCATACAAGAAGATGTTTCTACTTTGATAGCTCTATTATTTTGGTTGGGATCGGCCAGTGGAATTCCTTCCTACAATAAGTGATTTTCAACAAATAGGGAAGAGAGTTGAGCCATATCTCTAGAGACTACCAAGGCATTAAGGAGCAATACGAACGTGCCTCCGACAACCTCAATCGGGTAGAAGTCCTCCAGTCCACATAAATAACCCTTAAAAAAGCCTACTTTACTCTTAAGGAATAAAGGAAAACATCCCTCCGATGCAAACAAGATATTGAAGACAAGGTGTGTTTCCTTAAAGCTGAGTAGGAAATGATTAAGGAGGAAACGTGACGGCTACAACCAAAAGCTTCACAGTTATCCGACACCATCAAAAGAACCAACAATCGACAAATGGGTTTATATACCGAATCAACTCGTATTGATGGTGAGCTAAAGCCCTTGTTGGCTCAAAAGGCAAGTCTTGACTTAGACTTTGCTATTGGGTAAGAAGGGTTGAAGCTCAAACGTGAGATTTGGAGAAATTCAAGCTTTCTTTGGTTGAGGCTAGGGCTCCTATAGGTGTTCCCTCACTTGCAACACCTTCATCTTTGGCAGCTGAGCCTGCTATGACTGAAGTGAATGAGGAGGTAGCAGTCGAAGAGACTTAAAAATCATCCATCTTTTACCTAAGGTTCTCTTCCTTTTTAATGAACAAGTCGTTGAAGACCCTGCTAAGGAAACCGATATGGATTCGACCACTTAGGGCTTTGTTTGTAATTCTTAATCGGCTAGGTTGTCGGCTTGTGGCTACTAATTTGTTAAACATTAAATGGAAATTTTCATGGTTGTTTCTCTTTGTTACTTTCCCAAATTGTAGGATAATATTTTTTAAGTATTTTCCATGTATGCTTCTATTCATTTCTTCACACTCCATATTCACTAGCTTATAGGATCCTCCACTAAAGACTTTTCTTACAATGAAGGTCCCTTCTCAATTTGGAGACCATTTTCCAAACTTATGGTTTCTAATCCCAACTGGTAAAATGGTTTTCCAAACTAAGTTGCCTTCCATGAATCTTTTAAGTTTATCTCGTTATTATAAGCTTTTATGATTTTGATCTTTGAATTTTGAATCTTGGTTAAAGGCATTAGTCAATCCTTATCCAGTTAATCCATTTCCATTAACATACCCTTTTGATACTCATCCATGCTAAGTTTGTTTTCTTTAGCAACTCTAAGTGAAGCTACGTTAATTTCCAAATGGAGAAGAACTACATCTTGACCATAGGTGAGCTGATAAAAGGTGAAACATGTTGCACTGGGTTTAGAGTTCCTAATTATGCATATGACCTCTCGTAAGGTTTCATGCCACTAAAGTTGCTGGAATAACACAAGAAAGGGGGGGGGGGGGGGGGGGCGGTTGAATTGTATTTGTTGTTTCTTAAAGCTACTTCATTTTCCTTACAAAAATGTTCTTTATCAAAACATGCAACTTACTTTTAAAGGCAGGTTTAGATAGAGTAAGGTTGAATCATAAAGAACTAAGATGCGAGAAATAAAAGAGGATAAAGGAGACACATATATTTTATACTAGTTCACTGCAAACGTTGCTACATCTAGTCCTCCCCTTTCAAAGAGATTTTGTCTCAATACAGTCGATGGCTTAATCCAATATTTCAATATATAGCATACAAGTATTCTTAACTCTACCTCTTCAGGCTTTGAGTATTTTTCTATAACCTCTCCAAGCTGTCGTCCTCGGAACCTTATTCAACCTTCTAGTATCCTGTCGTTGAGGTTCATGAGAGTTGTTATCCTTTTCAGGTACTTCTTAAGAACGAAAGGGTTGTTGCGACTAACAGGCTAATTTACATCAATTCTAGTTTATGTCTGATTTGACACAATTTGTTTTTAGGATTCTAACTCTTATTGAAAGGATGTTACAGATTAAGTCATATATCAATACAAGTGTCTGAGAGCACTTTGACTTATTTACATCAACTCTAATAACTCTCTATGAAAGGATAACTCACTCATTCTTATAGTTTTATGTGTTCTTGGCTTTTTAAGATTTCCTTCTTAACATATAGCCTTTTTCATTTTCTCTCTCACATTCTCTCTCTCTATCTCTCTCTCTCTCTCGTAATGAATTGAGTGAGTTCTTCTTAAATACGGAGATGAAGTGTCTGGTAAGAATGTTACCTTTCGAAATCTTCAATCATCATTTAAGGCAGATCAGTCTTTAATATATATCCATATATATATCCGTGAATGATTCTATGTATCCATACTATGATCAAATCGCATCTTAAAGACTTTCAAACATGTAGTAGATTCATAACGTTCATCAGAGGATGCATAATTGCTTTGTCTTCTTTGGAGCGTTGGCTTTCATCATAGCTTTGACTTCTTAACAACGTTGATGTGATTATCAAACGATCAGAGGCATGATGTGATTATCAAAGGCAGCAACAGTAAACACTTGTTGAATTTATCAGAGGCGGGTGAATAATCACTTGTTGAATTCATCAGAGGCAGACAATCAAATGCTTGTTGAATTCATCAATGGGTTATCAACAGTCACTTGTTGAATTCATTAGAGGCAGACGATCGAGTGCAGATTGTAGTTATTGGAAGCGGACGATCTAGAACATATTTGCATTCATCAGAGGTAATTGAAACAAGGCATTGCTTGCGTTTTTAGAGGCAAATGATGCATGCAATGACAAAGGTGCATCTCACCAAACTTAGACTGTAGAGAAAAAGTGAAGTATTGGTTTTTTTGTCTTCGTCCAATCAGCAGATGATATATCTTATAATGGAATGCATGTTTTGTCACGCTTGTTTTTGCAGTATTTCTTTTCCTATATTGTAACTTGCTCTATTAGTAGATCTCTAATATACTTGTAATATATGATACTTTAGAATGGATAGTCATGAATTTAACTCTTTGGCTTCCAACTTAATTTGCACACTTAGCAAATACAGTTAAGGGATAATTGTTCTTTATTTGTTTGTTTTTGTTATCATCAAAACATCAACCAAATGATTATAGATAAAACCACTTTTGCACTAACAACTACTTCTTCAGCTTATCCTCAATATATTTTCCTAATTAGGTCAATGATGATTTTATTGGTTGCATACGCTTTTCCATTAGCTTGGGCATAATAAGGAGAGGAATGTATTAGCTTAATTCCAAAATTTTGCATAAAGGCTATAACTTCATCACTAGTAAACATTGTTCCCTAGTCACTTGTGATGGTTTCTGGGATACCAAATCTATAAATGATTTGATGTTGGATAAACCTGATCACGTCATCTTGGCCTATGTTTCTCATGGGCTTAGCTTCCACCCACTTGGTAAAGTAGTTAGTTACTACTATAATGAACGTAAGCCTCTTTGAGGAAGCAGGGTATATCTTTCTAATTAAATCCATAGCCCATCCTATGAAAGGCCAAGGTTTAATCACTGAATGCACTAATTCGACTAGCACCCTCATTATAGGTCCATACAATTGACATGTTTCATATCCCTTGGCTTATTGGAAGCAATCTGCGTTATGGAAGGAGAATAATATACATGACGATAAATTAACCATTTCATGATGGGACCAGCCTTGTGGGATCCACAAAGTCCTACATGTATCTTACCAATGATTTTGAAAGACTCCTTTTTACTTATCCATTTCAAGAGAACACCATTGCACCCATTCTTATACAGATCCCCATCTATTAATACATAGTTGAGTGCTTTTTGTTTCATCTTAAAATCGGTTGAATTTGATGGATCATTTAGGTAGTCAACTAACTTCTTGATCCAATAGTCAAGCACTTGAAGGCATCTTTCCATAGGATATTCCAAATGAATAAGTTTAGAGGGTATCTCTTTATATGTCTTTTGAAATAGTTCATTAGCTTCCTTGTTTTCTTGATGACGGATGTGTATGACCGCTGCATCGGCAAACATATGCAGCAATTTACTAGTCGTGTTGTAGTTTCTTTGAAAGTTTAGATTCAAGCACTAGTATTCTCTAGTTACTTGTTTCACTACTATTTGTGAGTCTCCTTTGACCTATATATGATCATAGTCAGTCACCATGCTTTCGAATATCCTTAGTCCCATAATCATTTGTATTCCACTTAATTATTGGAAAACTTGGAATCTAGTTAGCATTTAAACTTCCAAACTCTTCCTTTTGGCTTAGTGATAACAATGCTAGCACAAGTTCCTTAGTGATAGTCACAACAAGGTTCGACTCAACTAATGGATCCTGAACTTCTACACATAGATGTTGTGCTAAAAAGTCCGCTAGAGCTTGTTCCTTTATTGCTCTCTTAAAGGCACATATTTTAATGAAAATGCATTAAGTTTCTGCATTAGACGACCTTGTAGAACAGGTCTATTGAGTAGATATCTAACTATATCAATATTAACTAAAACTTCTCGATAATAAATAATATTCAAGTTTAGTACAAGTATAAAACAACAACAAATATAATTTCTCAATATGAGTGTATCTTGTTTCTGCATCATGCAAGATTTGAATAAGGCAATGCACAACTCTTTGCATAGCATCTTGTGCAAGCAAGCAAACGATAGATTCATCTTCAAGAACAATGTAAAACTTGAGTTGTTAGAACCAGGATGGTTCGGAGAACAAATCCTTACCTTATTTTGATGATAACAAAAGGTATTTTGTGGGAACAATTTAATGCACTAATAATTTAATTGAGTGTGCATAAAACTAGCTAGAAGCACCCAGGATAAAAGGAAGTGTTTTCACCAGAGGAAGCAAATAGATCAGAGGAAAGGAAACAATCATAAGCAAACATATCAAAGGAAAGGAACAACACGTGCCCTTAGCTGTCTCCAAAGGAGATGCCTCTAAGGATCTGCCTCAGCCTCTAAGTAACTGAGTCTAAGGATCTGACTCTGATGATCTACCTCCAAGGTTTTACATCGAAAGACAAGACTCTAAATTCAAGTGAAACATGATCCAATAAGCTGCCTTCAACAAAGCAACTCAGAGACAAGCATCTGACCTGATATACAATGTGGCCTTTGCCTCTACTAAGTTGCCTCTGGCCAGTAATTCAACACCCGAAAATGATTGGATCTGACTATGAACTTCATATTACTTTTGACTCTGATAATTAGACTATACCTCCAACAAAATCAAGCGTCTGACTCTGAGGAAAGTCAATGCATCTGATAAAAAAGTCAACATAACATTAAAAAGTTAATGCAACATGAAAAAGTCAATGATTCTGGAAAAATTCAATGACTCCGGAAAAAATCAACGGCTCTGACTGTAATAAAAGTCATGACAATGGATGTTGACTCTAAAGACACACGTTCTAGAAACAACTCAAAAACAAAATATGATGAAGGCTTAGTGCCTTTGCTTGTAATATTGAAGATTCAAATGTCCATGTTGTTACTTTTGTCCACACTTGAATGGATTAAGGTGAACAATCAATTACATTCTTAATTGCACCAAATAGAATATCTCATGAATAATAAACGGTCCAATTAAAATTCACGAAAACAGATAAGCAAAATCAAATATAGAACATCCTAAAATCAAAGCAACGATCAAGAATTGAATGTCAATAACCGTCAAAGCAACGATCAAGAATTGAATGTCAATAACCGTCAAGTAACGATCAAGAATTAAATTTTAGCAACCGTCTAACAAAGATCAGAAAATTCAAAGCTTAACAACAAAGAACAAATTCAAAGCTTAACAATAAAGAACAAATTCAAAGCAACAGTCGACTAAGCATCTGAACACAAAAATCAAAGCAACGATCATTAGAATTTGAATGCAATGGGAAGATTAGAAAATTGAAGTAACCAGAATTAAAACGTTGGAATCAGAACGTTAGAAGAAGAAGAAGAAAAAGAAGAGGCATCTTGAAAAGCTCAAACAGTTGGCATCAATAAAAGGTTCTCACCACTTGAGGAATCATACACAACGCAAGAAGAAGAAAAAATATATGAGTTGAATATCAATCAATCATCAATCATAAATTACTTAGATTTTAGTTAGCACTCAATTGTAATATCATTCTAGTTGTGCCAATTATGTGAACAATATTGTAACCATCCTCTCGTAAGAGTAAACCAATAAACAGAAACTAAACACTTGCGTAACATGGCCCGATAGTGGTTGTAAATCCTCAACGACTTGTAGTTTTCAACTTGTATGTTGAGAAGACTTAACAGGTGAAACTTAAGTGGTTGTAATTGAAGATGCAAACATGAGAAGGGATGATTTAATTGTGTTTGAATAAGTTGATAAGTTTTTCATTATTTGATTAAACTTGTTCAGACTTGATGATTTAGTTGGAGTAGAAGCAATAACAAAACTAAGGAGTGCATGAATAAAGTGACATAAGTAATTTATCCCGGTTCACCACTAACTTGGCTACATCTAGTCCCTTCACTTAGAAGAATTTAATCCACAAATTCAATAACTTGAATTACAAAGCACCTGACCCTCTAAGCTAGTAATCCCAAAGAGCCTCACAATCTAGACTTTTAGGAACACACACACCTTGACTCTACCAGCCAAGTCTTCTCCACACAATTTGAAAACCCCAGATTGTTGAAGGCACACTAACACCACTATCGGGTTTGAATACAAAGGTTTGGAACTTGAGTAGTTGCTTCTAACAAGCTGAATATAACAATGACTATCACACTCTAAGAAAAACACTCTGAAATTTTTTTCTCAAACGAACAAGTGTTTCTCTCTTTGAACTCTAAGATGAATTTGGAATTTTGAGCTTGAGTTCTTCTACTCTTTTTCTAATTTTTCGATGATCTACTTCTTCAACCTTGAGTATCTATTGATAGATAAAGTTAGGGCTTCAATTCAGTCCTTGTTTAATTCTGAATTATATCTTCATTCCTAGCTAGGTCAACAATGATCTTATTCAAAAATAGTTATGAACAAGATGTTTTTTGATAATAAGTTCTTTGGCCAATTCTTTATTTCTGAATTCATTTGAGTAGTTTTTCTAGATTGATTCTGTTCCTATTTTGTTCAGATAGAGTTTGCAAATTCTTCAGATTGATACTGTTCATATTTTGTTAAGAATGAGTTCGTAAATTCTTCATATTGATACTGTTCATATTTTGTTAAAACCGAGATCGTAAATTTTTCAGATTGACACAGTTTGTATTTTGTTAAGATTGAGTTTGTAAATTCTTCAGATTAATATTGTTCGTATTTTGTTATGACTGCATTCGCAAATTCTTCAAATGAAACTTCCTTCCTATTGCTTGCTTTGATCTGGGTGAGAACATAGTGTTGGACAGGTTCTTGAACTCTCACAAGTAGGAATGTGACTAATTCCGGTAAAAACTTTGTTCGCGACATCGCTTCCAAAGTGGGCTCACTAGCACCGTAGCGTGGAGATGAGCAACTTTCTCTTCTGTCACTTCTCGAAAGGAAGCTTAGATGTCGAAGAAAAATGGAGGTTTGTTTTTGAGTTTTTGGTTTTCTTTTCTTCCAACACTTGTTTACTTTTTCCTTTTCTTTCTTTCACATATATATATATATAATATCTAAAAATAGATATTTTAAAAAAAATCATGATGAATTTTTCAGAAAAATATCTACTCTCGCCGCAATTCAATCGGCATATGAATTTTTCTGAAAAAGCGCTGCATCTAAAAAAAAAATTATTTCGCTAAAAGTTTTACAGAAATAAAAAAAAATTATTCTTTGACGATTAATTTTAATCGGGGCTCCAAAAAGATTTTTAAGGCATTTAACACACAAAATACCATTAAAATTGGCTAAAAAGCCTCAGAATTCCACATAAAAATCCACTAAAATTCATAATTTACAAATTAAAATTAAGGGTCTTACAGGCAGCAACGATTGACGCATCATAAGCATGGATAAAGCTATTTTCGGAGATGAGTATGAAGAACTACTTGAAAAAGAGCACATATACGAACTTCTCAACCATAAGGAGCTGAGTGCTACTGTCATCTGCGTATACATTAGGTAAAAATTACTTTTAATTGCATTTATTGGTTTTTAATTTAATTTATTGGTAATTAATCTAATTTGAAATTTTCATTGAAGGTTTTTGTATGAGAAGTTGGTGTGCACGCGCAGATTGTCAAATAGATTTTCATTCTTGTCTCCGCATAAGCTTTCGATGTTTAAACTCGATCCAGTGAATGTAAAGAAATATGTTGTAGATATCCTATTAGGAAATAAAGAGAAGGATAAGTTGTTCCTTGCACCATATAATTCAGGGTAATTATATATTCTTTATTTATATCTTTTTTAATTTATGAGATCGTAATTTATTAGTTGTGTAAACCAAATTTTTGTTGTTGTAGGGCACATTGGGTGCTATTTTCAATCAATGCGACCTCTGAAGTTATATACTATTTAGATCCCTTGCACGACCATTACAACAATCACTCGGATATAAAGACTATCTTCGACACGTAAGTAATATTCATTTATTTCTTACATATATATATATATATATAAATAATGTGTTTGTTAATGCTATAATAATCACATTTATTTTTTTGATAGTGCTTTACAAGTTTTCCGAGCTCAAAGAGGTGCTATAGTGTCGAAGATAGTCTGATAATAATCACATGGATTCCAATAAAGGTTTGAAATATATGCCATTAAAACTTCATTTACAATCAATGCACAAATATTTATTGACTTATATGTTTTATTTTATAGTGCCCTCGTCAAACTAACAACATAGTTCGATTCATGAAGGAGATTGTTGATATGAATCAAACTATAATCCTAGAAATGGTACGGTATTTTCATTATTTGATTTTCATATATAAACTATGTATATATTTGATTCTAAGTTATTTATGTTCAATTTTTATATCGCACAGTACTTTGACAATTCCAGACCAACATACTCTGAAAGAGATCTAACTGAAATAAAGGAAGACTGGTGTCAGTATGTGATCGAAATGAAGATTATATGATTTGCTGGGAAATGGCATGCTGCAAGGGATAGTTATATGAATATATGGTAGTTTTGTTCTGTGCTGTAGTTCTGATAGTTATATGTATATGAATAGGGCACATTTGAAAAGTTGTGAATATATAGTTATATGAATATGTATATAGTTCTGTGCTGTTGTCCATATGTGAATATGTATATGAATATGTATTATGTTCTGTGTTGTAGTTTGTTGTGAACTGATTGCGTAAATATGTAAAGTTATAAAGTTAAATTATAAAGTTATATAGTTCTGTTCTTGTGTACTGATTGTGAAATGATTGTGATGAACTGATTGTGAATTGATTATGGATGAAAATGATTTTGGAAAAAAAATTAAAAGACAGCGCTTTCTAAAAAAATGCCATAAAAAACCTCAAACAAGCGTTTTTAAAAATTTCATTTACAGCGTTTTTTAATAAAACTAGAATCAGAATGCACCTATTACAACGCTTTTTTTGAAAAAAACGTTGTAAAACGTGCATAAGAATGCACCTATTACAACGCTTTTTTGAAAAAGCGCTGTAATAGGTGCATAATAATGCATCTATTGAATGCACCTATTACAACGCTTTTTTGAAAAAGCGTTGTAATAGGTGCATAAGAACAAGCAGCGTGTTTGTAGCAGAGATTTACAACGCTTTTTCAAAAAAGCGATGTAAAACGAGTATAACAAACGCGCAATATATCCACCTATTTTACAACGCTTTTTTATTTTAAAAAGCGCTGTTGTATCGTTTTACAGCGCTAGATACTAAAGCGCTTATTTTTTTGAAAAAGCGCTGTAAAATAGGTTTTTTAGCGTAGTGTCCGTCCGAAAATTTGTTGGACACAAAGTGAATTCCTCTATTTTTATCAAAATTTATTCATACCTAAGAATAAGGGATGAAACATTTGATTACTTATTTATGGTGTTTGAGTTGCTTACCACTTAGATCAATCACATGTTGATACATTTTTTATTTTAATTAGAGTGTACGATTAAATTAAATATAATTTAATTTATATATATTATCGGTGTAAATTTTTTTTCGAAGTGTCAATAAATCATGATAATCAAATCTTTAAAAATATTTGAGCTTAATCATGATTACTTCTATAGTCATGTGTATGAATAACTGTTATTTCTCGATAGCATACAATATTTTGTACGAAAGCAAAATAGAAATTAATCACTTAATTAAATAATAATTATATTAAATATAATATAATAAATTAAATGTAATTTTATCAATAAACTATTATTGAAATAAATAATTTTACTTGAGATGAAAAGTTAGTTTTATCAAAAATAGTTAAAGTATAATTGTAAAAGTAATCATGTAATAAATAAAGTAAAACAATTTGAACTAGTTCTAATTTTTTAAAATAAAATAAAACAGAACAAATAATTAAAAAAAACGGCAGTGTTATTTATTAGTGACAGAGGAAAAGGATGCGTGAAGACAAAAAAAGAATGTGTTTAGAGTGGTAGTCATAGAATAGTTTCATAAGCAAATAAAAGAAAAAGTCAATGAATCACAAATAATTACAACATTGTCATTAATGAAAAGTTGGTGTTCTTGGTGTGTTTTCTCTCCATAACTTTTTTGAAAGTGAAAAGCAATTCTAAAAAGCAAAACACTCTTGGACTATTTTGGATTTTTAGATTTAAAAACTATAAAAATGAAAATAGTTTTTGAAAATAGTTATTAGATATAAGTCTTCTAAATAAATTTTTTTTCTTTTAGAATTTTTAAAAATAAAAAAATAGTTTTCAAAAGTTGAATCAAACATGTTCTTAATCAACCATTTCTTCTTTCTTTTTCTCACCAAATAACCATGAAAATAGAAGAGAATAATAGAGAAAGAGCAAGCGAGCGAGAAAGAGAGCAAGTGAGCGAGTGAGAGAGAGAGAGAGCGAGAAACAACGATAGAGCGAATGAGAACGAGAGAAAGAGAGAACATATGAATGAGAGAAGGTGACACGAAGTTGTCATAGCATCTAGCACACGTCGAAGCTGAGACCAAGATTTTCCATGGTCGAAGAAGGATTTTTTGGTTTAGGGTTCGGTTGTTTGCAAAGAGAAGATGAGAAACGTTTCTAAAAAAATGATGAGTAACCTTCTTGTTTTTTGTTTAAACACATAAAGTTTACATAAAAAAAATAATAAAAAAATAAGAAATAATAAAAAAACTTCAATAAAAATAAATAAATACTAAAAAGGGTTACTTTCACATTACCCACGAATTTGTGGGACAATTAAAATTGTTCTATTATTTTACACATGGAGATGTTGCGGTAAACAGAAAACAAAAAAATTTCGTGCAAGTTCAATATGATATACGTTTATTTTTTTACTTTAACCACGGAGTAATAGTGGAAAATAATTTTAAAAAATATGATTTATTTTATTACAAATATACCCACGGTTTTTCTGTAGATAACAAATAATTTACTCACAGATTTAGATCCATAGGTAACTTTCTGTGGGTACATGAATGTTTTCTTGTAATTCATATGTTCTCCTTCACACTCACTTCTGTGTTACCCACCTATCCCATTTTAAATTTTTCTAAATTCACAACTCTCCTACACTCAGTAGCAGTAAGCAAAAAAATAAAACCCTAACTCACAAACCCTTTACACACAAGACTCAGTAAACAAAAAAAGAATACAAAAGCTCTAGCCGCCATCACTATCACGCCCCCAACATCATCTTTTTGTTCATCAAATAGTTCTAAGTCCACAAGAATAATCCCTAGTATCCTCATTTTCTTGTTACAAAAGGTGAAGCCATCTTCATCACTTTTCTTTCTTTTCATCTCGATGTTCTTTCATCTCTAACTTTGGGGTTCTCCTTGAAATCTTAGAACTCTTCTCCCTTGCAAACAATTTTTTGGGAATTAGAGCTTTGTGCTAGGAAGAAAAGCATCCAAGGTGAGGGTTTTTCCCATACAAATAATAGTTAGACTATTGGTTAGATGGTATGAAATAGATAATCGTGATTGTTTGTCTTTTAAAAGGATTAAACATAGACTAGTGGATTAAAATAGTAAACCCCTAAATTCTCATTGAGTTTGATATGTAGTATATGATTTCTATGATGAAAGTTCGATTTTTTATGTTATATGTGTTGAAGTTTGAATTTTTATGATGTAAGGGATGAAAGTTTCAATTTTTATATTTACTTATCTATAAATATACGATTCTCGTGATAAGAACATGTGGTATATGATCTTAGTGATTTTTGAATAAGTGATTTTTGAAAGCAAATGACATGATCTTAGGGGACTGTGTGGGAATTTTCTATTTTGATAATACATTATCTTGTCATAACATATGCATTTTCGTGGAAATTGTCTTTGTGGTAGATTTATAGATTTATTTTCACAGTGCATATGTTTTTGTTATACAATTTAACTGTTTGTGTTTTATTCTTTTAAATTGGAAGCTTATACATTTATTTGTTGTGTAATTTTCCATATGTTTAGCTTTGATTTGATATTGATAATGGAAAAAACTTACCTTTACAACAACATTTTACGTACTATGACTTGGAGGAGATTCAAGAATAGTTGTTGGGATGTGTATCGATGCGCAATAAATGTGGAGTGAAATGAATTTTTAAGACTTTTGTAATCTTTGTAACTGTCTTTTTAAAAGTATTAGAAATACAGAGGTGGATTTTCTTCAACTAGGAATAATTGGAACGTCATCGTTTTTAATTTATTATAATTTTTATGACTTTTATTTAAAAGAATTTATCATATTTTAGTGTCTAAATAAACCTTTTCTAAATAAAAGTAAATAAACGTCGTTATTAATTATTGAAATGAATAGTAATCTAAACATTTTTATTTACAAAAAAAAAATGTCTTCATTTTTCTAAGAATCTAGTATTTTTAAGTAATGTTTTTAGTCAAAATCATGAACATTACAATTAGATGCAGAGAAGGATGAAAATTAAAGGATTGTGTTTGTGATATATATCGGTTAGGTTGATAATAGACGTGTATTGTAGAGTAATACTCGATCCACTGTTTACAAGCCATTTTCTCCAAAGAATCCGTTGCAGTTTTCAGAAATTAGATCACGAGAGTTTGAGTCATGATTACAAGATGGTTATGATATTGCCTACTACTATGAGACACCCCTAGTTACACGCCAATTCAACCTGTGTTGGCAGTGAACATCAACGAGGCACCAATGAGTTCTTAATTAATTCCTTTGGTGTGACCAAAATTGACAAAAGTACGATAAGTCCTCAAGATTAACATGCTAATTAATGGTTGCGGTTTAAAGAAACTTCTAAGTATTATAGTAGTTAGCAACTCCTTCCAGTGACGTGTTTAAATACAAATTTCTTTTAGCAAAAACTCTTCCATAATTCCATTTGAAATATCTCACTCTTATCTCTTTGTAAATCTTAGACATCTGCAACGTGAGAGTCTCTCTTAATGAGAGATTCTCTTAATGTTTTTGGAATCAATTAAAACAATAGGATCCTTAATAAAAAAATATAATTTTAATAATTATAAATTATTTTAAAGTATTATATTTTTATTAAATAAAATATCAATAATTCAAACTATTTTATTTAAATTTCTCATAATAAGTAAATTGTAAATAACATCTAAATAGAACTTCAAACTAATACTAACCTCCTAACTATTTTAAAAAAGATATAAAGAAAGAACGTAAATGAAAGAAAAAATATGAGAAGAAAACGATGTTGTTCTATTTTTAAGTAAAAAAATAATAATTTTGGGGGTTCATACAATGGCCCAAGTTGTACAAGGAAATTACCGGACCTTATCGGAGTATAGTTAGGGACTATAGTGGACAAGACTCCTTCAATGTTTTTTTTTTGTTAACATATATTAGACTTAATTGCAATTTAAGTCCCTCTATTTTCACCATTTCATGAAATTAGTCCCCCTATTTTAAAAGTCGACAGTTTTAGTCAATTCCTTATATTTTTGAACCAAAAAATGACTATTTGATATATATTAAATAATGTGACACACAATTTCATGATATAGAACCATCTAGATACATTAACTATTCATATATCATTAATTAAATTACAAAAATGAATAGTTTCTGAAGTTGAAAGTGAAGGTTTTATTGTGATTTCATGGATGTTAATCATTTTAAGTCATTGTATAGTATGTTATGTTATTTAATGTTTGGCACACACTAGTGCATTTTAACCTTGTTATATCATTGATATTAGATCGGTTGTTATACATCTAATGTAATAAGTAAGACAGTGACAAATTTGTTATTATAGTAAACTTTGTTAGATCTGTTCTAATTGAACTGTTCTAATATACACATTAAAAAACTTTGTTAGATCTGTTCTAATTGAACTGTTCTAACATACACATAAAAAAAAGGTTTGTTAGATCTGTTCTAATTGAACCGTTCTAACATACACATTAAAAAAAAAAAAGGATTCACAAAAAAAAAAGCGGTGACAAATTTGTTATTATCACAAATTTTGTTATATTTGTTATATTAGATCGTTCTAACAAGCATTTAAAAAAAAAATTCTCTAAATTAACCAAAAAAGATTAGAAAACACGCGCGAACGGCGAACCCATACTTCATCCTTCGTCCTTCATCCTTCAGCGCTCCTTCATCTTTCAGTGCGAATCGTATGAGTTTCATAGTTAATTAGTTTATTACAATCGGATCCTTCAGCGCGAACGCATTCTTCATCCTTCACAATGGTTTTGCACGTATTGGTGTAAAACGAAAAACACCCCAGTCTTCACCCTTCAACGCTTCAACATTTTCATCCTTCAACCTTTAACCTTCAACCTTTAACCTTCATCCTTCATCCTTCAGTAAAAACGCGAATCGAACGATATTCAGCTTTCAGCCTTCATCGCCGGCGACGAGTTGGTCCGACGCAACATTTTTCTACTTCCGCACTGACGACGAGTTTTCTTTGTCTTCCTCTTCCATCTATCAAGGAGCGTTTCCGTCGAGAAGTGTCAATTTCTTTCACCATCGAGAAGTGTTTCCCTCTGTGAGCAAGTGTTTGCCGCTTTCTCCGGTAGTTTTCTAATAATTATTGTTTCTTATTTAGCAATCTAAAAATGTTTCGTTGTTAATTGTTCTTATTAGCAATCTAATTTTCTAATAATTGTTCTTATTATTTAGCAATCTAATAATTCTGTTATATTAGACCGTTCTAACAAGCATTTAAAAAAAATTCTCTAAATTAACCAAAAAAGATTAGAAAACACGCGCGAACGGCGAACCCATTCTTCATCCTTCGTCCTTCATCCTTCAGCGCTCTTTCATCTTTCAGTGCGAATCGTATGAGTTTCATAGTTAATTAGTTTATTACAATCGGATCCTTCAGCGCGAACGCATTCTTCATCCTTCACATTGGGTTTGCACGTATTGGTGTAAAACGAAAAACACCCCAGTCTTCACCCTTCAACGCTTCAACAATTTCATCCTTCAACCTTTAACCTTAAACCTTTAACCTTCATCCTTCATCCTTCAGTGAAAACGCGAAATGAACGATATTCAACTTTCAGCATTCATCACCGGCGACGAGTTGGTCCGTCGCAACATTTCTCTACTTCCACACTAACGAAGTGTTTTCTTTGTCTTCCTCTTCCATCTATCAAGGAGCGTGTCCGTCGAGAAGTGTCAATTTATTTCACCATTGAGAAGTGTTTCCCTCTGTGAGCAAGTGTTTGTCGCTTTCTCCGGTAATTTTCTAATAATTCTTGTTTCTTATTTACCAATCTAAAAATGTTTCATTGTTAATTGTTCTTATTAGCAATCTAATTTTCTAATAATTGTTCTTATTATTTAGCAATCTAATAATTCTGTTATATAAGATCGTTCTAACAAGCATTTAAAAAAAAAATTCTCTAAATTAACCAAAAAAGATTAGATAACACGCGCGAACGGCGAACCCATACTTCATCATTCGTCCTTTATCCTTCAGCGCTCCTTTATCTTTCAGTGCGAATCGTATGAGTTTCATAGTTAATTAGTTTATTACAATCGGATCCTTCAGTGCGAACGCATTCTTCATCCTTCACAATGGGTTTGCACGTATTGGTGTAAAACGAAAAACACCCCAGTCTTCACCCTTCAACGCTTCAACATTTTCATCCTTCAACCTTTAACCTTAAACCTTTAACCTTCATCCTTCATCCTTTATCCTTCAATGAAAACGTGAATCGAACGATATACAGCTTTCAGCCTTCATCGCCGGCGAAGAGTTAGTCCAGCGCAACATTTTTCTACTTCCGCACTGACGACGAGTTTTCTTTGTCTTCCTCTTCCATCTATCAAGGAGCGTTTCCGTCGAGAAGTGTCAATTTCTTTCACCATCGAGAAGTGTTTCCCTCTGTGAGCAAGTGTTTGTCGCTTTCTCCAGTAGTTTTCTAATAATTATTGTTTCTTATTTAGCAATCTAAAAATGTTTCGTTGTTAATTGTTCTTATTAGAAATCTAATTTTCTAATAATTGTTCTTATTATTTAGCAATCTAATAATTCTGTTATATTAGATCGTTCTAACAAGCATTTAAAGAAAAAATTCTCTAAATTAACCAAAAAAGGTAAGAAAACACGCGCGAACGGGGAACCCATACTTCATCCTTCGTCCTTCATCCTTCAGCGCTCCTTCGTCTTTCAGTGCGAATCGTATGAGTTTCATAGTTAATTAGTTTATTACAATCGGATCCTTCAGCGCGAACGCATTCTTCATCCTTCACAATGGGTTTGCACGTATTGGTGTAAAACGAAAAACACCCCAGTCTTCACCCTTCAACGCTTCAACATTTTCATCCTTCAACCTTTAACCTTAAACCTTTAACCTTCATCCTTCATCCTTCAGTGAAAACGCGAATTGAACGATATTCAGCTTTCAGCATTAATCGCCGGCGACGAGTTGGTCCGTCGCAACATTTTTCTACTTCCACACTGACGAAGAGTTTTCTTTGTCTTCCTCTTCCATCTATCAAGGAGCGTGTCCGTCGAGAAGTGTCAATTTATTTCACCATCGAGAAGTGTTTCCCTCTGTGAGCAAGTGTTTGTCGCTTTCTCCAGTAATTTTCTAATAATTCTTGTTTCTTATTTACCAATCTAAAAATGTTTCATTGTTAATTGTTCTTATTAGCAATCTAATTTTCTAATAATTGTTCTTATTATTTAGCAATCTAATAATTCTGTTATATTAGATCGTTCTAACAAGCATTTTAAAAAAAAATTCTCTAAATTAACCAAAAAAGATTAGAAAACACGCGCGAACGGCGAACCCATACTTCATCCTTCGTCCTTCATCCTTCAGCGCTCCTTCATCTTTCAGTGCGAATCGTATGAGTTTCATAGTTAATTAGTTTATTACAATCGGATCCTTCAGCGCGAACGCATTCTTCATCCTTCACAATGGGTTTGCACGTATTGGTGTAAAACGAAAAACACCCCAGTCTTCACCCTTCAACGCTTCAACATTTTCATCCTTCAATCTTTAACCTTCAACCTTTAACCTTCATCCTTCATCCTTTATCCTTCAGTGAAAACGCGAATCGTACGATATTCAGCTTTCAGCCTTCATCGCCGGCGACGAGTTGGTCCGGCGCAACCTTTTTCTACTTCCGCACTGACGACGAGTTTTCTTTGTCTTCCTCTTCCATCTATCAAGGAGCGTTTCCGCCGAGAAGTGTCAATTTCTTTCACCATCGAGAAGTGTTTCCCTCTATGAGCAAGTGTTTGTCGCTTTCTCCGGTAATTTTCTAATAATTCTTGTTTCTTATTTAACAATCTAAAAATGTTTCATTGTTAATTGTTCTTATTAGCAATCTAATTTTCTAATAATTGTTCTTATTATTTTGCAACCTAATAATTCTGTTATATTAGACCGTTCTAACAAGCATTTAAAAAAAAATTCTCTAAATTAACCAAAAAGATTAGAAAACACGCGCGAACGGCGAACCCATACCTCATCCTTCGTCCTTCATCCTTCAGCGCTCCTTCATCTTTCAGTGCGAATCGTATGAGTTTCATAGTTAATTAGTTTATTACAATCAGATCCTTCAGCGCGAACGCATTCTTCATCCTTCACAATGGGTTTGCACGTATTGGTGTAAAACGAAAAACACCCCAGTCTTCACCCTTCAACGCTTCAACATTTTCATCCTTCAACCTTTAACCTTCAACCTTTAACCTTCATCCTTCATCCTTCAGTAAAAACGCGAATCGAACGATATTCAGCTTTCAGCCTTCATCGCCGGCGACGAGTTGGTCCGACGCAACATTTTTCTACTTCCGCACTGACGACGAGTTTTCTTTGTCTTCCTCTTCCATCTATCAAGGAGCGTTTCCGTCGAGAAGTGTCAATTTCTTTCACCATCGAGAAGTGTTTCCCTCTGTGAGCAAGTGTTTGCCGCTTTCTCCGGTAGTTTTCTAATAATTATTGTTTCTTATTTAGCAATCTAAAAATGTTTCGTTGTTAATTGTTCTTATTAGCAATCTAATTTTCTAATAATTGTTCTTATTATTTAGCAATCTAATAATTCTGTTATATTAGACCGTTCTAACAAGCATTTAAAAAAAATTCTCTAAATTAACCAAAAAAGATTAGAAAACACGCGCGAACGGCGAACCCATTCTTCATCCTTCGTCCTTCATCCTTCAGCGCTCTTTCATCTTTCAGTGCGAATCGTATGAGTTTCATAGTTAATTAGTTTATTACAATCGGATCCTTCAGCGCGAACGCATTCTTCATCCTTCACATTGGGTTTGCACGTATTGGTGTAAAACGAAAAACACCCCAGTCTTCACCCTTCAACGCTTCAACAATTTCATCCTTCAACCTTTAACCTTAAACCTTTAACCTTCATCCTTCATCCTTCAGTGAAAACGCGAAATGAACGATATTCAACTTTCAGCATTCATCACCGGCGACGAGTTGGTCCGTCGCAACATTTCTCTACTTCCACACTAACGAAGTGTTTTCTTTGTCTTCCTCTTCCATCTATCAAGGAGCGTGTCCGTCGAGAAGTGTCAATTTATTTCACCATTGAGAAGTGTTTCCCTCTGTGAGCAAGTGTTTGTCGCTTTCTCCGGTAATTTTCTAATAATTCTTGTTTCTTATTTACCAATCTAAAAATGTTTCATTGTTAATTGTTCTTATTAGCAATCTAATTTTCTAATAATTGTTCTTATTATTTAGCAATCTAATAATTATGTTATATAAGATCGTTCTAACAAGCATTTAAAAAAAAAATTCTCTAAATTAACCAAAAAAGATTAGATAACACGCGCGAACGGCGAACCCATACTTCATCATTCGTCCTTCATCCTTCAGCGCTCCTTTATCTTTCAGTGCGAATCGTATGAGTTTCATAGTTAATTAGTTTATTACAATCGGATCCTTCAGTGCGAACGCATTCTTCATCCTTCACAATGGGTTTGCACGTATTGGTGTAAAACGAAAAACACCCCAGTCTTCACCCTTCAACGCTTCAACATTTTCATCCTTCAACCTTTAACCTTAAACCTTTAACCTTCATCCTTCATCCTTTATCCTTCAATGAAAACGTGAATCGAACGATATACAGCTTTCAGCCTTCATCGCCGGCGAAGAGTTAGTCCAGCGCAACATTTTTCTACTTCCGCACTGACGACGAGTTTTCTTTGTCTTCCTCTTCCATCTATCAAGGAGCGTTTCCGTCGAGAAGTGTCAATTTCTTTCACCATCGAGAAGTGTTTCCCTCTGTGAGCAAGTGTTTGTCGCTTTCTCCAGTAGTTTTCTAATAATTATTGTTTCTTATTTAGCAATCTAAAAATGTTTCGTTGTTAATTGTTCTTATTAGAAATCTAATTTTCTAATAATTGTTCTTATTATTTAGCAATCTAATAATTCTGTTATATTAGATCGTTCTAACAAGCATTTAAA